>VZSZ01001237.1:562023-836173 GCA_013398815.1 Ibidorhyncha struthersii | reverse complement strand
CGGCGTGCCGCGGGGGGCGGGCATGGCCGGCCGGGGGCCGCCGGGGCCGGCGAGGCGGAGGGGGCTGCGGGGCGGCGGACCGGCGCTGGTTCCCCTTCCCCTCTTCCCCCCCGCGAATCAAGCTAAATTAAATGAATTCTGTTAGAGCAAAAAGGGCCAGTGGTGTAATTAATTTCCAGCTGGCTCCGGTGAAGCTGATACCGGGGCTCGGAGGCGGCTGGAAGCGCGGCTCGGCCGCCGGGGGGGTCCATTGCCGGTGCGGTGCTGCCATCCGCCGGCAGCGGCCGGGGCCCGGCCCTCATGGAGGGTGTCACCCCCCAACCTGTGAAGCTCTGAACACGGTTCTGGTGGTGGTGGTGTCTCAGTGGTTGTTTTGATCTGTAAGGCCCCATCCAACGGAAGCCATTCTATGAGTCTATGATTCGGCTGTTGCCAAACGTGTAAGTGCCCTCATAGGGCCTCGGACTGCCGCTATTTCATCAATAAGTGCCACAAGCAGCTGTGTGCGCTGCTTTTTCCTGAAGAATCATAAAATGGTTTCGGTTGGAAGGAACCTTAAACATCTTCTAGTTCCACCCCCCTGCCCTGGGCAGGGACACCTCCCCCCAGCCCAGGTTGCTCCAAGCCCTGTCCAACCTGGCCTGGAACACCTCCAGGGATGGGGCAGCCACAGCTTCTCGGGGCAACCTGCGCCAGGGGCTCACCACCCTCACAGTCAAGAATTTCTTCCTAATATCTAATCTAAATCTAACCTCTCAGTTTAAAACTAGTGGTCCTATCCACTCCCTGAACAAGAGTCCTTCCCCAGCTCTCCTGTAGGCCCCCTTTGGGTACTGAAAGGCCACAATAATGTCTCCCCAGAGCCTTCTCTTCTCCAGGCTGAACAACCCCAACTCTCTCAGCCTCTCCTCACAGCAGAGGTGCTCCAGCCCTCCGATCATCTTCATGGCCCTCCTCTGGACCTGCTCTCATAGGTCCATGTCCCTGTGTTGATGGCCCCAGAGCTGGAGGCAGTACCGCAGGAGAGTCTCAAACACCAGGGCCACACACTCACCCGCATGAAGGTGTTTGATGAGAACCACGGGGCTGGGGGATGGCGTGGGCCTGCGCAGCCCATTGCGAGACGTGTGTCTGTCTCATCCAGCAGCTTTCGGCCTTTCTGACTTCCACGTGTAGCCGAAGAAAACTTCATTCACATTTCTTTGCTAATAATTTATGTTCATCCTGAGATGCACGCGATATATGTGATTTTTTCCCCCTATTTACATATTTTTAAATGCTTACCCTCCTGGTTTTAGATGGGTTAATGCTTTACTTTACATTCAGTCTTTTGTCCTGTTTGAGATGGTTTGCTGTGCCTTACTGCCAGGATCTGCCATGCAAGAATTTCTGTCGTTGCTGGCCTTCGGTGGTTTCCTCTGTTTACTGATACCGAATTTTCCAAAAGTCTTTTCCTCTTTTCTGGCTCTTCCAGCATTTGTCTTTCTTTTTCTTTTTGCCACCTTCTCTTCTAGTTATTTATAGTAGACTCCAGCATTACCTTATTCAACATTTCCTGAGTTTGAGTGGTGGTGTGTATGTCCATCCCCAAGGACTATGTGAATAATATGTATTCTTCATAAACAATGCGACGTCTACCCAGCTTCTTTCCTGCCTCTGATTTTGAACAAGGTATATCTTGTTGCACCAATGTTCTTGTCCTGCTATTTTTTCCACAAGTCCATGATGTAAAGTCCATTATTGTAAAGTACTGATTTAAGTTCTTGTGTTTGTTCCCTGTGGCTATAATTAGCCATCAAAGAGTATTATCGCGTTGCTGAGCTAGGTACCCTGCACGAGTCACAACGTGGTCCTGAGCTTTCTGAACTGGACATCAAAAGTCTTGCTGTCATCGTGGGAGATGAATCAGGCTTGTGGAAGGGGGAGCAGAAGGAGGCTCACCTGCCACCCATCCCTGGCTAGCGAGGCTGAGGTTGTCTGCAGGAGTGCACAAAAGCTCTAGCAGAGCAGCTGGGCTGCGGTGTGTTATGATTTAACTTTCTGCTTTGTAAGGACAGCATTATTTTTTTTAATTATTATTTTTAAAGGATCAAGTTGCTGTTTTGTGGATATGTGGACTATGTGCTTAGTGTTTGTCAAGCTTCAGGTTAGAACGCAGGGAGTCTTGGTTTGTTGCAATCCCGTCTTTGATCCGTCAGATGATAATCCCTGAGTGCAGCTAAAACACACTTTGCTCTGTCTGAAAGGTTTTAGTCAAAGATTGAAGCATGCTTGGACAGAACTCTGCATAAAGAAAGAGTGCAGCTTTCTGGTAGTACGAGCTGGTAAGACACACAACCGAAAAGGTGAGTGGTTCAAGCAAGTCTTCAGTTCTTTAGCAGTGCCTGCATAATGTGCTCAGTATGTTATTTATTGAGAGACAGCAGGAAATATGGTAGCAACTTCTTGTTCTATAACGAACGGCTTATGGGTTATCACTGAGATTTTTCAAGGTTTATGTTTTTGCTGCCGAAGTTTTAGGGATAACCTCTTGGTAAAGTCACTTAATTTGAGGTTATTTAATAACTGGTTCTTCTTGAGGGTTCCTGGAATGAGCTTAAAGAAATTCTGAGTATGTGTAGTTTGAAATGAAATCAACAGGATCTTGGTGTGTTAGGATACGCTGATAACCAGTGGTAGCTTGAAAATTAGATACAAATTCACATTTTTGGCGTAACTCGAGCTCTGTATGAGCAAGGAGCTAGCCTCGCTGCATTCCAAGGGCCAGGTGAGGGTTGATGAAGAGCGCTCTGGCTTGGAGCAGCTGATTCCCTGGGGTGTGTGTGTGGTAGTACTAGTAAAACACAGACCTATCCTGCGGTTTTGGGCTGAATTCATGTGCGTTGCCTTGGGAAGTGTATTGGAAAACATGCAGTGGCAGTTAACTGTCTTTTTTTTTTGTTAAGAGGAGAGTCTCCTAATCCTTACTACTCCCGCTCTGCATTTCCTTCTCCTCGAAACCTACTCCCTGTGTTGGGTGTGAACAGTGCAGAGCATCCCTCTGCCCTTTGCCTGTAAAAGGGGTGAAGCTCATCTTCATAGACACAGCGGGAATTGCTTGACGGTGTGAAGTGCTCTTCACGATTATGGGTTGCGCTTTGATTAATTGTGTGCTGAGTATTTCTTGATGCTGTGAGCTCAAAAATATTAATGCCTGGTAGCTTGATAGTAATGGATGAGAGGCGTTTTTTGGTTGTTAGTTTTAGTGGTTTGGGGGCTTTTTTTGTCCACTTCCCCCACCCTGCTAAATAATATTGGAGTGGAATAACATATTAGTTATGTAATCTACTTTTTTCTTAAAAAAAAACCCAACCGAAACCTAGAACTGAACACTGTCATTAATAGTAGTATCACATTGTTACATTTAAATGAGACTGCTAGGCTAACCAATTTGATTATTTTTTTTAATTTAAATTGTGTACACTGAGTTTTGAATATCTGATTTAACAAGAAATACGTATTAAAAATGGCAGTGACCTTTCTGCAGGTTTTTGGCAGCTCGTTAGAGAAGATCTGGCAATTTGTTATTGGTTAATTTGTAATAGTTTAGTTGTGGTGGCATTTGTGCAAAAATACTATTGAATTCCATCTTAACCTGACTTTTATGGATATTGATTAGCCTCTTAACTCTCTTCTTGAAATCCAGCAGGTGGTACTATTGACACAAAAATTTCCTGTATTTCCCAAATGTATAACCACACCTCCCATTTATCGTTTTGTTTTGATATTACAGGCAGTGTGGCTTTGAATGGGAATGCAGATGCTACTGTCTGCTGCGTTTCTGGAAATGTCAGAAGGCTTTTCACAATATCTGACAGGGACTGCAGGGGGGGAAATCAAGGCAGTTCTTACCCTGCATTGTGTGTCCAGGGTAGTGCAGGTACAAGGGAAATTGCTTCAAGAACCCTGGCCAAGTGACTCAGGTTCATGACTTTCACTTCCAGGGTGAAAATTAGCCTTTACATGTAGTTATTCTGCCCATAAATGTCTTTTTCAATACCTCCATCTTCGGAAACAGTTCATGTCGTTACACTACTACAAAAGAGAATCTAAAGAGTCTAAAGGAGCACAGGAATTACAGGGTTGACCTTTGAATGTGGGAACTTATCGATAATGGAGGATTCATATTGTTGTTACTGCACTTAAACCTAGAGAGAGAATCCATTTCTGACTAATAGTTTAGCAAGTTACCATGCTCATTTAATTATTTAAAAAGAAAGCTGATTGCTGCTTAAGTTATAGTTGGGAATTAACCCCGGAACGTTTAGTTACTTATCGTACCTCTCTTCCAGCTAACAGAAGTGTTCATTTGCATTTTAAACTTCAGGAATCTTTCTTTAAGAAAAGGCAAGTGACTGTAAGAGTGGCTGTGACTCAGTTGTAACTGCGGCTTGGGAATCAGCAGTGCTGGCTTTCGCCATAGGCAGCTTTTAAAACAACGAAGACGTGGAGCCCTTTCCAGGAAAGACATGGACCAGCTTAGTGCCAGGCTGTCTACTGGAAAAGTCATTGCAGCATCTGTGGATGTGTATATAAGTCTTTGTGGCTCTGATACGTTACTCTGTCGTTGTTAGCCATCAGTTTAAACATCAATAGGAAAAGACTGAAGTGAATCAATACAGGAACTGTCATTGATTTCCGTGAGAGCAGGCGCAGTCCCGACGGGCGATGATGTGTGGCGGGTGTCTGTCAGGTTTGGTTAGCCGAGCCTCCGGGTCTGACGCTCTCCACAGCAGTTCTACTAAGTCAGTTCCACTTAAGTTATTTCTTCTCTGGCTGTATTGTTGCATGCCGCCATCCTCTCAGGGTAGTGAATTAAAGGGGAAAATCAATTTCTGGTTGTAGAAGAGTTCTTATCTCTGTGTAAATGCCACCTGCAATGCAGGGGAATGTGCTTATGGAGTCATGTCTGTTACAGAACAGCAAGCTGGGCTGGAAGGGAGCATTTCCACCTCTGTCCTGTCCTCTTCAGGGCCATTTGAGTGCTCTATAAAATATGTATAATCCAGCTAATAAGCTGCAGAAACAGGTGGGCTCTCTTACATTTTACATGGTGGTTGGCAACGGTGCTGGTTTTAGATCCTCAGCTGCCTTGTTCTGGCTCCTTCCTTCTCCAGTGGGTTCAAGAGCAGCCACGTGTGCAAAGCCTTCCGTCTGTCCAAAGGGTGCTTACTGGAGATGCAGGCTCTAAGTACTGGCATAAGGAATTAATAAACAGTGAGACTCTGATGTTTTTTTTATTCGTAATGTTTTATTTATATATGGGGATGTTGATTCCCACCACAGAGATCGTGAAATCTTAAGATATATGCTCATTCTCAACTCAGTAGCTTCTTAGTAGTTCCATCAGAATTCATGGTAGAAAAAGTTAAGGGTCTTTTCTTACTTTGCCAAATCAGGCTCTTAATTATTATAATTGATTGCGGGCCAAGAGACAGTTGCATAGAAAGAGCACAATTTACTGACTTAGTATTTTGTGTCTTTTTATCGGATGTAACTCTTGAGATATAGACCTGTAAGAACTTTGGATTTGTACCTGTCTGGAAACATATGACAAGAAAATTTCTAGACAGTGTCTGGTTTTGGAGGACTTAGAAAACTAGCTCTTAAATCACTAACTTTATACAAAAGACATTTTATATATGTGCATAGTAGAATATTAGCAGTGTAATAATAACGAACTTTAATCTTTCCCTCTACTTAGATGTATATAATTCTGCACAAAATGCAGGGAAGGACATGGGATCTGTAAGGACCGGTTAGATGAAAATACACAATTAATACTTCATAACAGATTAAATGTACTGGTTCTCAACATCATTGAAAGCTTGATTATTTTTATTTTTTTTTAAGAATGTTGCAAAGCTGATGTTTTTTAAATTATTTATTATTCTAACCAGAGGTGAGTGACTATAGTGTACTGCTCAATTGTAGGTTCTGGACGGAGATATTCAGTGTTCACTTCACGAGTTTCCTCAAATTTCTTTTAGTATTTCAGCTTGGAGATTGCTGTGAATGTCAGACTGAAATCCAAGCTCTGTGTGGTCTCTGAGAGTACAGCTTTTGTTGAGGTCCATAAAAACTGAGCTTTTTTTAAGCTATGGAGTTAACTTCGGAAGCTTTCAGCTAATCTTGGTAGTTTTCCTTCATTAGCAATGAATCCTTTTCCATTAGTTTCCCATTTTTCCTCATGGCTTGTCAGGATCTGCTCTGCAGAAGCAAGACAGCTTTTCAGATTTAAGGATCTAGCTACTTGGTGACTAAATACTTGTGTACTGCATACAAGCCTGCCGTCTATACAGTTTTCCTTCTGTGCAAAAAGAACATCTACATGAAGCACTGAAATTTCTGGGAAAATTCAGTATTCAACCCAGTAGCATCATATACTTGAATAAAATCTGTGAAAAGCGCGTGGAAATCCAGCTCAACTGGCTGTCCAGCATCTGATGACAAACTCTGGATCCTGGTGAAGCTCCTTCCAATTTCTTTTCTAGCTAAAACAAAGAATGCTTTTAGGTACTGTGCTAAGTGTGTTCATATGATGCATTTATCAGTCCAGTATACCTCAGTTAGACAGTAATTAGGGACTGCCAAAAGAACATCTGTTTACAGTCACCACTTCTAAGGATAAATTTGCATCATGAAATAGGTTGTGCTTGAGTACAAGAGCAACTGAAACCGAGAAGGAAGATTTCGCTGCTTTTTAAGGTCAAATTGCACTCTGCTTGCCTTTGTGCTGCTACACAGTTTGAGAAATCACAGTGCAATTGATTCCTCTACGAGCCATACAGCAATGCATATGCTTTTTCCCTTTAGGCTGTTAGCAGAGATAGGCTTTGAGTTATCGGGCATAAAATAACTTCTAAAACAAGTAAAGTACAGACCGTTTTCCACAATTGGGTAAGGATGGGACCGGATCATTCTTGCCCTTTGTAGGTTCAGCTTTGTTTCTGCAGGCACCTGATATTCTTTAGCCCTGCCTGGGGCACCAGTTTCGTACCTTGGGTAGAGAACACATCTGGCACATCTGGCTTCTGCGTTGGCCTCACCAATTTGAGGAGGGGTTCACAGTGTGTTCGCTGCCATAGTGTATTCCTGGAGACTGGTAGAGCTTTAACGTACCTTATTAAAAGATGATATTCTTGGTGAATTTTTTTCCGGCTCAAAATTGGCTTCATACAGCTGCTCTAACACTTTCCTGTTTAGGTCTTTTGCTGGTTGACCACTCACTAACGTGGGTCATATTGTAGAGTTGCCTCTTCAGACTTGAGAAATGCTTAGGTCTTTGGTGTCTAAAGAGTGAGGCTGTGAGAGCAGGGACATCCCACAGCCTTCTACAAGGCTAGGGTATTTTCATACATGCGCTTGTACTGTTTGTGCATGTTTTGTTTTCTTTTTAAAAGCTCTTGCATTTGCTCGGTGGGGAACACTTGGATACACTTAGACTTTTCAAAGCAGTATTGTGCCGGGGGAACCCAAAAGGTGAAGGGCACTGATATGCATTTCTTTTTCTGATCCTGGAAACGTGGCTTAAAAATTAAACCTGTACCTTCAGAAAAAAGTAATCCATGCTTTCCGTACCAACAAAGCACCAAAAATGGATGTTTGCAGTCAGCAGATGCTGGAGTGTCTGACAGCATACTTGGCTGGAATCTACCATTTTTCTCTTTCCCTTTTTGTGTAGAGTATCAGACTAGATCTTAAGGATCAAACTTTTAGTGATATGTAAGTTATTCTGTCACCAAAACCCATGGGCACACGTGCTGGCATCTATTTGCAGTGTTTCACGGTCTCTTCAGTCCTATGGCAGCCTGTCTGTGTGATTCCATGAACGTAGCAGTATTTCTTTGCCTTGATTATCTCCTTGAAATGAGAGAAGAACATACCTAAACTTCACCTAGACACACGGACTATGTCCAGCAATAACTCCACCAGTAATGATTTTAGGACTTCATTTACAGTGTAATGCCACATCATAGTCTAATAAATAGAATTCAGAAAGCTAAAGATAAAAAATCAAGCATGTGACATTATAATGGAATTCTAGGAACCTCTAATAATTTAACTTTCCAGAGCTGTAAGGAAAACCAAGAACATTTGCCAAACCCTTAGAATAAATTTACATAATTCTAGTATGCTGCTTAACAGTAAATGAGTGATGACATTTCTTTATCATTCCATTTGAAATAGTGTGTTTTGAAGCAAATAATATATGTAAACCTTATAAAATTATATAAACTTCTGCTTTCCCATGTGACTGACTCTATTTAATTGAAGGTTCTAGGAATAATTGAACAGAAGTCATGGTGCAGACCTTATAGGTTGCGTCTCAATAACCGTAGTGAAATTCAGGAAACAGTGAAGGTGTGGTAAACACCCAGAACTTTGCCTTTGTATCCCTTTGCCAGCAAATCTTGTTGCAGTAAGTTGTCTTTATTCACCGGTGTTTCCAGAAATGGTTGCCGCAGTTTTTGGTACACATCAGTCTTTGAGACTGTTAATCCCATACTAGAAGAGAATGGCAGTGGGAAGCGGATTTTGCGTTCCGGGCCCTTTACTGTCCTCTGATATACATTCATGGTGAATCGAGCGTGTTCTTATTAATTACCAGCTAAAGAGCAAACAGGCAGGCCATGATCCAAACGAGCCTTTCCAGGGAAACACTTTTTCAACTGTAGCAGAAGCCCGTATGCAAGTGTATGTGTGCACGTGTGTCTTTATAAACACACACAAATGCTTAATGGGCACAAGAGTGAAAAGTTTGCTTGAAGGATAACAAAGGGATTTTTTCATTGCTATAGAAACGCTCTGAGAGTTTGCTTTGTCTCCTAGGTAGAAAGTTTGCTTGTTGGAGCACAGTTAATTTGCTTGGGAAAGGACACCTTGTAGCTGTTCCTGAACCGAACGAGCAATCAGCTGCTTAAAATGCTGACCACAGAAGAGATGTGGGTGCGTCTTGTCAGAGGAAGTGAACATAACAGTGTTTAATAACCTCATTCCTTCGTCCTGTGACATTCTAACATTTATACTCCCACGTTTTGTGTCTCGCCAGCATTTCAACTTTCACGTTCTTTTCTCTCAGCTGCTGCTTATAATTTTCCATCTACTTTTGTCAGGGGTGATCCTGCAAAACCCTTTGTCCGTATACTGACCCTGCAGAAGAATACTGTCTCAATCCTGCTTTTCTACATGTGCTTATTATAGACAGAAGTGTTTGTGTCACTCTGTTGAAGTTTCCTGACACTTAGCATGACAAGACTTGGGTTTCAGCTTTTTCTAACGCTGCCAAACTTGAGCTGCTTGGACTGAAATTCTTCTCGTGGGCGTTTGCCTCAGGCTGCCTTTCTTTGAGGAGCTTCAGCAAAGAGTTTAGGGAGTATTTGGGAAGCACTAAGTCGGATGCTTACTGCAAACAACTGCCCTACAGCTCTTTCACAAAAGTCTTATCCCGGTGCCAGGGCTGTGACTTGTGGTGCGGCAGGGATAAGCTGCCAGCCCTTGGCAGCTCTAGGTATCGGTCAACGTTGGGCACACGTGGGAGTTTTCATGACTGGTTGTGGAGAAAAAGCTGTGCAGGTGGAAGAAATGGCAGAGTAGGTGGGGAAACGTAACTGCTTCGTGCTGGCTTTCACTTCACTGTTCTTGACTGTGTCTTCAGAAGCAGTGCTCGCTAACTGGCTGCAGCAATTAAAAAGAAATACTCTTTTCTGTCAACTGGAGATCAAACCCGAATCTTGTTAGTATAATGTTGCCATGGCAACATTTTGTCTGTTTATTCTGTGTAGTTGAACACAGAATTTGGGTTCAGACAAACTTTTTTCCCATGCAGGTAACACGTTATTATTTTTAAAAACTGAATTAAAATAATTATGCCCAGCTACTGTAGATTGATATGTACTTTTTGATGGGATACCAGCACTAATGCTGAATGTGAGTCACTTCCAATTGATAGTTGACTATAAATAAATGGGAATTACAAATTTCTCTTTAAGCCTGCCCAGTTATCAATCAGACTTTCTTTATGAGCAACTCTGCGGACTACAAAAGCAACGTTTCTTCAATCACTACAGATTATGCATATTCTGCTACAAGTCACGGTAATAGCATCTGTAGAAAAACATGACTTGTAGAACTAGCAGGCTTCTCCTCTGTATCCTTAAGGACTCGAGGAATCTGGATGAAATCCAGGCTGCAAATTAATTGTGATGCACGATTGCCTGATTTATTATTTTTTTGCGAGTTTGCAGTTTATCCCAATATATTTTCAAACCATGTATACACTGAAATTGCACAAAGTGTGAATCGGAGGTGGAACTGAAACAGTGGGCTGTATTATCAAAATCTCATCTCGTATTACAGAAGCCACTGAAGTGCAGCAGTATCAGATGCAGATAGGCACTGCTGGAACAATCAAGCGCTAATATGGCACTGTGGAGATTGTTAATGCTACAGGTCTTTCTGTTACTGCGGTCACTTGCTGAAAACAGACAAAATAACAAAGGACAGCAATAAGCACATCATCGTAGATGAATTCTATACATCTTTTTAACTGACTTGCAAAGCATTTGTACTACTGGCTTACTGAGATATGTTTTCAATACAGCTATTATGCTTCCTCTTTATCTCAGTTTTTAGTTATTAGCTTGTCAATGACTAATTTCAGCTGGTATTTAATATATATGTTAGCAGAAAAAAACACAACTGGATCGTCAGGGTGAGAGGTTTAATTTGTAGGAATTGCTAAAACCAGAGACTGATCTCACAGATATGTACTCGCAGGATGGTGGTTGTGCATCAGATTAATGATAAGTATGCCTCAGTGTCTTCCAAGGCAGTGTTATTGATACACTATATAAATTGAAAATGACCTTCCACAACATTTTCAAGCTGGTGCCTTTTTAAAATAGTACTCTAAATTAGGTTTGGAATATGTTTATATTTGATACTTGAAATGGAAACATACAAATCTTGTAAGGGAATCTATGCATACTACCATCTCTTTTTCTCTTCGTGTGTGTATATATATACATGCCCACAAATGCACATGCGATTGTCAAATGTGAGGTTATGACAAGTGCTGTTATAGCAGCACGTCTTCTCTATTGGGTGCTTGTAAGAGCACAAATTAAAGCAAACCAAGAGGGATGCTGGAGAGCACACTCCAGAAAGCCGAGACATGACTTGGAAAAATACCAGTTATGCTTCAACTGTGAAAATAGAAACTGGTACGTAAGAAACAAAAGAAGAACAATACAGTACCATTAGATATCTGATTATCTGTGACAGAATTTAATGGCAAGCAAATAATCAGTGTATCATTTAAGCACAGATGTTTCTGAGTGTCTCAGGCATTATGTCTAGATGTTTGAAGAATGGCTTGTATCTCTGTTCTTAACATTTAACTCTAAAAGCCAGCAGCTGATTTTTTGGGCAAAAGAAGAGTTTGATGATCAAGAGCCCAGAACTCTACTTACTGTTTGACAAAATAAGCTTTCCTGGGGGCTTCATGATGTAAGACCTACTATTAGGTGTGAAGAGTTGCACAGACCGCGTATTCATACCATTAAAGAAACCAGTAATGTAAATTTACGTATTTTCTGATTTATTAGTAATAGCTGTCTGGTAGCTCTCCCCCCCTCCCCAAGCTTCCTGTGGTTGGTTTAAGCACTACAATTGCCAGAAACGTGTTTGGAACCTGAAGAATGTGCTTTTCTGGCTTAAAAATGAGCAGATTAGAAAGCTGGGTGCCTTTTAACAGGGAAGATCTTGTCATGTGGTCCAAGTGATTTGACATGAGATGAGAAAATTCATAAAGCCCCAGTGAACTTTGGTGACTGTCAAATCCGGTATTTCATGGGAGACTTTACAATAGCCTTTATGTTTAAGTTGCTGTTGCCCATGAGTTACATCCCAGTCTTCTTCCACTTAGTCATGCCATTTGCTCTTTCTTGGTGTCATTAAATTTAGTTGCTCTTGGCGAAGAAATTCTAGTTAATTGAAGTTTGTGTGTGTTCACATACTCCGTAGTTCCACCAGAGTTTTCTTTTATAAAGAAAGAAAAGTGGGTCATGAGTTAAAGGAACGCTGACTGCTGTTCTACTGAAATCCTACAGCATATGCTCTTGAGCATGATCTTCCGTATTTTTTAACCAAAGTCCTGTAAGTAAGTAGTTCAGGTAGCGGGGTTTAAACACCCATACCTGCCTGATAAATTCTGTTTTCTTCTGTCAGCCACCTAAAATCTTCAGCTGTAAAGGTACCTGCTTTTTAGAGGCATTGATTCAGCAGTATTGAAGAATAATTCTGGTTGGTGATAATTGATTTTTACATTAAAGCTTCCAAGGTCAGTGGTTTGCTTTCTGCTGTGCCTCTATGTACGCATGGATTCACAAGGTGGAAGTTGCTGATAAATTACCCTAAAATTTAATATTTGCAGAATACCATCATCTTAGGTTGTCTGCTGTTTAATGTAGAATCTTGAGAGTGGTTTAGGTTGGAAGGGACCTTAAAGATCATCTAGTTCCACCCCGCCTGCCATGGGTAGAGACATCTCCCACTAGATCAGGTTGTTCAAAGCCCCGTCCAGCCTGGCCTTGTAAAGTATCTTGTGTTCATACACCTTGGAATCACAGGATGTTTAACTTATGACTAAGACTCTTCATTCACTCCTGAAATACAACAGGCAAGAAGCTATGTAAAAGTACTCCTATGTTACATAAAACACCAAGACCGTAAGAACAGGAGCTATTACGCTAAATGAAGAATTAGAAGCGATGAAAAGAATTAACTTCCCCATCTTTAGGATTATATTCCTTATTCCTATTATTCCTGCAGAAATAACATCTTGTATCCGCTGATGCCATGGTAAAATTTACAATAAAATCCATTCCTGGTGAAACCAGTAAGACATAAATGTTCATACTCAACCACATAAGTTAACTTTACAGGGAAAATCCTGATCATGATAAGCCAACTTACTCTAATACATCAGTTTCAGATGTCCATCATTAACTTCATGTTTTGCAGGAATGGTACAACATTGCATCAGAATAGAACCAAGGTCTTTCCCCACAAACTGCATCTGCAAAGAGAGGCTTGCCCTTCCATGCTGCAGAAAATTGCACGTTTCTGGCATCTAGGGAGCTTGGAGGCTTGCTGACAGTAATGTGGTGGTGTTCTCCAGGCCTGTGCTTCCATGAGCTGTGGTGCTTTCCTTTTATCTCCCCATTGAGAAATATGGACATTGAAGACACAATACTGCTTCTTAATGATCCTAAATAGAAGTGAGGTTCCGTTATACAACGCCATTATGTGCATAGTTGTTACTGAGACAATATTACACCATCAAGGTTGAGAACAAGTCCCAGGAAGCGCACATACAACTTATGGCTGGAGAACTCGAGGCACAAAGTATTTCGGTAGGCTCAGCAGGAGGTTCCTGGTGAAATGAGGGGCAGCGTGACCTGAGGACCACCAGCCCAGCACCTACACCTCAGGACGGACTTCTTAACACAGCTACAAATTCCTGCACAGACTAGCTTCTCCCACAGCCTTGTTCAGTACCAGAACGTATGTTGATAAGATATGTATCCCGTCCATATAAAAGACACGTTAATGGCTTGCAAGTGAGAGGGTGAGAAAAAGGCTCATATATATGTATGTACACATAGATAACATATTTCTAAAAGAAGGTAATTTAAGAGGTTGGAAGTTTTAACTAGAATGGAGGCGGGTGATATTGTTCTTCAGAAATATCATTTACTGTCTCGAGGTTTTTCCAGAATGAAGTCTATCTGCTTCACTATGGCTGTGCATCCTGCAGTTTTACGTGGTAATCCATCTAAAATATTTGGGGCTTTACTTTTCTTTTTAGAGCTCCTGTTATTTTTCTTCTCACTTAAGATGTAAATGCAAAGCAAATGGCATTTATCGAACCTGTTAATCTCAGGATTAACAGGAGTTGTTAAACTGATTTGCAGAGCTTGTTTTGAGAGCTATTAAGTTTCACCTCTTTCCCCATACTTGATTGAATAGTGATTTTTAGGATTACCGCATAGTTTAAGTTCTCTTCATTGCAGAAACCATAATTTTGGAGACTTTCTATGAATTGTAGTAGAAGCAGTGCTGCATTTCTATGTACTTGTAAATGGACACAGTTTATGGAATATTTTTATTTTACACTTGCTATTCCAGAAGAAGTTGAACTTAAAGTCATTTCAAGAAACTGGATGCTCTAGAGTCTGCGTGAATGGAAAGATACGGATCTGGGTTGAACTTCACGTCTAATGTTGGAGGTCTAATTAAACTAGCCGTATAATTTACAAATGAGTGAAAAAGTCTCAGAGGAGTTGTGTTTTCATTTTAGGCTAGCCCCGTCCTTTTTTTAATGTAGGTCAGAAATGGTTTTATTAATTCATGGGATTAAATAAGTTTAAATGGTATTTTTCTTCTGAAATTAATTCCATTATGGAGAGTCCTATGGCATTTAACAGGAATGAAACCAATAAGGTTTTCTACATAAATTACATTAGAAATGTGCATATTTTAAAGGAATTATCTGTTTTTTAAAGAGGGTTTTTGAACCCATCTCCAGAATTGTATTGCAGGGAGAGAATTCTTTCTTCAATGCCAGGAGATACTTTAGGATGACTGTTCCTTTTGTGATATTTTAATAAAACCTTCCACAAGGTTTTCCATCATAAGATGTGCAATTTGTGACATTTTCTTTCAGGTGAGTCAGATGTTCTGCAGACTTGAATTTAAATGTGAGGTGAAAAACGTTTGTTTTATTTTGGTAGAACCATAGCAAAGCAGGTAAGGGGAAGGAATGAATTTTGCCTTTCAGATGTTCAGGATGTGCTTGAGTCATATCTTGGTTGACCACGACCTGCTTTGAACCACACTGGGCTACGTGGAAAGTTACTGGCTGCAGGCATAGTCATTCAAGCACTTAAACGTAATAGATGAGTCAAATGTAGCCTGGCAGCCTCTCGCTCACTAATAGTCATCCAAACACATAGCAAAAATGTCTTCTGGAGTTTCTATTAGACTACAAGAGATGCATGCATATATTGAAATCAAAATAAATTAATATTTTTATTCATAAGAGAAGAACTATTACTCTTTTTCTCTTCTTGGACGTATTTCACTTTATCATGCCCAGTCAGCCTGTGACAATAGCTTTGCCATCGTGTGTGTTGCTATCACAGCTGTTGTGGTTTGGCTGAGACAGCAGCCTTAATTTTTTTTTGATCAATACATACGTAATTAGAGATTTAGGGTCAGCTAAATGCTTGGACTCTTTGGCAGAAAAGAGCATAAGGTAAAGTGGGAGACTCCGTGAGTATATGAGCGATTCACACCCTGGGCTTGGGTCCGTGAGGATACCAGTTGTGGGGATTAAAAAAAATAAATAAATTGTGATGCCTGGTGTGTGTTACAGGGAAGGGGAGAGCTTTGGTTCTGTTTTTACAGTAACTCGGCAGAACTGTGGACAGAAATGTATTATTTTGTATGATGGCTCTGGGTCACAGGAGAAGCGTTGCTTCTGAGAGCAGATGCTGAATGTCAGTGCTTCCTCTCTTATTTTCCCACCAGAAATCTGGCGGCAAAAAAACAGTCTTGAGAGTTTGGAAGTGTTGTTTTGAATTTAAGGAAGAAAAAATTGAATCACGTCTCAATCCTGCACCATCTGACCCGTGGCTTAGTCCTGGCCCAGGCTTAGTGAAAGGGTGCGCAGTGCTTGCTATTTAAAAACCCATCCTGCCTTTATCCTTTCCTACCTTACTCCCTTTGGGAGAAAAGACGTGGCTCGATACTTCTAGGAAAGGTTTCCAGATCTTTGGTCCAAGGAAAAGCCAAGGGCGAGGTGCTGAAGCTCCAGAGAGCAGAATTCAACATACGCTTAATCCTTATTTTGTTAGCAAAGTCTCTTGCCAGGTAAGTGCCTGGCTTCTCCATCCCGAAGTCTGCTTTGATGCTTTACTTACTATCGCTCTGCTTAACACAAGGCTTGGCACCCTGTTTTCAGGGTGGGTATTTTTAAGTGAGGTACTGCAACGCCATTTCTGATGTCGAAATTGCTTTATAGCTATAGTCCTTATGCTCCGTAAAGACTGATTTCAGTCTGATATAGTGCTCACAGATGTCAATGTGAGTATATAATGACTTCAGCGCGCATGACAGCCTGCAGCTGTGGGCCTCCATTGAATAATTTCATTCCAGTGAGGCTTTTCAAAACAACTTCCTCCCAGTTTGTTCTTGTCACCAAGTTTGAGATGATAAACTGGAGATAATGATTTTTTTGTCCCTGCCTATGGCAGAGGGGTTGGAACTCGAGGCTCTTCAAGGTCCCTTCCAACCTAAACCATTCTGTGGTTTTCTGAAACGTGTCTATTATTAAAAAGCCAGCAGCAGGACTAAGGGTTGAATATTCAGCTTGTGAGGAATTGCAGTGTCTGCAACATAATTGTGCCAAAATAGCACCATGTGCATAGCTGCCCTGCATGCTGCTGTGCTGCTCATTCCTTCTTTGAGAGCAAAGATCCAACAGACAAGAACAGTCCCTGGGTAACAGCTCTCTTAAACATCTCTGGAAAGGTTCCAGGGTAAAAGAAATAAAAAGCTTTGAGCCCTGAGAATTAACAGCCTTGGAATGAGGAAGGGAGAGGTTTGTGGATTCAGGTTGTCACTGGTCAAGGCGTTCGGATTGTCACTGGTCAAAACAGCCTTGGAAAGGATGCTGGTGCCTACAGCACGTGTTGCAGAGCAAAGCTCAGGTCGGGGCTTGTGCCAGGCACCGATCGATACCCGTCGCACTTGATCAATATCTAGTGTTACTCCCTCTCATTTGTTCGTTTCATAATAAAGCTGCAGGGCTCAAGCAGCACCCTGGCCCGTGTTAAGAAGCTAAAGTTCATAGTAACGAAAATGAGAAGACTAGGAGCCGAATGGAGCACTTAGCGTTTGGGTGAATTTGGGTTATCGGTTTACTACTGGGGATTTTTCTGTTGAAAGAGGGTTCTTCCTATGAGCCTGTTACTGGAGTTTAGTCCACGTACCCAAGCAATTAACACTGTTATAGAATAGTTTGTTACAGAATAGACCTGTGGCTAGGATGGTGGGGAAAATGATAAAATATTGTGCTTAAACAGACAAGCTTGTGTTTTGTTGTTAGCCAGTGTGATGTGTGGTGCTAGAACGAGAGGCTGACTTGAATTTTATTGCGGGCTCTCATGCGTGTGAACCTGGCCAAGGCACCGCACCGGATTCCCGTGTGCCCCTGTCAGCCTCACTGCTTTCTTCATAGACCAAATCACTACCCATCTCCACCTTCACCACTGGGCTTTCAACGGGGAGGCACCTGGGGAAATTCTTCTACATATTGAACACTTGTAATCTTTGTTCATAAGTGCAACATCCTCTAGTTGCATTGTCACCACCAAGGGTGACCGCTGGGACTGTGCTTTTTGCTGCTTGTACAAAGCTCACTCAATTTGAAAGATTTTTCTCTGGCTGGATTTGGTCCTGTGTTAGACTGTTTATAAGCATCTTTTGTACCTGAGGTGCCCTGACTTAACACACAATATGCTCAGCAAATGTTTTTGAAGATCAAGGTAGAAAAAAGTGCATCCTGTTTGCCTTGAATATTGCCTTGAATATTCTTTGCTGGGAGACCTGAGAAGCGATCAGTATGCTATTTAGTTTTGACTGGTGAATTGAAAAGACGTAGCAATTCAATCAAAAGATCACCATTAAAAAAAAATAATAAATGAGGTTCTAAACTTTCAGATTAGTTCCACTACTTGTTTTCTTCCTAGCCTGATTTCTGTTAGATATTTTGAGTATGCTCGATGCAAAATATTTTGTCTGTGCTCATGTGTGAACAAGACTTTTGGAGTTCATTTTTCAAAGCAGATGTGTATTAGCCTTTAATAAAATAGAAAGTTTCATTTTCTGGTTTGAACAATGTGTCCTTAATATAGAATCCTGACCTTGTACACTTGTCTTCTGTAACCTGCTCTGTGGGCTTGTTTTTTGGTGTGTTTGTTTTATGTCCTTCCCAGGTTTGCACTAACCTTGCAGCTAATCTAATATTGATTTCTTTCCCAGAAGTTTATCGTTTGCAATTGGAAGTATTTTTCAGATTGGATGCTATACTAATTTTTCACTACACAGGACTAACGGTGCGTGGGTTGCTAGCTGAGATAGGGAGGAGAGGAGACCCACAAGTGCCCCAGGCCCAAGGTCCTCATCTCGGGTGTGAGCGTTCCTGAAATACACAGTCGTCTCAGCCAGGTTTCATAAGGCTCTAAAACATCAAAGTAATTATAAGATTCCTGGTCAACATCAGCATAGTCATTGCAGTGGGGCAAATCCTGAATTCTGTTTTGCTTTTATCATGAGAAGAGAGTTGCATCTTTTGCCCAGGAGAGTGTTAGGGGCTCGGTGGTAAGCTGGCGGCCAGGGAAAAGCACATGGAGTCTTTCCAGCCATAACAGCGCTTGCTTTTCAGTCCTAGTGCCTATTGAGTACATAATGTAGCCTTTCTGACTCGAAACTAGGTATTTTATTTCCCATTTCAATTACTCTTTAAAATGCATCATCCATCATAGTGTTTTAGCATGTGAATAGCCCCAGTGATTGCAGATTGAATCAGATCAGGGTTTACAATAAGACATCTGTCGAGAAAATACACTTACCAACAATGTAAATATTGTATTCAGATACAAATGGGAATCCTCTTGAAATTATGCATTGATTTAGAACAAATGAAATGATATTTATCTCTTTTCTCTCTCGTAGTACTGTATCCTACCATACAGGAATGCTTCCCACCTCCATTACCTGGCGCTTTCTTTAGCGCCTGCATCCTTTCAGACCCCTGAGCTGCAGCCAGGAAAAGTAGATTTTGGGGGTTGATGCGAATGCTGTTCTTCAGGATGAAGAATGCATTAGCTTGAAACTATGTTGGAGTCAATTTTGGCCCAGTTCATTGGAACCAGCTATTAAAATAACTCCCAGTTCTTGAGGTAGCTGCTAAAAAATGTTGCCTGCAGCAAGGCTGCAGCTTCGTGCTGCTGCTGCGCCTTTCAGGAGCTGTTGCTGGTGTTTGATAGAGTGACTCTTGTGGGCTTTGTGGTGGTTTTCTAGCTCAAGTTCAGGAGACCACGAGTACAGAGAGTCCAGCTGGTTTCCCGCTCCCAGACTGCCCTTTCCTCCTTTGTCTTGAAATTTATTTTGGTAATTCTACCTCTGTGAGGAAGGAAGTGAGGACTTAGTCCTTTGTGCAAGTCACCAGTGTTTTGAAAGAAGATTTAAGAGCTGTATACTAAAGGTTACAGCCACAACACTGGGGGAGCACGCCTACAAACGTGTCATCAATCTGTCCAGTAATTTTAATAATTCAAAGCACTCCAAGCTTCCTTGAGCAAAGGCTTCGTCCTCTTCAGAGTATCTGGCACTTCGGACCTGAATCTATGTGGGGGGCAGTCAACCATGTAGGCTACGCCATTGCGTAACAGAATCGTCCCTCTTTGGTTTAATGGAAATCAACTATGGCCATAGGAGGCAGGATGTTTGTATAGGTGCCTAACACTTAGCTTTCAGGTAGAATATTTTGGCCTTCCACAGTGTTCCCCTTTTTTTCTCTCTTCCCCAGCAAAAAGCAAGAATAGATAAAATGACTGGTCTCCTGGGGGTCTGTGGGACGTCAGTGGCTGGTGCGTGTTGGCTGTCTGTTTTCACGCAGTGCTGTGCGATTACATCAGGTACGTAGGTCTGTAAGTGATATTCCGCTGTAGTGTGTTTTCCCTATGGGCGTTTTCTAAACATACAGCCCCAGCAGCAGACCTGTGTCCTGATTGACCAGTTTATTCTCTAGCTGTTTCTGCTCTATTCAACCCTCCGCCATTATAACCTTTAATTTATATGTGACGAGGAAAAAATGGTTCCTCTTCTGATGTCCAGCAGAAACACTCAGACTAGTCTCTTCCCTATGAAATCCTGTGCCTGGCAACTGGTTGGCTTCTGCCCCTCTGGGCTGGTGCATAGTCAGTCGGTTTACAAGGTTGGTGCTGATGTGGTTTGATTGGAGTGAAAGAGGTGTGAGTTAGCATATGGTTTTTGAAAGACAGCAGTAAGGCTCAGTGTCGTTATTTCTTTCAGTAGCTCATTTCTTGGTCATCTTTGTGGATTCCCCTCCACACTTCAAGAATATTCCCTACAAGCCAATTCCTTGACAAGAAAGGTGACCCTTGTGATGAATGTGGAGCCTCGCTTTTCAAAACATTGCACTAAAACACCTGCTGAAATTATTTTTCTACACTTATGTATGGCTCCTTCTCCCACCTTTTTCTCTGAAACCAACATAACATTTCAGTCGGTTCTGTCAAAAAAAAACCAAAACAGCTATGTCAGCTTTCTGCCTCATGCTGATAAACTCCAGCTTGACAAAGTTACAGGTAACAGGAAGGTTTTGCAATCAAAAGTCAGGGAAAGCATATCCACTATTACCTGAATTGTGTTTTCCATGTATGTTTTAAAAAAAAATAAATAAAAATATTCAAACAAACCAAATGCCCCCACCACCACAAAGAAAAACCTTCTGCCAAAGCAGAACTGGTCCCTGCTTAGGGCTTTTCTGTTTAGACAAGTACAAGCTGTGCCCACAGCCGGTCTGGTTTGTGGAAAGAAGGCTCTTTCAAGCATGAATCCCTTTGTGGAACTCCTTTATATCTTGAAAGACATGAATTAGATGCCAAATCTCAGTGAAAAGCTTTTGGACAGTATGAGTGAGCTTTACGCTACATGCTCACACTTGGTTCTGCCTAAATCCAAGACTTGGAAGGGCTTAATGCAGGTTGGGGATCCTTGCAGAGTCGAGGGTGATTCCATGCTGGAGCAGGGAAATCTTTATAAACCTGGGGAGCAAAAGGAGGATTCTTTTGTTGGAAAGTAATAACCGTTCTTCATCTATGGAGTTTCCTGTATTGTCTGTTTCATATAAATAGATTTATTATGTATAATAAATCATTAAAAATGAAACTAGCCATTGCAGTGACTGCTTTTTGACAAGCCATTCACAAAACTCTGCGATGTTTTGCAGCAGTGAAAGTTGTTTTGGTTTTAATTATGCTGCTGTTGCATTAAACAAGATGAGCTTGCAATGGCTGCTGGTCTGTGTAACAGTTGCGTGCCTGAAGAGTTATTTTTCAGGTGTTGAAACTGTTCTGTGTGCATCTTGTGCTCATGCAAATTTTCAGTCTTTTACTGGTTTTAGGCAAGTAAACCCTATAAAATAGTCTTACACTATTACAGGCCAAATCCTAGACTTCTTTTCCACCTAAATTCCTGCTGAAATCAGTAAGGCAAGTCCTGTAGCCCTTATTCAGTGAAAAGCTTTGCTTATTTGAGGCTGGATCCAGCCCTGTATTAGTTATTTTCATTCAGTGGATGTACGTCCCCTCCTTTCTTTCTCCCAAAGGAAATCTGGCGGCTCGTCTGTTCCAGAGGCTGTGGAAATATTGGCAGGTTTCAAAACTAAACGGGTCAGCCTCTCTGACAGTCAGTCAGTCAAAGGGCGGGCTCGTTCCTGTCGCTTTTTCTGAAAGCAGCCAGCTCCGCGCTGGAGAGAGACCGCCTTCGTGAAAGAGAAGCTGCAGCGAGACGTTGCCCAAAGTGCTGCCTGTGAATGTGCGTTGGCGCTGGAGGCTGCGCCCCAAGCATACTCTGCTGCTTCCAGAAAAGGAAGAAAAGTATCCCACCTGCGATGCTGCAAGTCACTTCTCTATGCTACAAAACCCCATGCTGGTGGTTATTTGACCGGCTCTGGAATCAGATAAGGCACTGCGGTGGGGAGGCCCCTGATGCAGCTGCCTTTGCCTTGGTTCTGGAGAGCGGACTCCTCCAGTTCTAAATTTTTGAGTTGGCTGGTGCTTTGATGGAGGATTTGGACTTTACGGTTGAAAAGGCAGGAATTTTCTTTTGGTGGTGGTGGTGGTGAATAAAGCGTGTTCTTTACTTGCCTAACGTCACACATATAATCCTGAACCTGATACAGTCGTAGAATGGCTTGGGTTGGAAGGCTCCTTTTAAAGATGATCTAGTTCCACCCCCCCTGCCACGGGCAGGGACGCCTTTCACTAGGGCGGGTTGCTCAATGATAACGTTGGTTGGGTGCGAACTGTCAGTCCCATGCATTTGCAAAAGCGTGATATAAGAGTGGTCCTCGGGATCTCGGTCCTGGCTTACGGTGGCATGGGGAGAAGACAACAGAGCATTTAACTTGTGCTTCGTGACCTTGGCTGTGGGAGCGGGACAGCCCGGACATTTAGAGTTGTCCTGAGATCAAATCAGTTGCAGCTTGAAGGTTTGCAAATGGTAGTGTTTTAACCTTTAGCTTTGGCCAGCTGCAGGTACATTACTGATACACAAATTAACTGTTTCTAGTCATAGGTGTTATTTTTTAATTCTGACTAGGAGACCATACACCCGGCGGTTTCTAGTGATGTAGTAGTAATAATTCTGGCATGACATCATTTAAACACTCAGCCCCTGGCTTATCTTTTGCATTTTCAAAGCTGTCAAAATAGCATCACTTTGGAGATTCTCTACCTCAGACATGACGTTATATGTAGCCTTCTCCTCGCTACCTTTAAAAGAGGAGTTCCAGTGTTTCCATTAGCTGGGGGATTTCTGCCAGAAATGATTTTGAAGTCCGCTGTGGAATGAATAGTTCATTAAACTGGGAAATGATTTTAAAGCGTTCAAGAGCCTGGGGCTATCGTAACAATCAAGGCTGCAAATGGTCCCCAGCTTTAAGGCATATTTCTTATTATTTAGCAGGATCAGGGATTTGAGTACTGCTTGCAACTTTGCAAACTCGGTGGTTTAGTTTTGAAGTCATCCTTTGGTGGTGCTTTCTTCCATTAAACAAACTTACAGGTTTATTCAACTATACTTTTTGAGCAGGAAAGAACCTGCATCCTTTTCTAAATCAGTTGTAACATGTCTTAATAGATTAATGTTCTTTCACGCAGCAGAGACTAGAAATACTAAAATACCACAAAGCAGATTGTGTGTATTTCTGGTCCGCTTGGAAGCAGGAAGGGGAAATCTTTAAACAGATTGTTTTTGTGAGACTGATAGCCAAATGCTACAGATTTTCAGAGCTCTGCTTTAAATAAAAAATGCTCTAATTGAGGGCATGTTCTTTTTGGTGTGTGTTTTTTTTTTTTTTTTTATAAAGACAGAAGTTGATTTTTAGAGTTCCATCTGTAAACGTCTGAATTCGTAGCCATTTGAATTGTGAAAGGTACGTGTAGCACTTTGGGAGGGGTTTACCGTAAAAATACATTTATGAAGATGTATTATGTAGATGTAGTATTTAGAAATAGAGAATAAAGCATACAAAGAGTTGTGGTCCTGGAAGTAACAGCGGTGCGTTATTGTGCTATACCCCCCTGAAGTAATTCACTGACATCGGGAGCACACTCAAGGAGCCATGTATATCTGTGCATAGATTGATGTCGTGTGTCATGATAGGTATCACAGTATGTTCTTTGCTGCTCTTTGAACATAGAAAAGGAACTTTGAATATATCTGAAGAATCCTGATAAATATCTGGCTGATGTAAATATGCCATAAGCCTGAAACAAGATAGAGAAGGACAGCAGGGATGTCATGAATGAGTCTCGATGACATTAACTGCTGTGACTGCAAAGTAGCAAGACTGCTTTTTAGGGAATGCCATTACATATGGGATGTTTAAAAAGATTGTCGGAGAATAGTATTTTTTCACTAAAGAGACAAGTAAGTGACATGCAATTTAATAGGGAATGGGAGTACGTTGGGAAGGAGATTCTTCTTTGTTACCACGAGGAAAAAAAATATTAAAAGGGTTTTCTAATGAATTTTGAAAGAGAGTAAACTTGGCACCATGATGCACGATCTGATTTCCAGACTACTTGAACCTCACTCGTGGATAGACATGTGTTATATATTTCATCTTCAGGGGAAAACTTGCTAGGATTTTATGCATTGAGACAAGACGCGCCATAGATTCATGTTCAGCAGGTGATGAAAGGGTGCTGAAATGATCTCGTTTCTTCCATTATTCTAACTGATACAGGAGGTTAGCTTTGCTATTGAAGAAGTAATATTTTTCTTGAATGCTCTGTATTTACACGTCAAGTTCCTTAAATCACAGAGAACACTTTGTGTGCATCAGGAAGTTAGAAGGCAACTTCTTAATCTAAAATTTTTTAGTACTGTCATTAACCCACAGATTTACTACAGTTTTGATAACTTGTTTATTTGAGCAAAACACTGTCGTGTCAACACGCATCAAGATAATCGGTTTCTCTGGTGACTGTGCAGAAGCTTTTAATCTCTAAATTCATAATGACATTTCACTTTCCCTTCTTGCAACAAGAAGAATGTTCACACCTTGGAAATCATGATTATTTTATTCATCATCTGTTTATAAATGATCACTGTCCATATTTTCTGTTTCTACATGTGTTTGTTTTTTTTTTTTTTTTAACACATTCTTGGTGCAGGTGAAAGCTTGCTTGGCTTTGTGCTGGGTACAGGGTAGATGGTGTATTGCTGTGATACAGAGCATGCGGCTGCCCGGGAAAATGCAGGGCTTTTAATGACAGGCCTCTGTGGTTAAGGATCCTCCTCAATCTGCTATTTGCACTAAAAGCAAAGTACAAATGAGCAGAGCCAGTTCAGAAAACTCGTGTTCAAGTGCAACGTAGGTCCTTATTCTTGCACAGAATCTCTGATGAGCAGAGAAGATGGTACATTGATGTAGTATTTTCTGTAGCCCAATGCAAATCTAAGGTGTCTATGTGACTATGAATTGTGAACTGAAATATATTTATTGTGAAGCAATACTCTTAGTCTTTATCAAAGTGACACAGCAAATATAAATCATAGAAGCTATCTGCCGACTTCTTGTTTACTTGCTTCAGGGGAAACTTTCCTGCTGATCATTATCCTATATTTATCATGTCTTTCCGATGCTTTGTGTGCTTCTAGCTCCAATCTGTGATCATTATGCTGGTAATATTTTGAAGTCCTGTCTGAAAATAATGTCAGTGTGGAGCAGTTGGACAAATGCAAACATATGAAGGTTTAAAAAGTTACTATTTCTTCCCCTCATCATTGTGTGAGACATAAGCGTGAAGGAAAGAATCCGTGGATGTAATTATTTTGATTGATATAAATGCCATTTTAGCAAAAGTTGAATGACTAAAATCAAGTTTTGCAAACCAAACTGTTTTCCCATGTCAGCCAGCATGTGAATGAACACTGAACGTACTGATTTGTTGATGAAAGGTCTTAGAATTATTTCAGGGCAAGTAATTGTTTAAAATAGGATAAGAAACCCCACCGGAGTCCCAGTAGAGATAAACAGTACTTGAAAATAACCTGCCTAAGTTGTCTTGAGCAGCAGAAATTGCTTACAGTGGCCATGACATCTTTAAAATGGAACTATCTTAAATGGTGTTGCTTCTGCTCCCTGTCCCGAAATGTTAGCAACTGTGAAGAACTTTAAGGAGGTGGGGAAAAATCCTCTGTAAGTAGGTTTCATGAAATCCGACTGCTGTTTTGATACACAGATAAAAAAACCTTCCGCTTCCTGACAGCCCAAGGGAAATTTGTTATTCATCGCCATACGGAGTAATGAAGTATCTTTTCATGCTGGGTTTCTTAGTTTAGGAGACATTCTTTCTGCAGTAATAATGGGGGGAAGGAAGCAAGTCCCAGGTGGAGGCGCAGAGCTCCAAGCAGCGGCAGACGGCCTCTGCTAGGGAACGTTTTTCAAATTATTAGAAACAATTTTGAAGTTCCACAGAGAAAAAAAAAAAAAAACACAACAAAAAAAAAACCCTACAACAAACCCTGTAAAGAGCAGATTACTAGAGTATTAATGCACTGCATTAATTCCTTTGTTTATTCTAATATAGACCACTGTTTCATAGAGCAAAACAGACTAAGCTAATTCAGATAAAATATACTCTGTACACACGACTTACTGCACTATTTAGTTTCCTTAAACACTTGATTAACAAGCATTAATATTATCTCTTGTCACTTCAAAGTACTTAAATCCTTTATTGCTTTCTTTGTTTCAAAATGACCTTAAGAAAGGAAGAAAGGCAGGAACAGGGTGTAAGAGTCAAGGGCTGAGCTGAGCTTTTGTTTGCAGCTCTGCCCGTGGATTTGCTGTAGGAGATGCATTCGCTGAGCTTCTGCTTTCCCCGACTGCAAAACAGATATAATCACCTGCACCGTTTTCTTTGAGACTTGGTTTGCTTCTGTTTACGCAACACTCTGCTAACCTTGAGTAGGCAGTTCTGTGGCAGTGCCAATGAATCTGTAAGATGCTACAGTGATAATTATAAATTGCTTTGATCAAGCATTGTGTGGGGCAGGTCTGAAGGATAAGCAGAAAACTTAATCAGAGCTGGGCTGGCACCAGTTCTTGTCAGAATTAGACTGCTAGTGGCCCAAAACCAGTGCTCAAAGACTGGTGGGGAGAAGGTGGCCATCTGTGAGGTGAGTGTGTGATAGGAGCCGTTGTCCTGACTCTCTTAGGTTATCTCCCATGCTTAGCAGGCCAGATAACGCATTTCTCTTCAGTGAGAAACTCACTCCTCCCTACTAGTCATTAGGAAAATTACTGAGATGCTGCTCCTTGCTGACATCTCTAGGATGAGCCACACTGTGCCTGGCTCTGTCCCAACATGGCGCTTAGCTCACCTGGTGGGTCACTGTGTTTTGTATCTGGTACCCAATGTAGGATGTCAGTCCTTCACTCTTCCATGTGGTGGACTGTGGATGAGCATAAAAATGATCTTCCTCGCTTTCCCCTTGGTCCACTTCATGCTTTCCTTTGGAGACAAAGTGAGTCCATCCGGCCTGAAATCTTCTGCAGTCGTTTGAAGAAAGCTAATTTTAACGCTTCTTGTTATTCATTCTGTGAGAGTAGTGTCAGCGTGGCAGTTGGGGGCTTGGTGGGCTATTGGCCAATGCTGAAGTGCACTTCTGTAGCCTAACCTCTCACAGTTCATGCGATCTCTTCATTTTTGTGGGTTGTTTTTTGGTTTTGTTTTGTTTTTACCATTGTTGACTGTGCAGCTCTCTTGCTGTTACTTTGTTTTACAGCAAAGATCAAGTGCTTCCTTACTTGAGAAAGTTTGATTGATGCTTTTCTCTCTTTCCCCCCTCCAAACTTCCACCCAAGTATATTTGTGGGCATGCCAGAATGGCCTTTCTTTTCCAGAAGTGCTATAAGCTCCTGGTCTGATGGATGTTAGCAGTCCTCAGGACTCCAGGATGGATTATATGGAATCATCCTATTAAGTTTACCGCAGCTCAGCTGTACCGTTTTTGCAACGGTAACTATAAAATCAATATGGAGAAAACATCCAGATTATTCAACAGTTGAAAGAATGATAAATAGAGGTTCATTGAAACAGAAATAAGCTTTAAATACACTAAATGTAAAGCAAATCCTATAGAAAGAAGGAGCGTGAGCTTATTTCAAATGAGAAATTACCCTGGAAGGCAGCAACTAAAAGGACCTGGGGGTAATAATATACGAGCAACAGAACATATGCTCTGTGTGATGCTGTAACCAAACAAGGTGAGATGCTCTGCAGGGCGAGGAATAAGGGAGCAGTAAACAGGAGCAAGGAAGTGATATGTCTCTTTACAACACTAGTGAGAATGGTGATACTGGTATATGGTGCTGAATTTTCGGTAACTTCTTTTAATGTAGTGACGTGCAGTTGATGATCTAAAAGGGAGAAAAACGGGTCCGACAGTTTTGAAGGCAAATGACAATTCACCACAATGAGAGAATGATCAGGATATTTAGTACTTTAAAATCGAAGAAGAAAGGAAAGAGGAAGTGAGAAGTGACAGAACATACCTAAATTCAACAGGAGAAAAGCCAATAAAAAACGAACAACCCACCCACTGATCTCCAAAGTGCTTCAGTCTGGTGGTGCCCAACAGCTGGAAGCTGAATCCTAACAAGGTTGTACTGGAATTGTTTTTTTTTTGTCTTTTTGTTTGGGTTCCACCCCACCCCCTGCATTGCAATGTGGTGATCGACCATTGGAGCTAATTACTAGGGAAGTTGTAATTCCTTTCCATAATCTGACTGTTGTTTTCGATCGAGACCGACTGCATCTGTGAGAGATGCAGTTTAGCAAATCCACAGCACTGGATTTGGTACAGGAGCAACTGTGTGAAAGACTAAAGCCTTTGAGCTCACCAGACCTCAGGATAATGAACTAATATCCCTTCTGGATTTATCTCTGCATTTGGAGCCTGCATGACCTTTTCTGTCAAGTCAGCTTTGTAACCTGCCCCACACCACTTGTGGTTCAGGTGTTTTTTGGAGTATGGGCTGATTAAAGGAATCTATCAACTCTCCAATTTTTTTTTTTTTTACTGCCTTTTTGCTTGTAGTAAGTGACTGGAATGATAAAATTAACTATATATATTTTCCTTTTCCCTATTTATTTGACTGGACCACAGATGTTCTCATGATTAAACAGGACTACCCTTCTCGCTATGGTGCATAATATCTTCACGCAGTGGATGCTGCTTGTCTGTTGGCGCAGCTTGCACGCTCACATACACACATGTGTATGCATGTTAAAAATATATATGTGAAAACATAGGAAGGGGTTTAAAAACAAAACAAAACAAATATTAGTAGACTGTAGGGGGAAGGGCAATTATTAAACCACTTACCTCACTTTTAACCTGACGACAAAGTTGAGATCTAGGTTATATTGACTAACACCACTTTTTATACATCTAAAACATTGCTACGGGTGCCACTTCTCTCAATGAGCAGGTACGACTTCCAAATTCCTACTTTCTGACCTCTGCTCTTGGAGGCTTTATGTTCCTCTGGACACCAGATGTTGGCCACTTAATCTTTAAAACCAGGCTTTGAGTGAGGCGCGTGGGGCATGTCATAAAAACCATGGTTTCAGTTCCTTTGTTTCAGTCGATTTTATGCACCAGCAATCCCTGTCGCTGTTGTCCTTCCAATTTGGGGTTTATATATTAATCTCAAAGCAAAATTGCTATTAAACCACCAAGTTTCAAGGACGGCAGTGAATTTCTTTTTTGTTACTGGGCAATGCTTTATGAGTTGACTCAGAGCTTTGTGGACTGTTTGGTGGCCATGAGCCAGGCATCGTAGACGAGATCCTTGGCTAGTGTAAATGACTTTCACGCTTACTGCATCGTTGATCTGAATGAAACTACGGTGCTGTGTAAGAGCTGAGGATCCAACCTCTCTCTGTAAATCCCAGAGCCTGAGAAATTTTATACAGTTGTCAGTCTGAGAAAAGACTGAATTGTATCGACCTGCTCACTGTAGCTCTACCAAAGTGCTGCCGTGAACTACTTACCAACTACCATACACTTAAAGCGAGTGGCCTGATGATCTGCTTGATCATCAGAGTTGTTCTGTAATGCATATGGGAAGAGGAGTCCTTTGGCCGTGTCCTTCCAAATTGCTTTCCTCACTGAACTTATGCATTACAATCTGTGCCACATAGCAGCAGAGACAAAAACAACTCTAATGGGTTTGAATCCTTAGTCACCATGGCTGAATTTCTGATGCCCTGGAGATATATTGCAAGAGAAGAAGGCACATAATTTCTAGTTTATTCGTTCTGTTTCACTGGTATTATATTGCTTGTTTGGTCCTAGTTTGCTTAAGTATGCAAAAAGAGGGCATGGAAATGACATTTATTAGAAATGTGTTGACTGGCTTGATAAAATTTGAATTCCAGCGCACTGGAGCGTTTTCTGGTCTGTGCACAAAGCTGATAGTTTGGCATGGGTTCTGCTATTTTCTACCAAAAAAGCTTTTCCTATGTTGTGTTTCCTATCAAAAATGAAATTTCTAGAGAAAATAGTTACTATAAATTTGGATAGGAAACTACAATGTTTTTTTTTCAGCAAACATGAAGTGAATATTTATGGAAAACCTCCTATCATTCGGCTAGCTATTTGTGAACAGCTTGCAAATACAGATAACGGGAACTAATGCAACTCCAGCTTTTTATTCAGAAACCTGCCCAGTGGCAAAACTTATTTTGTTGTAGAACTTAATTTTCATTGTATGCATCACTAGAGATGATCCCCAAATTACTATTTTCTGAGTAAGTCCTTGGGGATTGAACCTACCGCATTCCACCACCAAAGCAGAAATAACTTTGACCGTCTGATGAAGCCAGTGTACATTCATTATAGTGGGGTTTTTTTTGTGTTCAGCTACCCCTAGGAAAATAATTAGAGTGGCTTCTGGTTATAGCATAAACAAAGATCTTCCTCTTTTTTTCTTCTCATTAGCCTAGTGAGGAAATTTAAATGTGGCCATTCCTGCTGTGACTATACGGTTAGCGGTTCATTACTACAAAAGGGTTTTTCGCGCACATCACATGTATGGATATTGCAGCTAATTTGAGATTTGTGTGGACTATTTTTTTGACATTTGTAGGAAACTGTTATTTCTATATGCTGCTTCACAGAAAAAAATGTCAGGGTCTGTGTCATCCATTGCTTTGTAAATATTGTATTATGGTAATAAGCAGTTACTTGTCAGAGTTACAGACAACATTGGTTTTTAATTTGGGATAATAAAAATAGCTAGGCACTTCTCTACTAATCTAGACTGTGACCAGATACGTCAGCTTTTCATAAATGAGCCCATTCGGTTTGTCTGGGGTTGTTTCTGCTTGCTTTGGTTTGGGTTTGAAACCTTTTGGTTTTGTTGGATGTGGGGATATTATACTCTGAAGCATCGATAAACCGTTATAGACAGAAAGACCTTCAGTGTCCTTAACCTGATTTCCCCTTATGCTGAAGGGTTAAGTATTCGTTGGTGTAGCAAATAGAGCCGGCATGACTCCAAAGCCCAGTGGTTAGCTGGGAGGTAGGGAGACATCCACCCCTGTGTCTGTGCTGTTCAACACTTTCTTTACATTAAGCATTCGGTAGAGCAGCACAGAAAGCTGTATTTCCCTGGCGAATAATCAGATACCCAAATCAGTGGTCTATGAATCCTTTTTCTCCTTTTCTTGGCTCAATGAATATTTAATTCATCCCTGCGAAATGGTTTAGCTTTGGTGAAAAAGATTGTTACTGTTGCCTTTCCTACCTCAGACTGCCCTGTATTGGGAGCTTTAAATGTGTCCTGTGGCAGGTGGCAGCTTAAATAAGATGAAGGGTGGATCTGAGCTCATCTGCCGTGTCTTCTGTCACTGGTTTAATGCTGGCAGTGAGGAATGAGAGGTGAAGACAGAGCAGCACCTTTGCCGTGTCTTTTCCTGGCACCTCGTCCACCAGATATGCTCGCAGACCAGGTGCCAAATAAAGAACGTTAATTTGGAAAATTTAAGTCCTGTGGATTTTCAACTGACTCTGCAAGTGAGTAGTAGCTGAGGTGGGGAGGAACCTCTGCATGGGTTCTGTTTGTGGTGTTTGAACCTCATTTCTCTGCCATGGGAGCTCCTATCTCTGCCTACTCCAGAGAGAAGAGGAAAATAAGACAGCAATGTTGAGACTGGCTTTTGTTCTATAGCCCACAACAAATGGACTCTAGTTTTGAGTGGCTGCGTACACTAAAATAACTATGTAATACTTTAATAGCTATAGTTAAATGCATCGTAAAGCCATTTGCAAATTTCATTGCTCTTTCTTTGCTGTGGGAGGAGAGATTTATATTTTTTTTGGCAACCTCAGACTCTGGCTACAAATTCTCGGCATCAACTTCGTTGTTGATTGATGGGGAGGGATATAACAAGTTTGTCTGGGCTAGAGTCGCTTCAGCGGGAAGATGCTGGGTATGGGCAATGAGAACTTCAGAAAGGCTGTTTGATCGCAACACAGCGACGAGTCCAGCGTGTGCAAACAGTGAAGAAGCGTTCTTGCTTCTGTGCAACTCAAGAGCAAAACCTTTTCTGACTCGGAGGTGTGGGTTCAAAGAGGAAGATCCAGAAAGTACGAACTGGAATTTTGTTCACCAGGAATTCCCCTTAGATTTTGGTTTGCTTCCCCAGCATTACTGCCTCTCACTACCGTGTAATCTGTGTTATCTTGGCAAAACCCATTAATCTCAGTGGGAACAGTATTCAGTATGTCATTCAGTATTTGTTTTGTAACTGTACCAGTATTGCTATCAGAGCTGAGAATAAGTAATACAAGTTTCAGTGTTCCCAAATGGGGGAAGAACTATCATTCAGATTCTGTTTTTGTAGCTGTAAAGTTATAGGACGTAACACATCTACTCGTACTCGTTTGGGATATTAAACAGAGGAAAGGCATTGGGAAATTCTCATACTAAACATTGATCTTGTTGTGATTATTTCGTGAAATGCTTATACACATTTCTCTTTAGGATAGGAGCGCTGTGCTGGAGTATCTGTCATATGGTAACAGCTGTCAGGCAGACAGGCAGATGCTGTTCATGTACATCAGAAAAGGCTTGGAAATATTCCAAAAAATAAGTGGAATTACTTCTCTGAAACTTTTTTATTTCTAGTTAGGTTTAGTACTCAGCTGGCTGGGACGTGATGAGTTATTTTTATCTTATGAAAAATTAATTTGAATTACTGCATTACATGTGGTACATGTGAGCTGTAGAGAAGGGAAATAAACCTTACTCTATAGCAGAGTGCTGTTTGGAAACTTGGAGTGCCAGGCATCTAAATTCTTTTCCTGATCCCATAGCAGTCCGTGTTCTCAAGCTTCCCTACAGAAAATAATATGACATTCCATTCCCCCTGCCCCCCACCTCCCCAAAGCCACTGTAAGACGGCGGTAGCTTTGAGTAGTGTTACTCTCCCTGTCCCCTTAATGAAAGATCACACACAAGTGATTCCACTTAACCATTTATCTTTTCTGCTGTTCTTTTGCCTAGCACTTAAATAGCTGTTTTAAGTTTTTTTCAGGGTCAACGTGGAGCTTCATGTTATTTAACGATACAAGTGGACAAAGCAGAAATTAGAGAACACGCACTATGTAACTTGGATTCTGGAAAATAAAATAGAATCCTTATCCCAAAATACTGCCAGGTTATATAGCTCGAATTCCCATCCGTTCATGTGTGTAAGTCTTTTGTAAAAAGTGGCAGCTTGTGTCTCCTGACGCGTGTTACCAGTTAAACACGCTTCTTCAGGCTGGTTCGCAGAGAAGCTTTGCTTCAGCCATGAATCAGACCAGAGGTAAACGTTCATTCCTGGTGTTTGCAGTGCTCTAATTTCCCTACTCAAGGCAAGAAAATAAATGACACTAGGGCCCTGGAGCTTAACTGCGAGACGTTTGAAAAAATCTCACTGGAAGGTCTTTTAAATTTGCGATATCCTTACGCTTTGTGTGCTGACTTCTGTTACCAGCGCCACAGGCTTTCTGGCTTGTCTTTCTGCCTCTGCTGCGGTCTCACGTTAGATATTAATGCTTTAAAAGCCTGAGGTGTAGTATTTTTATAATAAATGCTTATATGTATGCTTGTATAAAAATACTGTATTTTATAAATATTCAGATATTCACGTGAAGTTGGGCAGATGTGATCCACATGTCATTTCGTGCAGGAGAATACTACTTCTTGGGTCGTGTGCGTTTAATGAACCAGGACAGCTTAGCAAGCCTGGTCTGGGAAACATTTCCTAAGTGTTTTGAAAAGTATTAGAAATGTGCATATTATCAACTGCACAAAATTTCTGTTAAGCACATGTTGCTCTCTACTTGGAGGTGATCAGGGATTTTTAATTATTCTTCAGAATAATACAAACAGATCAATATTCTCTTCAATCCTACCTGGAATCAAAATTCTATTGTTAGGGGCTTTTTTTTTTTTTTTAAAAAAAGTATCGAGGGCTGCTTAGTCATGCAAATTCATGTATAATTAAATGCCACAGCACTTTCTTGGAAGTCAAGAGATTTTGCAAGTGAATAATAATATAGGCTAGAGTCCATTGGCAATACATCACAGCAAGTCACTCTGTTTTCTGCAGCCTTGTGCAAATATTCATGACCCCAGCCAGGTCCCCAGTCTTCCTTATGTTTTATTTGCTTTATTCATACAGACTACAAAATCCCTTATTTTGCCACTGTGTTTTTCGGAAACATCTTTCTGACCTTCTGAAGCTTGCAAATGACTCCTCCACGTAAATGAAATGGTAATCACCAAACTGTTTATTACCTAACAAATGAGAAATTCAGTTACATCTAATAGTGAGTCAAGTCACGCTTGGTATTTAAAGCTTCCCTTTGTGTGTTTGTCTGTTGTAAACCAGTGTATATTCCAATGGAGGATACTTCAAGGTTACATTAGAGTGGTTTTGCCCTGTTTGAGTCCTTTAGTTCTGAGTTTTTCATTTGTGTAATGACTCACCCCTACGGCTTTCAGTGAACTTGGAAAAAATGGCATCCTATTTTGTCTTGTTCACCAATTTGATACATTACTCTATTACAGCCACAAAGAGATACAGTTCTGTCAAAATCTGCTTTGCTCTACAAAAACAGACCCTGACCCAGAGGTATCACAGTCATAAAAAGATTTTGAGACAGGCTGCAGCACATTTATCTCTATGGCTTGGCTCAGAAAGAACAAACAATTTTCCAGCATCTTCTCCTTTCTTTTTATACGGATCACGACTGAAAAAGGCCAGGTGCCTATCCAAATCTAGCCTGCGGGTACGTGACACTGCTCCTACTGTATTTGGATTAGCTTGCACTGATTGGCTGGGAATTTTGGTGCATTCAATTACAATGACAGTTTTTTTTTCTAAATAGCAAGAATAGAAGACAACTGACAGGACGAGGTGGGGAAATAATTGTACAGAGAAATAATATCTGTTAAATAAGTTTTTATTTGGCTTCTTGGAAATTTTTATTAAAAGCAAATACTGAAATACATGCTAAGAAATGGATTATGTGTTGTGTGTGGACTCCCAAATTTATTGATCCCTATACTAATGCCACAACTGATTTTCATCTTGAAAGATTGTCTAAGGAAACACCGACGGATTTAATATAAACGATGGCTTATATGGACACTGCTAGAATCTCGAGCTCTTTTAACTTTTACATCAAGATCTAAGGCCCTTAAACAATGATAGGCTTTCATTCAGTCAGGAATTATGGCATGCTGCAAAAAATATTGGGTGAAGTTCTAGGATTCCTGTGTTCTGCTGGGATTCCGAATACCTAATACCCCTTATTTCTAAGACAGCCTGTGCTTGAAAGGCATCAATTAAGAAAACTGCGTGAAGGCAGGTTAAGAAAATACTTTTTCCTGGGAAGAAGCCAGTCTGCACGAGGAGCAATGTGGTTGGATTTGTGTGGGCTAATTATTAAATTAACGATTGTGTGGGCATGCCTGAAAACTGTAGCAACCAAAATTGCCGTAGTTGCAATTGCACAGCTGTCTGGTTTGTAAATAATGTCCTGGGATTTCTTGATGTCGCAGCTATTGCTTGCGCTTTCAATTACTAGTCTGTTTATGCACATATGGAAGATGCAGACAATTTTTCCTATCAAGAAAGCTTCCTTTAAATATGACCTTGCCAGGGATTTATCAGCACAGGTTACAGGAAAAAAAATTGATTAATATTAGAATCTGTGTGTCCTGCCTATCTTCTTGAAACAGCACAGCATCGCAGGAGTATTTTTCAAATATTCCATGCATGGTACATACATTCTTTTTCTGGTTGCAATGTAAAGTCTGGTTTTTGATAAATATGAATCACAGGGGGGAAAAAATTAAGATGCTTTGCTACTTTTTGATTATTCACGCTCTACAAAGATTTCATGGCTAATTTATGCTGCAGTGTGGCTGTTCTATGGAGAATGGCTTTCTGTGCCTGTCACAGCAAGCTTAGCGGCTTCTGGTCTGACCTTATTCTTCAGAGGAAGAGGTAACAAAGGATTTTAGTATTTGAAAGGACAATAGAGAAGAGGGGATATTTATTCACATGCATTATTCAAAGCAGAAAAGAACAATTGCAGCCCAACTCTCCTGTGCCCTGAACCATTACTGCGCTCCGATACCTTCAGAAGCAAAGTGAGTGTAAAATATTTTGATTGTAGAGCACCGTCCACCTCTTCGCTACTGTCGCCCCACCAGAAGTAGCTCTGACTGATCACTTGGCTGGTGGGAAAGGAAGAAATTAAATGGGAAACAAGAAGGCTGGGCCTATACCAATACTGCATAGTTACTTTTTTACTGTTTCCAAATGAGACTCAGCAGTGTGTCTGGCATGTAAACCACTTTACAATAGCAGGAACTGCTTTGAGAGGTCTGCAATGATGTTCAGAAACCTGCTCTTACGTTTAGGTGAAAGCATCTTCCTCCTGCTCTCGCTACGTACGATTAGGTCAGTAGTGTAATGAAGCAGTGCGATTACTGTTACCTAAAACTCTAATTACATTGATGAAGTCTGAGTGTGATATTCATATTTTCAGGTCTTGTTTTAAGAAAAACCCTGAAATAAAAATAATGGCAGTCCCTAGAAGGAAAGGCTTAGGCTCAGAACAAGTCAGAGTGATGTTATACAGACAAGTGTTTGCATGAGTGGATGAGGGTATAATATACGTAGGTCTTTTGTGCACTTTTGAACTTCCTAATTTATAAGAGACTTAAATACCAGATATCCCCAGAAATGTGTTAGGTGTATAGCTGCACCTTAGATGGGCTTGAAAACCTCACCGTTGTGTTAAACAGTGTGGGATAAAACAACCCGTCGTGTCTGAAAAAGGCAGGAGGGTAAATTCTCAGCCACCGTGTTGTTCTGTAGATCACCAGATCTGCATCGTTAATTTTTGCTTCAATTTGCTAAACAGTGTGACCTGTTTTAATCTAACACAATGACATCTTTCTTGATTTTTTTTTTTTCCATATTTTCCTGAAAGAGCACAAGATTTCTCAGAGTGCTGAATTGGAGTAGTGACATTAGTAGTGACGTTGAACTCAGTTATTTGTGAAAATAAAGTATTTGAGTTTGAAGATGCAGCTGTGACAAATACCCTGGGAACTTTAGTCTCATTTGTCTAAATCAATGAAGGCACTCATATTTTGTTAATAAGATTGTTAGAGCTGTAGGAAACCAAGTGAAGAAAGCTGTCTATGAAATAAATGTATAAAAAAACCTGGATGCATAAGCTTATTTTTGGGGGCTGCAAAACTGTGCCAGAAAACTGAGACTGACAAACGTTCTGCTTTCTAACGGTGCTGGAAGAGCTGAGGTTGGACTCATTTTCCTTTGCATTCCTGCAGTTCTCCTCCTGCTTTGCATACATTTTGTAGTGTACCAATATTGTCATTCTCTGACAGATTATGCGTATGAATGAGACAAGATCTGCGAGAGAAGTAATATCAGATATGGTTGGAAAAACCAAAGTTTTGCATGTATGAGGTTGAATATAAATTTAAAAAAAATGAGCCTGTAAAAGCTCTTTCTCCATCTATCAATCAGCATAACAAAATATGCTACCTCATCCTACAAAACTCCCCATTTAATCAAGTTTCTGTGTCGATTGGAATTTTTAAGATAATCTGTTTAAAAAAAAAAAAAAAGAGAAGCAAACTGTGGTAAATGTCTCGGATATCACTATTTTGATCTCAGCGGGCCTTAATGGTTTTGTGCCACAGATAGCTTTGAATTACATGGCAGGCGTAGGTGTATTACCGACTCTATATACCTTCCGTAAATAAATGGAGAGAGAAGTCACTCTGCCCATCCCAGCTTCTAGAAGGGTATTGTGAGATATTTTCTGCATTATTGTTGTTTTGCTGCTATAGCGTAATGACTTGGGGTGGGGGGTGTGATATTAACTTTGCCCTGAAAGCTTTTAATTTGAGGTGCCTTGCATGCATTTTTCTGAACTATATAGCTTAGATGAAGTGCTCTAATATCTCTGCTGGCCAGCAGAGCTTGTAGCAGGAAGTCTGGGTTTTGGTAGTATTTTAGTTTTTCATGGAAAAGGAAGAAAATGTGAAAGAGTCCTTCTGATTAAGGTACATCCAAAGATGAAGCAAGTTTAACAAACGCAGAGGGATGTGCACGAGCAACATGTGCCACCGTACTCTGGTGACTCAGCTCAGTGGAATATCGCTTGTGGGAAGAGCTTGAGTTTAGCTAATGCCTCTCTTCCTTTCTAATTCAGTTTTGGCTCAGGGCAACAAAAAGGAGGGTAAAATGAGAGAGAGAATAAAACTGACTCTAATCTGCTGCTTTCTGATCTGCGAGTGTAGGTGAAAATACCTATGGTATATGGTGAGAAGGGGCTTGCCTTCCTAATTATTTTATTCCCTTCCTTTTTCCTTTGAGTAAGGTTTAGTTAACTTAGAGCATGAAAAGGCGTGATACAAGGAGCAATTCTAAACCAAAAATAATCCCTTATTAAGTCCTCTGATTTAAGACAGTACGTAGAAACGTGAAGGAGGTGGCCTCTTCTCCCTCCCCCTGCACCCACACTAATGTTTTCATGGTCGGCTTTCTATATAAACCTGGTATGGGGAGAAGAAAAAACGTTTGTTGTTGTTTGTAACTAGCTGCTAGCTGTAACAGCTAATCAATATGAACAACCTCTAATCAATCTAGCACCGATATAGGGGAAGAATTGAGTTTTCAATCTTGCCGTATAGTCAAACCCAGCCAAAGCAATTGGATTCTGTGATGGCAGAAGATTGAATTTCTTATCAGAATCAGACAAGATAGTTTTCCTGCCTTCCAGAATGATGTAGAAACTATCGCGTCCTGTTTTATAGATTATAATTATTTTAAAAGCCTGTATACAGTCTTCCTCTCTGCTTACTTCTATATGTTACGTGAAAACAGAACATTTTCTGGTACTGCTGCTAATTTATGTGAAGTGCTTTTTCCCTATTATTAAGTGAAGAATAAGCAAAACAATTCTCTTAAAACTTTACTGCAAAATTAGGTATAATTCTACAAAGCCTTCCTAAAAGAGAACTGACATACATGATTCATTCGGGTAATTTAGAGGTTACTGTGGGGATTTCTTTTTCCTGCAGTTATTTGTCCTGAATACCTGGATCTCCGTTTCTCTTTTAAGACTGCAAAGGAAGGTAAAAATCTCCATTAAAAAAAAACAACCAAACAAACAAAAAAACCCAAACCTTTTTGGTATCTCAATTTTTAATTCACATCTTTTTCCAGCCATAAAGCTTCCGTATTATTTTTGTATCAGTTTTCTCTCTTGGACTTAGATGAGCTGGTGGAGGAGAGGTTAGCACACAAAGCAAATGCAGCAAGAGCGGCATTCTGTGGGGTAGGGGTAGAGCTGTTGAGTCCAATGTCAGAACTTTTAAGCTTGTTTTCTCTTTCAACTGAAAACCAACGGGACTGTCTCATTGGTTGTACAAAGGTAAATTTGATTTGATTTATTTGTTTATTCTGAAACTGGCTCAATCTCAACAGCAGTAGTCATTCCTAAAGTCCCTCCAGCAGTTGGTGCCCTGGGAGTGGGTGGCTCTGGGCAGCCTGAAGGGTCACTTGCTCACGACAGAAAAGTTCTTCTAATTTTTGCGGTGGAAGTCCTGAGGCACAGAGCAGTTCTGTGCCTGGGGTCACGGAGCAAATAATCAGCAGAGATAGGAGCAGAATAAAGAGCTCCAGACTCTCAGGCGTGTGTTTCAAACACTAAATCATTTCTCCAGCAGGAAGCCAAGAAAAGTTTGGTCATTCCATTTGGTACCCAACCTGTATTCTCCCTGGCCTCCCTACTCTCTTATCGCCTTGCTACAACATACCTTCAGCATTTGTACTCCTCCATACCCCTGTCGCTTTTATCCTCTTCTCCTTCCACGTATTAACTGATGGCTTGCTCTTTGCAGCACCCAGCTAACCCCAGCGCGCCCCAGCAGCGGCGCAAAGTGATGCCGTTAGGATGCTTAGCCTTTCTCTGAATCCCTCGGTTCACTCCCTTTTCTGCCATGGTCAGAGAGCTGTTTCTTTGCCATCCATCATAGCCCTTCATAATCCCTGTACTTGCCTCTGTTATTCTCTCTCTATATATTTATCTGCTCAGTGATGTGAGCCTCAACTGAAGCTTGCTTGGATTCTCACCTATATGCCTTCCGATCTCTTATCTCTATCCTTTAAATATTCAAATCCCTCCTGATCAGCTGCTCTGCTGGATACTTATGAGGCTGCAAAAATTCAGAGAGAATCTAGAGAGCCAATTTTTTCATCGGTTTCTTTTTTGTGTCTTATATTTATCTTTTTAGGGCCATTTTTTTTCCTACCCTGTTCTTCGCCTTTATCTCTTTCTCTGTGTTTGTGATTTCTACGTTTATTATTTTTTAGCTCCTGGCTTCTGCTGGTCTTTCCAATCCTCCTTTCATTTGGAAGCAGAAACACCTTCCAGTCAAATAATACTGAGAATAAAACCAGCTCCTGTGACTTCTTGAAGAGATAAGGGTTTGGCAATTGACAGGCCATCTTAATTGGTAGTTCAAAGGTGAATGGATATATTGTAAGTACATTTGAACTTCATTTTTTCGTCAAAGAACGATGGTGAGAAGAGATGTGCTATAACTCAGGCTGAAGCTAAAAACGTGAAGTGCCTGGAGGAAATATTTGTAAATATCCCTCGTTTCCAGTCGGCTTTGATACTGAGTCATTTGGGGTGCCTGGAGTCCCAGACTGACTGTTGCTAATCTTCTAGCCTTTGTCTCCAAATAACTTGAACTCTCCTAGTCTGGTTTCCTTTAAACTGGAGCTCTTAATGCTCCCTCGGGACCATATCTAGTGCATTTTCCTTTTCTGCTCAAGACTTTCTAGGTGCAACATTTTACTCAGGACTTCAACTTGTCGGTCTAGTGTGTTGGGTTTTTTTCCCCCCTTCTACCATCTGTACCCTTAAAAAGACCAAATGCTTCTGTAATTATTCATTCTTTTAAATTATTCATTCTTTTAAAAGATTAATGTAAAGACAGTGTGTTTGTCCCTGCATCTGCTTTCTGTATGTGTGTGTGTATATATATGCGTGCGTATATATAAGTATATATTTTTAAAAAGTGGATGAGGCGTACCAGCAACACCGTACATAGAGGGAAGGTCAGTCAAGCAGCTTGAGTGTTTGCTTTCTGTTCCCATGCCATGGTTCCTGCAGAAATGCTTGCGTGCTTATGTGGCACCAGGGCATCACATCACTCTCTGGTTGCGTGTTCTTTGGGCACTAATGGACACCTTTGCAGTTGGGTCTTTTAAATCAAGCATTGACTGTGTGCTGTTGTGGTTAACAGCCAAGGACTAAAATTCCCCCGTAACTTACACGAAGGGCAATTATCAGAAGACTGTATGCCTGCTCAAGCACTTCTCAGTCCTGCTTGGTTTTGTGATTTGGTTTTTGTTTGGGTTTTTTCTTTTTTTTTCTTTTTTCTTTTTTTTTTTTGGTATATCCAACAAAATAATTTCTGGGGATCAGTACTCGTAAAGATAAATAATTAGTATGAGGCTTCAACCATGAAGCTCACTTGACATGATCAAGCCCTTGATAACTTGTGGTCCCTAATAAACCCGGTGAACTGGAATTCTTAAAGACATCAAAGTGTTACGCTGCCTGTGGAGCAAAATGGCTGAGAAGGGCTGAGTTGAGGAGTACATGAGATCTAACTTTGCTGCACTGTCAGGCATATTATTTTATATGATTTACCACACGCTTTTAAAAAAATAAACCATATCTTGCCATATCTGTTGAGCACTAAAAACATACTGCCCAATTTCTTTATATTGAACAATTTTTAGAAGTCTGGACACCATTATTAGATACAGCTTTCCGGGAATGTCTCAGTAATGATATGTGATGGCAATAAGAGTTTTTTGTTTGATATTCTGCTGTGAACTCATTAAGGGATTGCATTTGCTCCCATTTGCATTGTCCTAACATCTTATTTGTACTTGGCTATTCTTTATCTTACAGTTTTTGAATTCTTAAGCTTACCTGCGATATACGTTCTTAGTTCCTCATACCAATTTGCACTGAACTGTATTCCACATCATTTTTTACAAAAAACAAACATATTGTGCCATGTAGATTTCCTGGAAAATAACCCTCCACTTACTTCTGCATCACCTACAAGGCTTACAACCACTGCATTTCTATCCTTTTCCATAGGATTCCTAAAGATAAGGAAAGTACTATTTCAAGAATAGATTTCTGAGGAACCTTCTTTAGAATAGCCTCGATTCAATTATACTTCGACGTTTTTCATTTCTGTTTTTTGTTAATCTATCAATTAACTGTTTATTAATGAATGTAATAATAACAATTTCAGTCGGCATTTATTACAGTGCAAAAATTATTGTTGTACAAGACCAGATTTATGAACACATTAAGACACTTATCTCCACAATAAACACTAATTCTGAATCAGAACAGCTCTGAAATTAAGGCTGAATAGGTATTCTTCACTGATTAAAACAACCCTTGGAAGCTAAGTGATTTTCTTCAAAGCTTATTTCTTCCAGAATAAGAACGGTGAAATTTCCAGTGATTGGAGGTAAAAGTAAATTAGAATGCCCTATTCTGAATTAGTTTAGCTCAGAATCAAACTTCATTTATAGCTTTAATTGCACTAATATTAATTAGTTGCAATAATATTCTTCTCTAAAATACTCTCCTGTTGAGCTTATTAACTTAGCAAAATAATTTTCATCAACCAAACATATTTTAGACAGAAAAAATCAGCTTTCTTTAACAAAGCCTGTTTGTTCTAATGTGTCACCACCTGTTTGTCTGTCTAGGAGGGATGGGGCACTCCTATCAGGTGACATCTCTTAATAGAAAGCATTGGTGCAATTTGTTTTTAGCTTTCTGTTTACAGGATCTTTTTCTGCAGTGGGTAAAGAAAAATAAGAATGAACATGGCATATCTGTAACAAATACCTAAATTTCTACACCTTTGGTTTAGTTCATGTGTCTACATGCCAATTTTTGGGTTGGTCAGTGTATGCTTGATGCTGGTGATGCTTGCAAACCCATTAAGATGCCTTGGCCCAGACCCATTCTTAAGGTGATACCTCTAAAAGGCACCCAAGTCAGAGATGATCTCCCAGCCCAGCAGAGGAGTGGAATTAGATCATGACTTTTATGCCTGCTCCTGAAATTGTTTCATAAGGGATGAAAAAGCCTTTTGCCAAAAGTAGCTGAGATTATTTTTTTAAAAAAAGAAAAAAGAAGGGTGTAAATTTGTAGAAAATGGTTTTGAAAATTCTCATAAACATCTTAGTGGTTCATTTTTTGAAATCTGATAATACGCCTCGTTCCTTCTAAAATCTTACGAAATAAATTCTAAGGTTGAAGATAAATGCTAAAATACTGAGTAAAACTGGTCTTCCACTTGACTTTTTTGATGTTTTCTTCAGCTCCAGGTGATATTTTTTTCCTGTTTAATGGCAGAGGATTATAACTGAATGAAAAAACCCATACAGGCAAATTGATCTGGTGCCTTTCAAGCTTTCAGAAAACTGTTTCTTCTGACATAGCTGGCTAAGAGCCTGGGGAAACGCTAATGAAAATTCATTGTACAAAAAGCAGATCCACTTCTGTAGTTTGTATGTATTATGGAGTATACTTTCTCCTTTTTTCTTTTTCTTTTTTTTTTTTTTTTTTTTTAATTTTTATTTTATTGCAAAAGAGCCTGCTGCTGGGGGCCGGGATAAATCAAAGGCGGGCAGGATTGAGAGGTAGCTGTTGAGAGCTGTTGGATTGCTGTGGCAGTAGAGATGTTGGGCTCCACTCCGCGTGCGCTCTTTGGAGCCCAAGAAGTTGCTTTGGGGTATCGATTGGTGATCAATTTCATTATTCGTTAGTAGTAATATAACTGAAATGTTCTGTTTTCTTTAAAAATAGGGAAGCTGCTGACTGATCTGTCTTACTGTGTAGGCTTCCAAATGGCTTCTGTTTCTAATGAAGAGTGTGACACTTTGATATAGGATCACTACAAGACAAATAAAAATAGGGCTATATTTCCCCATAAAACAGAATGGGTCAGTCTGTCCTAACTAGCAGCTTTTTATTTTATGTATGTATGTATTTATTTATTTATTTAGAAAAAGTATTTATCGTGTACTTTCTCCCTATGCATAGTTGTGGGCACTATTTGAAATAGGTTAGTGGGCCATTCTTATGCTAAGAAAGTAAAATACAGACCCCTTCACCTATTCAATGCATTATAATATCTGTACTGTCATTAAGTTGTAGTAAAGTACAATTTTACAAAACAGAAAAGTATAAAGTGAGGGAGGTGTGCTTGTAATCATATTTCAAGCTGAAAACTCAATAAAATTGCTGTGAGAACATAAATTAAATAAAGAAAAGCAGTAATACACTTTCTAAGTTTGGGCAAATCAGCAATGGCAAATAAGTGAATTTGTAACTTTGGGGAAGCTTCAGTAAACAGACTTAACTTTTCGGTGAACCATATTGGATTATGATAGCCAAGTTTGAGACAAAGTGGCATTAACGTCATTTTCTCTTAAAATGTTATTGAAGAGCAGCTGATGGAGAAATCCTCATAGTAATCTGATCTTTATTCATGTCTTTTTTGAAACACACTGTGCTGAGCATAAAGGTCAGCTTTATCTACTTTGAAATGATTGAAATTCAATTAAATATGGTATTATAATCAGAAGAAGAACAAGACGTACTTTCTTCTTTCTGGGATTCCATCCTATTTCTAAAAGAGAACATAGCTTACAGCACAAGTAACTGGATGAATAATATTGTTTCCTATTTTTTTAATTAAAATTCTTTACACAATAGTTCAAGGGGTTTAACTTCTGAGACTTGCACAACAAATATATAGTCCGTGGGACCACAGCAAATGAAGGTGGCTGGACTAGTCCCCTTGTACAGTGCAGCTGGGATGAGCTGTCTTGGCTTATAGCCAAACTTTTTCGCCCACTGATTTCTTTCAACTATTACTGTAAGACAAAATAGTTGTAAGCAAACCAAAGCAGTTCAACAAAGAAAGTGTCTTGGCAGCAAAACCCCTGTGAAAGAAGTAGTTCAGAGCAGGTTTGTAATTTGTTCTGCCCCAAAGAATATTTTAGGAATAAAACAAATGCTTCCTGTGAGAAATTGTGAGCATCTGGGCATTTTTTAAGAACCAAATATATAACTTCAAGATTAGAGATGAGATTTCTGTCTAGCGCTATCTAAACGAAGTAATATTTTTGTAATTTTGCTGACATTGTAAATATTAATTTGGCACACATGATTCTGTTTAGACATTCTTGAAAAGCTGAATTACAGAAACTGCAAATCTTTTATTAATTGGAGCTCTCTGATAAATAGAGACAAGTCGAGGTCAACACTGCTACTGCAAATTATTGTAAAAGTGATTACAAATATTAAAAAAAAATCACATAACAACTTCACTAATACTGGTGACTTTTCTTTGTAAATCATGTTAAAGCAAATTATCCAATAGAAGATTTGGTATTTACAGGACTATTCACACTTGTGGTATACACAGCTGTTTTGTTGGAGGAGACATCCAATTAATGTTCATATGTACTACTGCATTACTTTATACACAGTATCAGGAATAGGAATAAGAGTTAAGGGTTAATTTTTGGTCTTTTTTTATATATATATACATCAGATGCCAGCTGGAGCTGTGGTTACTCAGGATGGTGGGAGAGAAGAGAAAGTTCTGGTCTTTGGGGAAAATTAGTAATGATTTTTATACGAATGGTCCTTATTTGGACTATACCTTTTGATTTTTATTGCATTTAATTTTCAGTTCTGCACAAATATTAGAAAAGTAGCTGCCATTGGAAAAAACACTGTAGAAATGGCTACCAAACACTGCAGAGATTCAGACCTCCTTTGTGAATGATAACCTCAAATGTTCCTCTATTTAGTGTTCTTGTTTTAAGTGTAACTTACAATGATGAGGTAAAACTAGTTATAGAGAAAGATGCTAGAGCTGTTAATATTGAAAAGCTACAAGCTCATGCAGAAAGAGTCCTCGCTGTATTTCCCTGGAAAGACCTTCCCTGGAAGGTAATAACCTTGAAATTACCCTACAGGAAAGAATGCCGCCTAGACAACCAAGCGTAAGTAAAATTTTGCAGTCCAATGTCTGGATTCAGGAAGAAAAGTGGAAGTAGCAACAGATGTGTAGTAACAGTATCCTTCTGTTGTGCATAGAAGAGACATAAAAATTACTGTTTAGAACAAGGCAGCAATCCCAAACAACTTTATGATGTCCAGCCCAGTTGTAAAGACAAACCACGAGCTTTAGGACGGACACATTTTTATAACACAGAGATGAAGAAGAAATTCAGATCTTCACTGAGAAAGGCAAGTAATATTACATATTTTCTTTTGGTGTCTTTGTCATTGAATAGTTTAATTATCTTTTTTACATGAAAACAGTTGTTCTTAATAAATGAAGTCATGCTGCTTAAAAATAAAAGTGCTCTGAATTAGATATGGAGGAGAAACTGAACACAGAGTATATGCAAAAAATAGTCATCAGAGTTCTTTATTACTCTAGCAACTAAAGGAATTAGATATTTCTGTGTTGGTTTTTTTTTGAAAGAAAGAAAGAAAGTAAAAGAAAAAAGCTTTGAGGACTGTGGAAAAAACGAAGCAAAAAAGACATTTCTTCTTGTCTTGAGACTTTTTAATCTTCAAACGCTTTGGCTTGAAAAAGTTTTCTCCCTTGTGACGAGCAGGCAGACAAGAACCAGAGCAACGGCTCTGTTGGCCTAATGAAAACTGAAGTGCGGCTGCATTTACAGTACATTGAGAACTGCTGAGAAATTAATGCAAAGATTGTACAGGGCGTTGCTGAAACACCAGAGAGGCACTCCGGGGAGCAGCAATCAGCTACTCGGCATTAACGTCGCTGCAGAAGGAGAGCTGAAGTGTTCTGCATTTGAAGACACTAATGTTTTTGTCAGCGCTCCTGTGCGAGAGAGGTAGGGAAGAAGACAGTGGATTTGGCATCGCTGTCCTGTCACCGCTGCATCAGCAGCAGGATGAAGTGCAGAATCTGAAGGAGAAATGAAATAACCCCCCAAACCTGCTGCAGTGAAGATGTAGAAGTGCCTGGGGTGTCGCTGCAGCCCTTGCCCAGAGGGAGCATATCAGAGGGAGGCAGGGATGCAGCCGTGCTGCACTGTGCCTGTTCTGGTGTGAGGTCCATGAAGTCAAAGACCAAGGTTTTCCAACTATTGCAATGAGCCCTGTGCCAGTCTTGGTTGACTTGTACCTCTGTGGGCTGGTACAATTAAATATCTGCATAATATCTTCCTAATAAGAGGAAATTACTCAAGCCGGACAGCTAGCATTTCAAACTTGAATAAATCTCGTATGCTTTATACATAATAATTTATCTATGTAGGTTTTGAAATGAAAGCGTTAGATAAATTGGAGATAATGGGACAATCTAGATGTTGCAGAGTACCTCTAACAGCTTTCTGAAATTTGGTATTAGTATCTTGACAACAAGTATTTGGGATGTACTGTTTATAAATAATCAGGATCTGAGAAATGTGTCTAAATGGGTTGGCGTCTTCGGAAAAATATTTAAATTTATGTAATTGCTCTCAGACATGTAAGACGTGAACTCAATATACACTTTATTTTTCTCTGTGTCTCTTATATTCATCCATCAGAAGAAAACAGCCTTCCTGCCCACCTCCTGTGTCTGCTCTGAAATGTAAAAGACCCATTTGTGCACTGTAGACATGTATTTATTTGTGCTTCTCTGACAACTTTGCAAACAGTTCATGTTCTCTGGGTCACTCCTCAGGAAGCCGGAGGGTGATTAGGAGCAGTATTTAGCTGGTGGGGAGCGAGGCAGAGGCAGGTGAAGCATCCTGCGTGGTGTTGCATAGGGGGTTTCTAGAGGGACTGGGAATAAAACATCGCTGTCTTCACTCACGGACCTTTGCGGCATTTGAAACATCAGCGCCCACATGGGAGCATTACGCACTAATGTGACTGACAGTTAAGATAATCCACTGATTTGCAGGCAAGCGTTCAAGTAATGCGTCGGTCTGATGGGTCTGAAATTTAACAAATTTAAAAGGTTTTCTATTGTATTCACCTCCCCAAGGCTTTCAGACTCAGTCTTCTATTTCCAATTTACTACTTCAAACTTCTCTTGAAAGCAGCATAGATTTTTATTATGAATGAATAGTTCTGGGGATTGAGAACAGCCTTTGGAATGTTTCCTCCTGTATTAACTTAATGGATGATATTTCTGTCTATGCTTCCTGAAAAAGGACATTGCATGTTTGATTAAATTGCAAAATACCTTCCCTGATATATTGCTTCCAAAAAAGAAAAGAGAATCGGAGTGAAGTGGACTGAGTGGGATAAATTCTTGACTTTACCTGAAATGGGTTGAAGAAAAAAATAAAGAGATGGATGAAGGATCTTCCATATGAGCACCAGTCCTTGGCCCGTTTGCTGTAGACAAGATGAGAGCAGCTCCTGGTTTGAGGTCTTTTTGATTCTAACTGCTCAGGTTTGGGGATCCCTGAAATACTCTTCAGACTATCCAGAGCAGGATCTCTGCACAGCCGGCTGGTTAAATGAGCTTTTCGTTCGGTTTGTTGGCTGAGCAGCGAAGAAGCCATCGCAGGGTGAGTAGCTGGCTCATCAATTCATCGCATCTTTACTGGAGTGTGCACCTTGAGATTTTAGAGACATGTTAATGTTAATGATCTGCCATTTTTCATTATGATAAATGAAAACCTTCTGCACGGAGAGCTTGTCTGAAAAGTGAGTTTCTGAAAGAAAGCATCACTTCAGTGTTTCACATTTATTCTCCTGCACTGATTCCCAGGCAAAACCTATTCAATTTCCGTACAAAACCCATGACTTTGTGTTTTAACTGTGCGTTTCACCTGAATCTAGGAATCAATCCCCAGACTGTTGGCATCACGGATTAACGATGACAATAAGGACTATGCCAGAAGCACTGGTAATTCTGATAATCACATTAAAAAGAGAGGAGGCCACCTTGTTCTTTTTTGGCCAGTCTGGCTCTGCAGAGCAGACAGCAGGAAGAGCTCAGTTGCTGTTTTCTATAAAGTAATTACAGCAGGAGCAGAGTGATAACTTGTAGTGAATAGATTCAAGTATGTATATAGAGAGATAATTTTCTTTCTGTTCACAAATCATTTGAGATTTTTAGTTTTGGGAGTGTTTTCTGTTTGGTGGTTTGAGTTTTTTTTTGGTGTGGGGTTGTTGGTTTGTTGTTTTTTTTTGTCAGGTAACTTTCAAATAATTTGACCGATTCTTGGTTTGTTGATGTGACCTTAGAATGAGGTTTTTACACAGAGAAAATTCCTCTGCACCTAGTTAAGATGTCTTTTTTGCAAGTGTACACACTACAATTTGATATAAAATGCTTCAAAGGAGTAGCTGAGATGATCCTGATCGAGAAAAGCAGAGGAGCATGTGCCTGAGCTGGTGCTGGTAGTCATAATATTGATTTGACTTGGAGATGAAATGAATTATTTTGTTGAGCAAAGGTCTCTGAGAATGTTTTATAATACTATTTGCAGCTGCAGGGCTGTTATCAGATTGTATGGAAAATAGGTATGTGGGTATCAGGCAGGTTGGAATCCAGTCAACGCTGTTTAATGTACTGGGTAATACTTTGCAGTTATTTTTCGACAGATCACCACGCCTTGCTACTCTTTTGATGCACTTTGGAGCACTCTTTGAAGAACTTGTTCCAAAAAGCAGCAATCAAAGGGAAAAACATGTATGAATGTTAAAAATGATGGTCTGGGTGTCAGGAGAATGGAGTTCTTTTCATACCGATACTCTCCTTCACTTTTTCTTTCCTGAAAACAAAGATCATTCTCCTCCATGAACCATTTAGCCACCTATGGATGAAAAGTGCTTTTCCAAGGGCTCACAAGTTAAGACTGCTAGAAAACTATGCAGAATTTACAGTTTCTTACAGCAAATACAATGCACGTCTATAAGATACATTTCCAAAAAATTTGGAACTAGTAAAATGTGTGATATCCGCAGGCATCTGAAATCAGCCATAATCCTTTCTCAGTTCTGCAAAGGGGGCAATGGATGTACAGAGAGCTGGAAGTGATTTTCTGACGTTATGCTTCAGGGGCCTGACATCCTGAAATTAGATAGAATTTTTCTGTTAGCTATATCAGAATTAGGATCGGGTTTTATCACTGGATTTAACAAATTCTGTAGACAGAAGTTCAATTCATGGCTCTTGAGGTATCTGACTACCAGGTAAGCTTTCATTCACCTGTGTTAGCCAAGTAGTTTGACTGGAAAAATCCTCAAATGATGCTGACAGTGCAGCACAGCCTCATAGCAATGGGCTGCTTCAAGGCCTCGAGTAAATTGCTCTGTTGTACTCTGCTGTGATGGCTTGCCCTCTTATTAGCTTTGTCGCTTCACCTTGATTTGTTTCTGAGTTTCTGTCTGCAGTTAAAATCAATAGACTTTTTTTCTCCTTAGCTTTCAAAACATCATAAATAAAATTAATGTCTTAAAATAGATGCCCTGTGTTTTCTGAAATAACAACACAACAGTATCGGGGGGGAATGGAATGCTAGTAGCTGTTTGAAGTTTAAATATCCATGTTTGGTCTCCTTTTCTCTTGTTCAGTGCTTTTTTATAAAACCTTGTTTTACAGTCTAAGCACTTCATCTTTGTGGGGTTTTTTTGGTGGTTCTTCTTCTGTCCACATTCATCATATCATTTGTCCAGTCATGGTTTCAATAGTCTCGCATTCATCGCATCCTGCTCACAGCATAGAATTACAGTCTGCAGTTGTAATAAGAATAAAAATGTGCTGCTTGTCTGTAGCAGGTATTTCTGCAACAACTATCTAAGCATTTTTATCTCCATGCCACAAATAAACTGATTTGGCAAAGATGACACTTCAGTTTATTGGCAGAATTGAGAAGAAAGGAAAAGAAAAAACCCCCAAACCAACTTTGTGTTTAACCTATAGCCCAGGATGCCAGTGAGAGCACAGTTTAAAATGCAGATTAGCTGGACTCTAGTGTAATTCAGTGAGTTTGCTTGAGGCAACTGGACTGGAGAGGGACTTTTTACAAGGGCACATAGCAATAGGATGAGGGGGAATGGCTTCAAACTGGAAGAGGGGAGATTTAGATTAGACATTCTTCACTGTGAGGGTGGTGAGACACTGGCACCGGTTGCCCAGGGAACTTGTGGCTGCCCCATCCCTGGAGGTGTTCAAGGCCAGGTTGGACAGGGCTTGGAGCAACCTGGGCTGGTGGGAGGTGTCCCTGCCCATGGCAGGGGGTTGGAACTAGATGAGCTTTTAAGGTCCCTTCCAACCTAAATCATTCTATGATTCTATGACTGTAGTAGTTGGTTTTAAGCAGATCCAGTGGAAAATTCTAAGTGTTGGTGTAGGTTGAACCAGGTATGTGCCTTTGAAGTGACTCTCATAGTTGTCCCTATTGCTGTGCTATGGTCTGTGTCTCGAGGCACACCTCCAGCCACAAACAGGCTGTTGATAGCACCAGGCTGGAGCTGGTTGAGGTAACTCCCTAAAATGTAGATATTGTGGGCGTCAGTCCCTCAGCATCAGCTGCTACATGTGCCATTTGCTAACGTAGACGTAGATTTAGTCGTAATGACACTGGATGATCTCAGGTTTGTTCTTGTTTGGTTTTTGCAGCAGTGCCTCCTGACATGGATGCATAACTTCAATAATATCTTGAGGTACAGCAGATTTTAAGCTTTCTTAGCTATGATGCTTTTGAAATGTAAAGTGTGGTTTTGGTCGTATGGCTAAACGAGGGGCCTTTGCATTAGGAGGTACTGTTCTGGAGGTTGTCACTGAAATTGGAAGCTGATTTGAATAGGCGACAGCACCTCCTCTGCTTACCCACCAGACTTTGTCTCTGTTCCTGCCGTGCCAAGGTTGCATTTCAGGTGTCCAATCCTCTCAGGAGCCTGGCTTGCTGAAGAATGTCATCTCAGCGTGCAGTCATAGACCCGACCAGCCAAAGGGAGGGACATGGTCCCACCAGGAAATATGATGCACAGGGAAAAAAGATTCCATGCTAGGTTACTTCTGTAGAGTATGCCTTTCTTTAAGAGAAAAAATACTGGTTGGAAACAAAACATGATGTTTCTGCTTGATTGAAGAAATGGAACACAAGTATCAAGATCTTATGCCATCGAAATGCAAAATAAGCTCTTTTTAAAAGCAAAATTTTCTGGAGTTAGTGTTCCTGATAAAGTAGTTAAAACTGCAGATTAAAAAACAACAGCAAACCCCCCAAAAAACAACCAAACAAAACCCAACCAAACACAAAAGAGTAAGAATTTATCACAGCAGAGAAGCTTTGATTTATGTCTTTTCTCTATTTTTTTTCAATGATTGTGCAAGATAAAACTAGATTAATGTGCTTAATGCCCCCCTGCAAAAAAAAAAGGTAATGTGAAGTATATGTAGGAGAAGTTTCATTTACTGATGTCCTTGAAACCACAAAGGACCAATCTGACAGCTTTATTTGCTCTAAGTAAAAATAAGGAGTAGATAAATTCTTAAAAATAGTAAATGAAACCATTTGCTTATTTTAATTAGATAGTTAAAGATGTGTAAAATCTTCTTCTCTGAGGAGATCTGCATCTACTTAACTTCAGAGAACCCTTCTTAAGTAAAATGAGTCCTTAATCAGCAATGCAAGGCATCTAAATTAATCATCAGGCAACTACTTCAGGCCCTAAATCCCAACTTGATGATGCTTTGATCCACAGTAAATATTTAAATAAATGTTGACATAGATACTCATTGTCCACTCCTGAGAAAAAAGTTAAGGAGCTCAATGCATAATAGAAAAGCTGAAATACAGTGGGGTTGTCTGTAAACAAAGGCTCTTGCAGACATTGCATTTAAGATGAAAAAAATCAAGATGAAGTCTAGAAACAGCAAAAGCATAAAAGCGCAGTGCACCCATCATAATATACCACTCTTCTCCTTCATATCATCTCTAAACACCCCCAAAATAGAAATTAACTTACTGACAGGACTCCATAAAGTAAGTTGAGAAATTTCATCAAATACTTTATCATGTTTAAAAAGGGAGTTTATTGAATTTACCGTACTGCTCCGTGCATTCCTTTCATTGCTTTCACTGCCTCCCTATCCCTGCTATTCTATTAGTTAAGGGTGTGTTCAAGCCACTACTGAGCTTCGCTACATTCACAAAGGTGACTCATGAAACAATTGAAAAACCCCTATATCATATACTAAGCGCAGTTAGAGAAATAGGCTTGCCCAATGCACAGAGCTTCCGGATGGTCCTAACACTGCCGACTTGCCCCATCCTAATATTTTCTTTCTTAAATTGACAGATGGCAGAAAGCAGCATCAAGAGCACTTTGGTTTCTTCTATGTCAGGCAACAAAAGTGATGAAATGGGGAAGCAGGCATTCAGCTTTGTGGTGCAGAAGACATTGTGGAACAGGGTTGGTGCTGATAGCCTCATCTTATCTGGCCAAGCAGATTTATTTACAGATCTCACATTTCCAGGCTATTTGTAAAGGTCTAACTTGCTGCCGTAGATTGTAGGCAATTCCTACCACATCTCATGCTTCCCTGGCGAGTCCAGGCTTCTCGTGTTTTGTGTCCAAACAACAATTACTTTCAGAGTGAAGGAGTTACTATTACAGAAGCTGTTACAGCAGCCCACACTGTATCTCCATCAGAAGAGTCATCTGGGTCACCCAGCTCTTTATTTTGTTGTTCAAGATGACAAAATATAAAACGTTTGAAAAGATCTCTCCAGGTGAGCTAAAGTACAGCAGCTAATGGAAACACACAGCTTAGGAATTTGCGACGTGTCTCAGCAGAGGGCTTTTGTTACCCTTGTACAAACACTTCTCGGAGAAGGTGCAATGTGAGTTTGCTGTGAGCAGCAGACCAGACAGGATTCAAGCAGTGGAGAAAGTCAGCTTAGTTATACAGGAAACTGAGAGCGAGTTTAGACCAGAAATGGTGCTGTCCTGCTTAGCAGCTCTGACAGCTATTATCCTTTTTATTTCAGCGACTGAATCTGGATTGTGTTTCTCAGTTCTGGGTAGCGCGTCTTAAAATTTTTGCTGTCGTGACTAACTAAAGTAATATAAGATGCTTTTTCCTTCATGCTGCTAACTCTGGAATTCTGCTTTTAAGATATCTGAGAATCCCAGCCCCAGTGCTGAGGAAATGTGCTGTGGATGGAGCCATGGCAGACACATCAGACGATGATGCAGTCTTTTACCAGTGAAAGATGTTGGAAGAGTGAACAGAAGTTAAACCTGGTTTGACTGGTAATAATCCTCTAGTTGGTGCCTGGTGATGCATTTAGAGGAAGAAAAAGATTATACCACAGACTGAAAGATGTTAAAATATTATATATTACACTGCATCATGTAATAGAGTGGTGGAAAAAGAAAACCAACAAGATTTTTTAGTTATTTGCTGTATTCCATTTAAATGGTTTGTGTATATATATGTATATATGCCTACATATATACAATGGTGGTTTTTAGCCCAGGCACTACAAAATTACTGCTTATTGTCCAGGTAAATTACAGGGAAACGGGCTAGTTTTTAATATCTTCATTTGCTGATTAGGCTTGGATCTGCAGGCACAAAAACTACTGTTCAGTAAAGCAGTGATATTCCAACCAAGTGCAAAGAACTGCGTAAGAAAAAATTAGGCCTTTTATTGAAAAGGATGTGAATAGTAGAGATGCTGTTATATTTGCCATCAGGTAATAGAGAAGAAATGTTACATGTAGTCAAAGAATATGATTGAAGAAAGCGTTGTTTAAAACGAAAAAAAACTCAAACCAAAACCTCTGAAAACTGGTCCTGCAGAGGTTTAAGTATGGGTATAATTTCATGAATGAGATTAGTTAGCTGAAATTACGTTGAAATAATTCCCCGTTCACACCAGTACAGGTTCAGAACCTTTGGAATTTGCTTCTAAATTCTGGGTCATGTGGATAATGGGGTAATGCTTCAGTTATGTCAAAGGATTCTTCTTTTTTAAAGCATTTTTGAATTCTGCAAAATGCCGTGTGGGAAGAGGGAAGCTTCACCTGAGAGCTGAGCATCTAAATGCCGTCAAAGGTCTGCGCATTAGTTTCTATGTTTCTTAATTTAATAGCCTTCTCCAGTACTATTTTCCATGTCGTCTGTTTTAATTAGGGATCAATAATAATGTCCCAGCAGTTTACTACTTCACTCATTTCAACTGAAGTTGATTGCTTCAAGTATGTTCTGGGCTGTGTAGCAGAAAGGTTGCTCAGCAACTGTGATGTGCAGACAATAAAATTATGTGGACTTGGCCATTAACCATCTTTAGGGACGAGTTTATTATTGTTCCACCCTACATTGACACTAATCTTCTGAAGCTGCCTGCGATACCTGCTGCAGTTGAGAAGCTGAGCGTCAGAAGAAGATAGTCTAAATCATGTTTCCCCTGGGTTGTTGGGGCAGCTTGCTTGAGGGCACATCCTGTAAAACAAAGGGTTGCACGTTGGGACCACCAGTGAAAATGGACGCTGAAGGCAGCTCTAGCAAGGCCAGGCTTAATCATGAGGGGCCTGATCCAAATCCCACTGCAAACTATTCCAGTCTCTCCACTCATGTCAATGTTAGCTTTCAGATCAAGGCTCATATTCTAAGTTTTCAGTATTTATCATCTTCAGATACAATGTTCCAGCAATGTAATGAAAGTTCATTAGAAATAGCCTCGATTGGCATTATTGTCTATTTTTCTTCAAAAGCACAAACCTAGGCATAATCTGATGCTGATTTCATAGCATTGAAGAAAAGAAAGAAAAGTGTAAATTCCAGTTAAAAATTCCTGTTAAAGATCCTGATCGGTCCTAATCAGGAATCAACCTAAACCCACTTTTTCTTACTTCAAAATAAGTTTTTGTTTTGAACCTTCAGCAAATGTGGGTATAGAAAATATTAAAAGGAAATATACAGTTGTCCAGAATTATTGAAAAGATGTGTGTAGTCCTTGCACTTCCAAAGAAAACAAACAAAACTTCAGAGCTCCTTCTGTCTTGGAAAAAAATTTGCATTGGCTCTTGTCACCACTGGGCAGAGATAGTTCCTATGGTGAGAAGATCACTTTTTAATCACGGAAATGGAACAGTAAAACCCTCTGGGATAACCCAAAGAAGGCATTAACTAGAAGACTTTAAAAATAATTTTTACTAATACAAGTATTGACTAGGTGCTTTGATAATTTGGTGAACTGGAAAGGTACTATGAAGTACTAAATAGGGTACTAATGCGCCTCATTGAGATATAGCAGATTTGAGCTTTTGCTACTTTGAGGTGTTATTTGTGGGGTGGAACACAGGAAGTTTTCTGAAGGAAGAGATATTATGGATTTTCAAGATTAATAGAAAGTCTCGTGGAATGAAGTGACTGTGGCTAGATCTATACCATTTCTCCGCTGCCCTGGTTGGGGAAAGTCAAGCAGAGAAGAAACTAATAGCTGGACCAAAGAAATCTTCCTCTGACTGACCCTTGGCTGGAGATCAGTCTCTGTGTGTACATTCAGAGGTGCGTAGTTTACAGTTGTCCTAAGTCTCTGAATTCCTCTCTTGTTTCCGGAGATGTGAAACAGGAAGGCAGCTTAAGATATAAGCGGAGGATTTTCTTCCGGGCTTTATTGCTGTCCATGGGTAACTCCATGGAAACCACAACTGTGTTTGTCCTCTCCCTCTATGCAAGGACAATGACGGGACTATGCCTCTCTTTGCTTTGTGCCCTGTGCATGATGATGTGTCTGAGCGTCACCGGTGCAGGATTCCCGTGAAGCACATGATGCTCCAAGAAGCGGTGCTATGGCTGCAGTAAACACGATGCAAAGCACGGAGAAGGTAGAGGAGGTTTTCTTGGGAGCCCTGAGGCTGGCATCACTGACACTTAGAAGTCTAGGTTAAACATCTACAAGGAAGTCTGTAATGTACCCATGAAGTTTTCAGCCAGTGAATTGTGCTGGAGAGAAGACAGCAAGAATACGTGAACAGAAATTAGAGCTTTTCAGGTGTTAGGCTAGTGCTTCCTAAACACTTGAGTGTTGTATTGAAGAGTCCTTCACTTTTCATGTGCCAATACTTGTTAAAAAAAAAAAAAAAGCCTGCTTATAAAGGTCCCTGTTTTACTTGTTAAAGCCTCACCATATATCTCCAGAAACTTACATGGTGTGCTTGACATAATTAAATTCCATGTTATGGGCATTTTTCATTAGTTTTAGGAAAAAAAAAACCCGAACAACTCACCTCTATTCCCTTACAAAAATATAACTGTGTGCCTAAGAGTTCATTTTGCTTCCTTTCACATCAGAAGAACTAAAGGTAGAGAGGCTCTGGCAGCGTTTCAGAAGAGGCAAGGAATTTTCCATAGCAATACTGTAAGTGGGAATTGTCAGAGGAGACCTGCCACAGCTCATCCCCCTGTCTACCCAGACCCGGTGAGGTATTTTCAAGGTACGTCAGAATCCATTCCAGCTGACGCCAATGGCAAAGCTTCAATTGACTTGTGGTGGGAGAAGGATGATGCCTCACCAATGCCAATGGCAGTTGGGAACGATAAAAGCAGAAATGCAGTCTTGCTACACGGTGTGAAGTTATTTTTTGTAGATTTCCAGAATTCAGCAGGGATGAAAATGGTAGATACTTTTGCAGGTCATACATTTCTCTTTACCTTAGTAAAATTGCCTGTTTGTGAACTCATTAGCAAAGGATCCATTTATTCTACAAAGTGTTCAGGAAGGGAGTGTCCAGGTAGCGGCTCCTCAGAAGGGTGTTAGATGAATATATTTTTGATGAGCTATCAAGCATCATAAAAGCCGTGCACCTCTGTAGAAGCAAATCAAACACAGAGCTATCTTTTCTGTGAGTATAGAGGACCTTGCCTGTGACAGAAGCCATTGGTTTGAGGGGAATTAATTTCTGGGCTTCTTTTGAACAGGGATTTTCAATGCGCTTTGTGCTTCGACGCTCTCAGTTCCTGCGTGTTCTTGCTATTTTAAAGCTTCATGGAACTTGGGGTGCTTGGAAACTGCCTTGAGGTACAGAGAGCTGTGATAATTAGGCGCTTGCTTTTATCCTGGGAGATGGGGATTCGGTACTGCTGAACTGCACTGGGCAGCAGCTTTTGGCTGAAACTTTTTTTCCTGAAGTTGCAACTTGCTGAAAAGGAAAATTTCGTTAGGAAAGAGTTGCTTTCAATAATTTTTTTAAATTTTTAAAATAATTGTTTAATATATATTTAATACTTTTATCATTTAGTCTGGAATTTTTTGAGACAAAACTGCTGGGTTTTTTTCATGTGGAATAAAGACATGTAAGAGATGCAAATAAAGAGAGACTTAAGGCTGAAAGCCTGTTGAAATGGATTATTCTGATTGACGTCTATGTAAGATGTATCCATATTTGCCACCATGTTTCATTCTGGAATTTAAAAGGATTTTTAAATAGCCAGCTTATCTGTGTGCCAGGGAAAACTCCAGAAATCTTCATCAACTTGAGATTTACAGTAATGGTTTAAGTGCTATTACTGTGTAATGCGGTTGAGGTGAAGAGAAAATAAATATTTTTTGACTTCTGTGACTGAATGATTAGGAGGAGGTGACTGGGGAAAGAAAAAAAGTCCAATTAACGAAGCATGTCTGAGATTAAAAATTTCCGTCAGGAAAAAATATATAGTCAGCTTGGAGGTTTTGGTTTGGAAGTTGAAATATGCACTGTATTTACTTATTTGTGCAGATTCTTGTTTTTATTATGTAAGAAGCTTTCTGTCTTAATTTTGAATACGATGAAACCTTTTGGTGCCCAAGGGTCCCAAGGAATACTGTTAGAAAAGCTACTTCCATGGGAGTGTTTGAGTGGTTTCTCTGTGTACCTATGGATCTGGCTGCAGAAATGGTTCCTTTGAAAACAGCAGGCTGAAGAGATAAGAAATAGATAGCACGCAAAAGTTTCCCAAGGATTGAGAAGCTCTGGTGTCTCTGCCCTGATGGTATCTGCAAGAACTGGTGGATGCAGAAACCGGGCGCCTGCTGAACCTCCATGTGCCCCCGTGTGTGAAGTCCATGTGTGGTGGCTACCTGCTAGTAACAAACCCAGCTCGAGTCTGTTGATGGTAACACCTTAGTGAATGCAGGGCGGTCTAACAAAAACTGGTTGTAATCTGGGTCATCCCCGATTCAGTACCTCAGTGGGGGAAAAAGGAATTTAAAATGATATTCAGGGAATTCCAGACACAGGCAATTTTCAGCAAAAACCAAGAGTTAGCTGCTCTGGTCCCCATGTTTCCAGCTAAGGTCTCTGACAGCATGACACTGGTAGGAAGAGCCACTTGTTAGAAGTTTATATGGACACACAGTCAACTATGAAAACGTTTATTAACCTTACACATTAAGTGCAATAAGTACGTCTTTACTTGAACCCAGATAAATGTCTAAACATGCTTCTCTAAAATTTGCGTGACAACTGCTACTGATGTCAGTGGGAGAGGAGCTCTAGTAACGTGATGATTTCTGATGGTGTGCTGAGATCACAGGACCTGATGCTTTGCTCTCCATTCATATGACCAAATCTTCCTCCTCAGGTAGTCCCATACAACAGGCAAAAGCTTGAAGTGGAAGGTACATTTCATGACAACAGAATCCAGCATTGTTAAAGAGGCTTTACTATGAAGGCAGGCTGAGAGAGTTGGGCTTGTTCAGCCTGGAGAAGAGAAGGCCCTGGGGAGACCTTACTGTGGCCTTTCAGTACCCAAAGGGGGCCTACAGGAAAGGTGGGGAGGGACCCTTGATCAGGGAGTGGAGAGATAGGAAGAGGGGTGACGGTTTTACACTGAAAGAGGGAAAATTTAGATTAGATAATAGGAAAAAATTCTTGACTGTGAGGGTGGTGAGGCACTGGCCCAGGTTGCCCAGAGAAGCTGTGGCTGCCCCATCCCTGGAGGTGTTCCAGGCCAGGTTGGACAGGGCTTGGAGCAACCTGGGCTGGGGGGGAGGTGTCCCTGCCCATGGCAGGGGGGGTGGAACTAGATGATCTTTAAGGTCGCTTCTAACTCTAACCGTTCTATGATTTTATGCTGAGGGACCAGTCAGTTCAGCCAGTCTTGCTGGCTTTCATTCAAAGCATCTGCGTGGCTATAGGAGGTGGAGAGGAAATAGAAGAGAATAATCAGGATATAAAGGCAAGATGAAAACATTATTTTTAGGCCAACTCAATTCACTTTATGATGGTCTGTCGCAGGAGGAGAGTCAGAGAGATTTGAGCTAGTAGGCAGTTTATTGAGTTCTAATCACTAAATTTAGGTAAGTAAAATATTTAGTAAGTACAGAGGGACTGGTGGTCAATACTATTTACTACGCTTAAAGTTAGTATGGGATAAAAGGTTATCATGTAAGCTTACATATACGTATATCTTAAATGTTACATACATGCAAAATTGTCACTTGCCAACCCATGTATGTCTGGTGTCAGGTAAGGGATCTCTCAGCCTTGAGGGATGACCTTGAGAAGTGTCCCTACTTGACGGGAGCTCAACGCCGCCCAGTTGGCAGCTATGGAGGGAGAGCTCAACGGGCCCTGACGGCTGCAGATATTTATAGCATAAAGTGGTTGATTTCTAGTCAGATTTTCTGTTGTGTTTAGGCTGCTTATCAACCCAGCCTCCAGTCAAACCATTTTTGGGGGGGGAGTTTGGTGTTGATAGCCTCACGCGATGTGATTAATTTGATTAGGCCTACTTGCTGAGCATCCGCCTGGGCCAAAGTTCTGTCAGTTCAAACAGGAGGGGTGCTGTCCAGGCTTTTTATTAGTATGTTAAACATTCCAAAAAATACCATTTTGTGGAAAGTTTAACTAATTCTCCGGACTCACCAGATGAGAAACACTGAGCAGGAATGGTGAACTTCTGGTTATGCATAATTTCAAGATTTGCTGACGTACACAAACTTGATTTTGAAATTGAGATTCTGAATTTAGATTTTACCTGGCAAGTCTATAATTACACTTGCCCATAGCTTAATGAAGCTGCATTAAATCGTTTGGCAGAGTTACAAAATGTAATAGCCCATGGCACCATCTGTCACCTGCAAAGTGGATTATTGTTGGGTTTTTTTTCATTTTGCTAGGTTAAGCAAGTATTGAAGGACATCGTCCCAGGAATGCGTTTTTTAACAAACATATGGTGTGAGTTCACTGGACATCTCTCTTGCTTTTTAATCTTTTGGAAGAAAGTCCCATCTGAAAAGATTTTTAAAAATTATTATGGCAGGTTTCAGATTTGATTTTAATTCTCTGTCATAATGAAGGCAATAGAGACTTGAATGAAAGGCTGACAGATCCACAAGCGATGCCCCATCTGCTACACTGTCATGTAGAATATTATTCTTCAAAGTTGAACTTCCAAGACAAAGCAACCTTGTAATATAAAGGAAATTCAAGGGTAGATTTCTTTAGAATTTTTGGTGGTAGCAGGGAAAATGGAAATTAATTCACTGATCTTGAAGGCTTAAAGGGAGATATGAATAAATACTTACCGAGCCATTTAGTGTTTCTCTGCAGTAAGCAGCCTGGGATTTCAATGGGGTCTTGTTGATGTTGAAACTATAGATTTATTTATGTATTTGTTTACTTAGTTATTTTTGCTTAGAAGTGTGTTCAAGGCACCTTGTGGAGTAAGTACAGCTAGCTGGGCTCTCCCACCAGATCTGGACTTGGTTCTGTTTCAGTGTTATGCTCAATGACTAGCCGTGGACAACCACTTATCTTTCCTTTTTCCTAAAGGGATGAAAGGACCTAGGGAAGGGGAGAGGTCAGCAAAGCTTGTATGGATATTGCATTGTTGGCTTCTAAAAAATCAGAATTCAATTAGGGCTGTAGTAATTACTTTTTTTCTTGTTTTCAAGAAAAAGAATGGGGTAAATGAGTTTTGGGTTGACCATTCTGAACCATTCTGAAAATTATTTCTTCATTAAATTCTGAGAAAAAATGCTGCTAGTTCATAGAAATCTTTTGTTTAACTCTAAAATAATTTATTTTATTCTATTTGGATACTTCAAACAAAATTGTTTTTTATTAAATTAAAACCTGACTTGGAGTTTCATCGTAAAAATGCTGAAGTGCTGAAAGTTGTGTGTCTTGAAGGGAGTATAGTTGGTTCTTCATAATCAGCTGATAGAGTTAAATCCCACACAAATTCAAAAATGCTGCAGACCTGAATCTGAATACTTCAGTGAAAAATTGCATTCAGCTTTAATTTTCATCAAGTGTCGCAGTGAGTGATATTACCATATACCGCAATGTATAAACTCCAAGTTTAAAGTGGTGTTCTGAATGGGATTTAAATTCTGATGAGAGAGGAGGGGGAAAACAAAAAGAGATTAATACAGGACAGGTTTTCCTCCTGCGAATATATTTTCAAAATTAGATGTGTTGGGTTTGTCCTTGAGAAACTTCCACCCCACTTTCCAGATGAAAATTTCTCCTGAAATTGTGAGAACTTTTTCAGTAGCTTTGTCATATGTGTAGAGTTTCATATAAAAGAAAGTCCAGTATTTAGCAGCTAAGTTTTGCTGCACTAGATGTGTAAATCTGTGCATTAGTTGCTGAACTGAGCGGTTTGATTTCAGAAGTGCTCAGCATCTTCTGCACAGGGACTGCTACTTTTACAATTTATTTTTTTTATCATGTATTGGCAGTGTACTAAGAGAAATGGTTATTAATGGAGAAAAGTACAAGATTTCAGTCTTCACAGATGACATCAACAATAAATGGTATGTATCCCTTTTAAACTTACGTATTCTCTTTAATTTTTCATGCAAAATGTTTTTAGCAGGTTTGAAACTGATATATGAAAAACTACTATCAAGTTTAGGGGAAAAAAAAAGCTATTTGATATCCAAAATTACCATGGCCTCATTGCACCTGCATTAATGTGTGTAGAGCTCCTTGACAATATCTTTGGGATGCTCTTCTTCAGAAGGATACCTTGGGAGCTCAGTGGCTCTGGAGACACCAGCTGTATTGCAATGGATCAATAATTCTTGGTTGTTTTGGAAAATACATATGTCTCTCATGCAGTCTTTTTTGAAATGGAGAGAGTATTTTAATTCTATTAGTAGTCAGGTGCTGATGCATCAGGTGCTATGAAATCGAGATGGTAGATTCACTGGAGTATATCTGCCTACAAATGTGAGCACTGCGTTGCATTAGAGAAAACACTGCGTCTTTTTTCCTTTCCACAATTTGCATTTTTATGTTATGCCACTCTGAATTGTACAAATCTTAACACCCATTATTAGAATTATGCTTAGCCCATTTCTCCATTTAGAGAGCTTTTTCCCTAGAATTATATCCTTATGCAAGGGAACAAAGACAAATTACAATGTGTTTTCAAGACGTGCTAACAACCTTCGGTGGTGCTAAATCCATTGCCTGGAATCCAGCCAGAAAGTTTTGATTGGAGGTAAATACTTGCAGATTCACAACTGTGTTACCTTTTCTGTACACCTACATGAGTCCACATGGGGTCTAATTGCTTTTCCTAGGATTATATTTAGTAACTGATTGCAGGTGGCTTTTACAGACAGCAGTGAGGAGAAAAAGAAAACTTTCTCTTTTATGTAGAATTATGTTGAAAATTTCAATGTGCAACCACATTTATTTAACAGAGACTGTCACCCTGATTTCTTGCATTAACTTCTGATTATATGTTATTCTCTTGTTCTTGTTCCCTACCTGTTTGCTTATATTCAGTTACTGTCCATTGTCTTATTTTTTCACTTTAAGCCCTTTGAAAGATAAACTATATTTTCGTTCTAGAGTCACAGTGAAGTTGTGGTACTGTCACACCCTGCCACTCCTAAACACTAGCACAAGACACATTTATTCTGCTGTATTTCAACATTTGATATGTCTCGTTGCTGGTGTAGTATATAAATCCTTTTAACGATCCTTAGGATGTTGAAATGCTCGTGCTCTTATCTGTGCTTCTTCTCTCATGGGTTGAAGCACTCCTTGGAGTAACATTTGTGTTTTTTTTGTTTATGTAAAACTTGTATTCATTAATTTTGTTCATGAATTGGAAGGGTAAAAGATAAAAAAAACCCCAACTATTTCCCTCACCAGGGAGTGAAGGGGATGGTGGGGCGTGACGGTACGGTGGTAACTGACTCTCCGTGTGCTGGTGTGAGTACTGGTGTCCTCGCCAAGGCTTCATTTGCCTCTGTGAAACCTCTGCAATTATTAATGCCAGGATGTAAACAGCCCTGGAAGCAGCAGGATACAACCAAAACGTTGTTCTTCGTTTAGGTAACAAGGGTATATACCTGTGGTGTGCCAGATCATGTGGAATTTTTGGTGCGTATGCAAAAAATGTCCCTTCGTGAAAGGGAATAACTTCCAAAACAGGCTGGTCTTTTTTAGGGGACAGACACATAGTGATGATGAAGATGCACAGAATAGATCTCACTGGAAATATCAACTTCTCGGTAAAGTTGCCACATTGTGATGTATCAAGGATGCTAAGGTATTTTCCGTATATTTGGTAGAAATAGTAACACATTGGACAATATGAGGAAGCAAGAATTTTGTAATAGTGGTCTTGGGATGCTCTGTTTGACAGCCTTTGCAATCTTCAAGTTAGGTAGGTGAAATATGAAGTGTAGGACCCGAGAGAAAGAAGAAATTCAACTTAAGTTTCTGTTCCTAATTTCCCTAGGCTATCTAGAAGCTTTTTGGCTGCTGGCACAAATTTGAACAACCTGAAAACTCCTCTGCATTATATCCTAAGGAGAGGGACACAGCAGCCTGCTCCACGGGTTAGAGATAGTAAAAGTGCAAGGCCGTCACGTTATTATGCTTATTATTTCAGTCAAGTCCCCTACACAAAGTGACTCCAAAGAAAGACGGAGCAGGATTTGTCTGGTTCCCTGGTGGCACAGCTTCTGGGCTGAGGAACAGCGTATTGTGAGAAGAAAGCAACCGAACCCCCATCTCTATTTATTATTATTGTTTTTTTAATGACCTCAAGGTAACTTAGAGCACGTTACAGTTTTTACTGCTCGAGGTAAGTAACCAAACTGCTTATCCCTTCCCACCTAGATTAATGAAACATTCCTGTTGACAGGAATACATGAAGGAATGAATCCTAAAAATAAATAAAATATAAGAGAGAAAAACAGATGGTTCACAGATATCTTTCAGAGAGCTGCAGAGGCAGTATAAGAGACTTCTGAGGGCTAATCAGTGCTGTGAAAGCACTGCCGATCTGATCTGCTCCTGTCTTAGGAGAAGGGGAAAGGAAAGGGGATTATTGATATTGCATCTCTTGCTTTCAGGATTTGAATTCAGGAATGCTTACACAAAAGCAGAAATGAAACTCTCAGTACTGTGGAGTTCTGGTACCATTTCATCAGTGACATCTTCCCGAAGGGACAGTCAGGCAGACAGAAACCAAACACGTACCCCCTGCTTCTCTGCTGGTTAAATAGAAATAAACACCGCCAGCAAAGTCCTTAACATACAGTTTTCACTTTTTTTGCCTTTTCTTATCCTTAAAGCTGTATCAGTTATGTCCCACAACACAAAACCAAGAGGGCAGGAGAGAAAGTCACGTGGTTCCAGGACAAACAGAAGAACAAAGTGACAAGTAAGTCTCCAGCTCCGTTGCAATTTTGGTGCAGCAACCCCGTTGCCATATAAATCCAGCTTCTGCGAAAGTACAAACATTGTAGTCTTGTCCTTGAAAATGCTGACTGAAACAAAATGTGTTTTCCCTCTGAGTCTGAATTTGTGCTTTATTACCTTCATTATTTTCTTCATTATTTTTTTTGCAAACTGAACAGGAAAAAAAAAATAGTATGCACCATATGTTTGTTTTTTTTTTTTTCTCCTTAAAAGAAGCAGGACATAAAGCGCCATTGCCATTTCCTCAGACATTCAGCTACAAAGCATTTACGTAAAGCTGTTATGCTTTCTGCTGTTACATGTTTGTTCCAGTTGTTCAGTCTGCACTACAAGAAAATAAAGACAGGAAAAATACATTAGCTCAGCTCTCCCCAGGATCAAAACTAAAATTTCAAATATAGAGTCATATTATTTCTTGTTATTTTCTGGGTTTGTACATGTGTTTTTATCCCATGAGGGTCTTGCTTTTATTGTGTTTTATGTGAATCTCAAGCTTTAGGATCTTAAGATACTACAGCATTTTCCCTCTGACTGTCGAGAAAGCTTTTAAATTAAAGTGAAGATTTTTTGTAGGTCATTGTGACCTTTATATTTTTGCATTACACAGGCTATTAACTGTGGGAATGAAAGCTAGAGTTCACAAATATGTTTACAACCATATAAATGAGGATGTGCATTAAACTGCAGGGCTTGGAAAACATAAGTAATGAACATTATTTGTACCTTGACAAAGCAAAAAAGCGTGATTAAGGATAATTGTAGGTAACTGTCATCATGAGAGAAATGTTTATGCAGTCTGAAGTACGAAACAGCATTTAAACAGTTTCTCTAAAGGGAGCAGTAAGGAACTAATGGATGCCAGTACATGCCTTTAAAACAATTTGACTTAAAGGTTTTCAGATTTTTTTTTTCTCCTTTATAAATTCAGAAGACTAGTGATTGTAATAATTGTTGGTTTTGATGAGGGCTCAGAAATTTTCACTCTTACCTATGTTATCACAAAGCTTCTTTTGTTTGAAAAAACTAAATTCAAAAACATTTCCTCATGAGGTTCCTGATTCTGCTTTTTCTGGTCAGGCCAGCAACCCACCTTACTGAAATACAAGTTAGGTTCATGGCTAATTTGGTTCTCATAACAAGGATATTTCTGCCCATTTTGGTGCCAGACAGAAATTTGACAATTAAATCCACCTTAATTTTTTTTGTTTGTTTGTTTAAGAGAAGTGTTCTGCTTGTGGTTATGTGTAGGTATGAAAACCAAATTATTCTGAGCAATAAGTATAATTTGGGGGAAGACTTCTTAATGCTTTTGCATTATAGGTATTGGCCATACTGCAAACTCATTCACATGCGGTTAAAGTATGTGAGACAGGAAAAGAAATGTCTCGGGCACCGGAAAAAGGTCTTGGGGATAATATAGGAAGTGAAATCTTTGAGGTGTAACTCTGAATTTTGTAGGATTGGAGTGGGGCAGGAATTTCCTTCAGTTTTCTTCCTGAAGGAGTAAGATTGCAGCCTGAGGTTCTTGTGTCAGTACCTCCAAGGAAACGTATTGGAAATTGCCAAGTACAGAATTCTTCCCGGAATGGGAGGTCCAAGGAGGTGGTTGAATTTGCTCTCTCCAGGTGGGTGCAAAAATGAATCATTTTCAACACCTTGTTTTGAAAGGAACCAGATTATGCCTTTTATTTTATTCATAAGAAAACCTAGAAGGTGATGATTCATATTTGGAAATGCATGTGTAGACTAGTATTTTCTATAAAGAGATTAGATGGTTTGCAAACAACCTTCTCTGGGAGGCTTTGGTCCCACCTGCGAGCTCTGGAAAGCCTGCTTTGGGTGGTCTTGGAGGAACCTCTGGAATTCTAAAGGCCTAGAAGACAGGACCGAGGAAAAGAAAAACATTTTTGACAACTTAAATTCCCCCAAAATGTCTTGTCAGTGATCATTAGTTTGCTGTTGGAAATGAAGAGGTTTGTATTCTGTGGGAAGCGAGACTGGACTATCTCTGCAGCTACTTGTGGCCTTAGAATCTGTAAAAAGAGAGAAAAATGGATTTGCGGAGTCCTGGCAAGTGAGGATTCAGATGCTGGCTCCAAAGTGTCATTGTGCAGCGTGCCTGGGCATAAGATTTTGTTTTGAATTCTGTGATATTTATTTGCATTTTTATTTATGAATTTTTCTAGATTTGTCAGCACATTGATTTTCATGACTTCTTATACAAAATATGACACTTTAATTTCATTTATGGTTATTGCACACTACGTGCATATTTCAGGATTCTGGCAGAGAGTGGTCATGATTTTTGATGTTTCAGCAGTAGAAGAACGGCACATCCTTAATAAAGCGAAGGACTGGTTTATGCAACTTGGATTCTCACAGTTCTCCCGCTGCTTTCCGATGAACTAACTTTTTATAGGAGTGAAATACGATTCTCATTTTGGTTTTATGCTAAGCTATACTTCAAAGCCAGAGAAAACTCAGTGGTCTTGGGATGAAAATTATTCCCAGAAGACGATGCAGGAAAAAGTTCTGGAGAAAAATGATAACCCCACAGGCAGAAAGAGTGGTTTATCCAATGAGCACTGTAAGGAGTAGTATTCAAAACAAAAAAAAAAAAAAGAAAACCAAAACCAAACCCCTCTGGTGATAATTAAATGCAGCTTAATCTCCTACAAACCTTGATCAAAATCCGTCACTGGGATCAGACTCCCATTACTAAACAGTACAAGATGGGCTATTGCTGATGCTAGAGATTAACAATTGCTTATTAGCAAGTACTGTAGCAGTATCGCAGTAAGTGCTGACCGGAAAGCCGCGTCGTAAACTGGTTGAACTGCTTCCATTTTCAAGCAGATTATATGTAGAGGCTGAGTTTTATGCAATGCACGCTAATACATTTTGCCAGGCAGAGCGGTAGGATTTAGTGCTGTGCTGTGTCCCCAGAAGCTGCAGAAGGCTTAATTTTATCTGGAATTATTTTTGCCTGACCAAGAGCTTGGTGACGTGGGTGTACAGAACACACCTTTTCCATCTGAATGATACCTATTTGAAAGTGAAGATGTGTGTTCAAATTGACAGAATTTTATGAGATGAAAGCACCTGCTATATTTGCTACCAGCTGAATTCTGAAAAATGGCCAAGTTTCAGGGTGGGTTTTTTTTTGTTATTGTTTCTCTCACCTGTAATTGGGAGGGGTGCTAGTTCACAGCAGGGGAAGAAGAATGTGCAGCAAAAATCTCTTCAGTAGGTGATACAGGTGCAAACACTAATTAGGCCACAGATGAATAAGCCTGGGGTTTTTGTGCCAGCCCTTGCATCCGTATTGGCATTGCCAGTACTTCGCTGCGGTTCGTCACAGTGGCTCTGTATGAGAGCATGATTGAAAAGGTTTATTCAGGGAAGCGCCAAGGTGCTCTGGCAGAGCCGCAACGGGCTTGGAGGCCCGCACGGTGTTTGCCAGCCCTTCCCTCTCCCCAACATGCTAATTCCTGGCTATGTTTTCCCAGGGAGGTTGACATTTCTGGGACTGCTAGTCTGTGGGATGCTATCCTTCTGCATGAAAAATTGCTCATCTCATACACAGTGTCTCCTGAAAAAAAACAACCAGAAAGGCCTAGAGAAAAGAAGTGGAATAAGACAAGGGAAAATAATCCCTCTAAAGCTCTCTGCAGTCTGTTCCTTCCACAGCCTGCCTTGGCATGATAAGGTATACATTAAAACCAGACCGGTGTATCCCAGATAACTTTGGAAAGCATTGCCTTCAGAGCCAGTTCTTTCTACGTTTTGACTAGGTTTCTACTCCTTTCTATATTTGTTTTTCTTTTCTCTTTTTCTAAGCGTATTGCAAGTTAAGGTCGGCTACCTGCTCTTTCACACCTCGAAATTGTAATCCTGTACTTGCAACAGCATTTTTGATTGCCGTGAAACAATGCTGGCTGCCAGTTACTGGAGCATCACTTTGAAACCTGTATCCTCAAAGACCAAGGCCATTTGCCTATACAAATAGGCACATTAGGATGAGTTGCACTAGGCATGACGCTTCATTAGGTGGTAAGCGAGACTAGACTTCAACGTCAAGCCCCAACTTGCATGGTGAGGCTGCTGAATTGAAATATATTGCTAGTAAGACCACCCATGCCAACCTACGTCAGTGAGCAAAAATAAGTTTTCTTTTAAAATCAGTAGTCTATTCTGAAGCCATAGAAATGTTACAGTACACAGACATGTTGTGTGTTGTCATGCACCAGGGGCAAACAAAGCAGGAGCCTTATTTTGCACTGGAGACAACAGGGTTTTCTTAAACAACATCCATAATAAAGCTCTCTTCTCCCTTCTTTAAATGTTCACACATGTTCACAGTTATCTGTGAGTGGGAAAACATATAAAGATAATCCACTCAGAAAAAAAGAAGTTCATCCTGTATGTATCTGCTATTTAGCAACATAGATTCAGAAAATATGAAATATCATCAGGAAGTTCGCTAAACAGAGTATGTCTTTAGTACTTCCAGAGTGCCTCTTGAACTTTCTAAAGAAGATAAATAAGCCAGTACATATTTATGGACTATATTTCATTCATGGATAAGACATGATGTAGAGTAATTGATCAATGATCTCAACCATGAAAACTAAAGAGTTTAATTAAAGTTAACAGTGTTAAAGTGAAATCATACTCAACAGATGAAAAATTAGACATCACTGAAATGACCAGGAGAAGCAATTTGCATTAAAAGATACAATGAAAAGAAGGAAGCAGACGGAAGCAGAGACTGAATTAAATCTCACTCCGACCAAAAAAAGATTATGTTGAATTCAGAACTTTTAGCCTTTAATTCTTACTCTTGGACTGTAGGTCCTATTTGGTGCTTGTTTCTGAGTCCTGAATAGCAGTCTATGAAAAAAACCCAGACCACAGAAAACCCACACCAAGTCTCTGATTTTTGCAGATAATAAAATATTGCCTTTTACAAAGATTGCTTTTTTAAATATTTTTGAGTAGCCCTACTTACTTCGAAATTTCACGATGCAGAGGGGTAAGTTGTTGCTTCATGGTGTTGCCTTTTGATATATTCATACATCCCAATCCCTCACGTATTTAAAATAACATAACGCTACATAAAGAAGAACTTCCACTGACTTTATGGCAGATACCCGCAGGGAAACCGTAAGTGGCCTGGGTTAGGAGCCGCATGCTAACAAGCAGTACTCTTACTCTTTATATGCCTACAGTGTCGAAAAGGTGCTGAGGTGCATGACGTGGCTGTTCCAATTATTTTATTCAATACGATGAAATCCGAAATGCTACTGCCAGCTCAGCAGCTTTTCAAAAGGTTTATACCTGTCTTAATTTCTTTTATTGCTTCAGGCTTCCTTAGTACAAATCCGAAGTCAAAACTCAGGTATTACATCTGCTAGGTATTTTCATCTCTTTGCAATATATGTTATGAAATGATTATGGCATTTGCAGCTTTACAGGTGACTGTTGTCTGGTTTCACTCTTCTACTGTCTCTCTCTTTCAACCTTATAACCTTTTAATGCTTGTGACTTCAATTTGTAACACTCCTTTTGCCTAAGAAGTGGAGTACAGATGAATTATGCAACATTAGTACTGTGATCTGGTGGGACAGAGAATTTTCCGTAAAAAAGTACAGAAAATACAGGTTCTGCAAAACAGCATTTTGGAAAATGTGCTGGTAGCCCCAAATTCCACTTGGAGTGGGGAAGTAGTTCAGGCTGGAACTCGATTCAGGTCTGTTCTGGCCCTCACTAGAAATTCTGTTGCTTTAAAGCTTTGATTTAAATTTGAAATTGAAATCCAGGGTCTTTACTTTGCTGAAACAAAGTGTTTCTGCCAGCTTTTTAAACTGACTTCAGCAAGGAATCTCGTCGGTAAGGAGTCTTAAAGGACCACATCAAACACAACAGCAAAATATATTGGCCATGCTTGCATGATGTTTCCATGGTCGTTTACTGAAATTAGAAGTGCATAATAGTGCTGTGCTTTATGTTTTGCTTCATCAAAGGTGACAAAATTCACGATGTTGGAAGTCCTCTGAGTTTATGGTGGACTGGGTGCTGAAATAATCTGTGGCGAGTCTGTGAGCCGTTGTTTACCCAGTGGTACAATTCAATATTTGGAGGCGTGCAGAGCCCCAGTGAGCTCCACAGACCTCCACTTAGGTGTAAATATTTTCCTGAGGAAACCTGTCTGCTAAATTGTAGCTGTCCTCTGAAAAGATCTGTCTTAATTTGTTCAGTTTGCTTCTGGGGTAAAACTCCCCTGTAATTTCCATGACCAACTCAACCGCTTGTGTAGAGGTAAGGGTCTACACTCAACACATGAATTATACCTGCTGCGACAGTCTGATGGGGAGGATGATTTTTCTGTTGTACTAGACAGAAGCTGAAGGCACCATATGTGCAATTTTGGCAATTTTTTCCCAGGGTAACGTCAATACATATAAGCTATTTCCTCCCTAGCCCCTCAGCTGAACGTCTGAAAGTCCCTCTACCTGTTGTACCTGCAATTCATTAGCCAGTAGTTTTTACACCCATAGGGTTCTTCAAAATGAGGGAAAGAAAAGCAATTAATCGTTCAGCAACATACTCAGCAGCTCTTCACAAGCACAGCTCTTTATACAGAAGGAAATTTCTTGACACATCTGTTAGCTTCTGTCAGATACATGATGAGAAATTGCCATGGGCTATTAAAATGTATTTATTAACTTTTGTGGCCCTGTTATGCGTAATTATGATGACATAAGTATCAATTAAAAGTGTAGCCATTTTAATTGCATTAGTTCCATTTGAAGGTAATGTCTGCTCTGTGGTGGACAGAACAGATAATTCTTTATCTTCCTAGGGATGGTGATACAGTTTTTCATTGCAAGACCTATTTCCAGGTAATTCAAACCTTTGTTTCAGGATGGGATTTTCCATGCTTGTAACAACTCAAAACCACATTTTCTTCCTGAAGGATTTTTTTTTGAATTATCAGAATATGTGTAACTTTGAATTAAACATCGTGTAACACACTAAGTCTGGAAAAGCTGAATATCCAAATCCTTAGTTAGAATAAGCCCGCACTGTACCCAGGGTATAGCTCACGTACCATTTTCTACACCTCAGTGACGCTGAAAAGTCAAAACTAGGCATAAAAGGACAGGTATTATTTCTTCGATATATAAAGTGCAGATGTTCTTCTTTACACGCAGACTGCTTTTGTTTCCAGTTACAGAAAGCAAGATGGAGCAAAAAGTGTCTTTGAAACAGCAGTCATCTTCTGCAACCCCAGGGTGCGGCAGTGCTCCCCGATAAAGTGGCAGAAGGGTGCAGGAGGTCCTCAGAAATGCAGAGAGAAAGAAGTAAGAAACCTATCTACTGTTTGCTGATTATTTTTTACTTGAGAGCATTTGAAGAAAAACATGCATCTTATTTCTTTATTAGAGAAAAAAAAAATGCCTGTACAGCTGTTTTTTTTTTGCCATATAAAGAATTTACAAAACCCCAGTGTATAAGTATAGTTCTGGGGGTGAAAATGCAGAACTGAGCCTCTAGAGAGCCAGAATCTGTGCAACTCTGCCAGTCCCAAGCCAGACAGTCAAACCCCGGGTCAGGGCAGTTGCTAATGACACGCAGTAAAAGTCTCACGGCAGCAGAGGCAGATGGATGTGTGGATGACAGGGACACCCAGGGCCTGGGACAGAAACACTCCTTCGCATATGAAAGCTTTTTGAAAAAGTTTCTGCTGCAGACAGATTTATTCTCTATTACTACAAAGCAAGTAGACCATGTATCCAGAAATAGCTGCAGCTGGTATTGTTTTACTGAGGTTGAAAAAGGAAATTAGCTGCTAATAAGCTCATTCTAGTTAAAATGTTTTTGCTACAGCCTCCTACAGTTATAAAGTTTTAAGCTGAACAGGATCCAAGCAAAATGAATGGGGCCATGTTTCTGCAGGTGAGGGACATCACTTGAATGTTTCTTTACTGTACTGCTACAAAAAATTGGAAGAGCTTCCTGAGCTTGCCCAGACAACGCTCATAGAGATGGTCAGAGAGAGCCGCCACTTCAAGTGGGAGCCACTGGGGCTATACGTGGTAATATACCTCAAAATAAAGTGGGCTGTGCAGAAAAGGGTGAGGAGTCATAACCATTTCATAAAACTGGGTGACGAATGTAGAACAAACACATCTGGTATTAATAAATACATAGCATTAAAAAAGTGCTGTTTGGCTAATAAGTTGAAATGCTGATAGATTCCAAGAAAGGGAGATACAAACGATGGTAACTCGGGTAAAATCAAGATAAAAGAAAGCGATCTTCCAAAATGGTGTGGCTAGGAAAGAACGGATCCTCGCGATGATTGTCATGTAACATTTACTAGAGGTCATTGGAACCCAAAGGTTTGCTGTAAATTTAATCTGAGCTAGAAATCAGCACATTGCTTGCCACTTGGAATAGCAATTTCAAAGAAGAGCATAAAGCTGCAGCTAGTCCAGGTAAGTACCTGGAAAAAGATGAGGTAAAAAGAGAAATTGTTCAGGGTAGGAAAAAGAAAGCATATAGATGCAGTTGCGGTTGATATGCACTTTTGATGGCCTAAAGCCAGCGCCGCTGTGAAAATAATTGAAGTCTTTTCTAATACCACAATGACACTGGAGGTAGTCTGAGAAGTTCATTTCCAGAAATGGTCCGCCACTTATTTCTGGGACATTTCTTTAACAATATATATTTGAATATATCACTGGTTAACTCTCACCCTGCATCAAGTCAGCTGGAAAGTGTATTTTAGACACTGGGAGAAGCTAACACAAAAATCATAGGAGCTTACTAACATATTGCAACAAGGAGGTTTCTTTTTTCATACACGTTTACCCCAGGGACTTCTCAGGAATTAATCTACAAAAAACTTCTGAAGGGTGGGTGTAGAAAGAGTGAAAGCTACAGAACGCATAGCTCTGTTTTGGAAGGGTCCATGGCAGGACAGGGAAGAAATGAGAAGATATATTATTAAGCAAATATAAAATAGAGACTTAGTTAACAAAGAAATAAGGAAGAGATATTTTGATTGTTATGTGATAAAAGCTTATAGTGGTTGCAAGTTATGTCACCCGAAATAGGTAAAAATGATTAGTATACATTGTTAGAGAAAGGGATAATAAAAATGAGAAGCAGATAACAGGAGTATTTCTATTTCTATCTTTCCTTACTAAGGAAGAGCAATTAATAATTTAGGCATGCATTTCTCTTTCAGACACATAGTACAGATCATATAGCAAATTGAGAGCTAAACTTGAAGGGTTTATCTTTATTTTCTTATGCTGCCATTATTATTTAAGAGTAATATCTAGGGGATAGCATAGCACACTGAGAAAAAAACATGGGGTACTTTAAAAGCATTAAGGTAATAGACATATTTCCCACCTGCAGATTATCTTTGCAAATGGCAGAAATCAGGGTTATAACTTTCGAGTTAATGTTTGAGTTATACTTGCAAACAGGAAGATTTTAATGAGTGAACGTGGCGGTGGGGGGCGTTGTGCACTGCAACTAGGGAGTCTGGATGTTGGCTATATTAAATATCATCCTTTTTCTTCAGAACAAGTATTAATGTTTCTTAAACAGCTGTGCATAGTGCCTGCAGAAAACAGAAGCTGAAACTTTTTTGAGCACTTCGTTTAGTACATTAGATAAAATGCAGACACTTGTGAATGGTAGCTCATGACTCTTCCAACACAGCTCCAGCTGATTCTTACAAACAACCTTTTTTCTCTTCAGGAAACAAGCAAATCCCTTACAATTAATCCAGATGATGATTGTTGTCTTAACGAACAATAAATTGTCATTTGTCAAGAATTTTTGGATGAGCAAGTAATTTAAAATAATCCTGAGAATACAATGGGAATGGAAAGGGTGAAAGCTGATATACTATATGAAATGGGTTATTTTTGTACGGAATGTTACTGTGTTTGGAGTATTTGCCACGATTTGGATTTGGCTGTGAATTCGTGTTCTTTCGGCAGGGTTATCTGGTGCAACACATCGCAAGCAGATGGGCGAGTGCTGAGCGATGCAAGGCGAGTGAGAGGTACAGGGGGCCTCAAGTGACACTTTAAAAGCAGTGTACTCAACTGAAATACTGAGTCAGAGAGGAAAACAACTGAGATACGAAATGACAAAGAAAACATGCTGTTAACCTTAAAATTGCAAATTGTGTATTTTGTTTCGTATATTACAAATGCTCTGGGTTAGTTGGGGATTTTCCACCGCCCAACATCAGTTTTAAGGCACGTCCACATAGCCCATGTCTGTAATTTGATGACTCTTTACATGTATCGCAGATGTTTAGCTCATATCTAGTTTTTTAAAAAAGATAAACCTTTTTTCCTACTCAGGAGACTTCCTGGGGAAAAATACCCAGAGATGTGTGCACTTTATAAACAACTTCTGATAGTTTTTCGAACCTCCTTAATATTCATAAAAGAAATCTCTTATAAAGCGATTGTCTAATTAAAGATCTACTTTTATCAATTGTGCTTTAGAATCCACTTGAGCTTTCAGAGTTTCAGTCAAGCACTTGAATTTTAAAACTCGTGGATTATTGCTTTGAGCACCAGGGATCAAAGCAGTAATACCACCATTAAATCTCATGGTACTTACTTGTCTTTCATATTGTCGATAAGCAGTATTTTAGTTCCTCATTTAAATTAGCCACTTCTTCTAAACTAGAGATTACTCCTCCTGTGGCTTCTTCTAAGGGGCTGGACTTTTGAGGGAGAGTGTGCTTTAAACACCTCATTTTGTGAGCGGTCATTAGCAGTAACTATTGGAAGATTATTGATTTCCTTACAGCCTGGAAATGTATGGAGTGCTGTATAATTACAAGTGGCTTTGAACAGTGGAATGTGTATAATTTGCTGTTTCATAGTAACTATTTAGTTGCATTTTTAATGGGCTTGTTAGGCAGCTTATGCATGGTTTGTATGGAAGACTGAGAACATAGGGCTGAGTTGAACCTGAAACCTGTTTGTAAGACCAGTGGTGCCTACTTCTACCATGCCAAAGGGCTCAGGAGATGCTGAGGAAGCACAGAGAAGGGGATGTTTCTTCAGCAGTCTTCCAACAACCAGCTAGTATCATCTCCAGGAACTTGCTGGGTCAGATGTGTTTTTTGATGTGTTTAGTGACTGTTGAATGGACATCTGTCCCATTACCCTGTTGGTTCCTTGGACGGCTGTCATAGTCCCTGTTGGGAAGAGGTATCGCAGGTGTCCCACCTGGTGTGTGAAGAACAAGTTCTTTTGGTTTGATTTAAACCCGATCTCTACTTTCTTCACTCTATTCCCCTAGATTTTAGCTGGAGAACATGGTGAAGAGCCTCTCTGTACCTGTCACTCATGATTTGCGGACCACTATTGGAGTAGCTGTATCTCTCTCTTACTAAGAACTGTTCTCTGCCTCACCTCCCCTTCCACTCCAGAAAAGCAGCATTGCCTGCTAACAGCACTTAATGAAACTGTGTGTTGATTCCAGGAATTATGACTGAACACAAGTGGCACTTGCCAGTTTCAGGAGGGGACCTGGCTCTTCTGACTGCGGATATTGAGAGATCTTATCATTCCCCCAAAGGTTCATTTACTGCTGCAAACCCAAATGAATCACAGCCAAAGCCAAAAAGGAGGCACTTATGGATGGGAGGGCAGCAAGAGGAAAGCAAGTTCAATGGAAAGATGCAAGAGTGGAATATATATTTCTCAGAATAAGTACACCGAGATATTCCACAAAGTACATATGGTCCAACACCCAGATGAATTTACGCTATTATGCAGATGAGAGATATATGGCATCTGTTAGACTAAGCTGTGGGGTTACAATATTACTTCTGTTGCTACTATTACAGTCTTAATATGCAAATCTAGCCGAGTCCATCTGAATGTGAAACACATTTTGAAATTTTGTCTCTCTATAAAGGAGCTCTGCCTAAATTAGGCTATTTGCAAATAGAAATAGCTAAAGGTAACACAAGAGAACTGGAAAATCCTGTGGTAAATTTAACTTTTCCTGACTTTAATTTTTTATCCTTCTCTGGTTTTAATTCCAGATTCCACCCAGGTAGGTCAGATGGAAATCAGGCATTGCTTGATGCTTGTGTGACTTGTGTGACTGCCAGTTCTACTTGAAGTCCCCAGAGCATGTTTTTACACCATCAGGTCATTATTTTTAATAGAAAACTGTTCTGGTGGATAGTGGAACTGTACTTCAGTTCCTTACCAGTGTTTCTGGAGAGGGATACTGACAGTGTTTGGAAAGTGCTTTGATACCCTCACAAAGATGTGTCACTTGAAAAAGTCACTTGAAATATTTTTCTAGGCAAAACTCCACTTTCATCTGTGTTGAATTTGGTTGCTAATTTGTAAATATTTATCGTTATTTCTTCTGTGCTTGGATTATTAGCTTTTATTCCCCCTGATAAAAAATGTATACATCTCTGAATTTCAGTTTCTTGTAACTGTATATACTGTGTTTTTCTTGTGGACCGAATAGCTAAGGTAGAAGCCGTTGATTCTGTTTTTCAAGTATTCTGCCCATGTTAGGAATTTATCACCTTGATGCAAACAGTTTGTTATCCTTACTATGTATAAATACTTTCTGCCACTACCAATGTCTCTACTAGATCGTAGTCTTTAAAGAGTTTTCATTGTCTGCAACCCAGAGCTTAGATATCTTTGTTGCATCAGAGGCATTTTATAGTGACTAAAACTTCGTGACATGTCAGGAACAAGAGAAAAGTAATTAGGTAAATTAAATGTCAGTTGTTGCTTTAGACATAAAATCAATCCTTTTTGCAGGAAATCTCTTCCAAATTTTGGCCTTTGCAGTATCAGGCAATTATCAGTCTTGTGATCCTGATTTAGGCCATTGCCTCAGGGAAGTCAATAAGTCGAATTTAGCTGCTCGTTTCATTGACGTGCTGAACCTAAGTGAAAGAGAGCCGTTCATTTTTATTATAAAACAAAAAAAACCCCTGGTTTTGTGGAGGAGTTCTGGCCACTGAAGTGTTGAAGAAGAAGCTATAAGAAGGTGCAGGGACCCTGAACCCTTTTTCCCTGGTGGTTCTGCTCAGCAGCTTCCGATAGCACTTGGCCATTAAGCAGAAACAGGAGTTCTGCAGGGTGGCCGAAAGGAAGGTAATTCATATGCTTTTAGCTCACAGAAGACCCTAACAGAATCTGCAGGGTTAGAGGCTGCTATAGGTGGGAATTTGGCCCATATATTGAAGCCAGATAAAGCTGGGAAGACATGACAGAAAGAAATATTTTAATATTTTGCTGCATGCTCTGTCTCTGATATTCTCCTCAGTACTTATTGGTCAGTACTAGCATAAAGCTGAATGCCATTTTGGGGAGTGTTTGTAGAGAGTAAAAACGCTGAGAAGGAGGTATCAGTAGGTATTTCAATAAGTAATCACTCTCATTATTTTCTTAGTATATGGAGGAGATAATATTGCTGGTATGGAGTCTTGCTCAAAAGGAAAGTCCCAAAAAGCTGCATTTGGATAGCTGGCCTCTGAAAAGAACGGAAGGATGAACTTCTCTAGGATGGACTAGATCCCTAGTTGTACAGCTATGAATGAAGCAGTCCAACATCTGTGCTCCTAAGGTGAGAAACACCCTCACTTAAAACTTTTAAAGAAGCCCTAAAAATTATACATTTAAAAAAAAAGAAGTCAAGTTGTTATGTCAGCTTGGACTTTATCAACACAAAAATGATTGTTTTATTAAACCATAATCTATTGAATCAGAGGAAATATGCAATGTTATTTGGTTAAGAACACAGAACTGTTTATGGGTACCCAAAGACTATTACACAAATTAATAAAAATTATGGCTAATTTACAAATACTTCATCCTTTTTGCTCTGCTTATTCTTCCTGATGAAACATTGTCTCTGTAATTTCCTTCAGGCTGCAATGCATGCTGCAGATCAGTCTTAGTCCTTACTATGGAGCTGGTTAGTAGAAAACCATTACCCTACTTCTCGCTATGTGCAGTGGAGAGGCTATTACAGTTGTGGTCAACTTGTGCTTATCATTTTGGAGATCCCTGAATGCAAAGGTTGTGCTTATTCCTGCCCAGCTCAGAGATTCAGAAATTTCAGTTTTCTTTCCTCCGTAGGCAGGCCAAGCTACAGTTTTGTTCTTAAATTGAAAATCCTGACTATGATTGATCAGCTAATGATAATAGACGTCTAGATAGACAATGCTAATTAATGATTACCTGTAGTCTGCCCATAATTCACACTGCTGGAAATTATAAATAAAACTTCTGTAGGAGCTCAGGCCTCTGCTGGTGGAAAAATGTTGTCTCAGCTGCTCTGCTTGCTGCCAGGCAGAAGGGACCTGTCTGAGGACTTTGTGTTCCAGAGCTCTTAATCTGCCTAAACGCTAGGACACAGAAGTTGTTGCTCTAAAAGCCAAACATGATAGGTTCTAATATATTCATGCAACAAGCTAGGTGGAACATAAAAGTATTTAGCCTGTTAGTGAAGAGTGCTTAACTCCAATAGTTATCTTCTTGATATCCTTGCCTGTTTCTGAGCGTAATGTACCTGGCGGACAAAACTCATAGTGAATAGGGCCACAGCAAGGCTGGATGATGGGGTTTGGCTATACGAAGGGTGCTAGGCATGGAAAGACACTTGCGGAGCTGCTGCTTATGATGAGGAGCTGGCAGTCCGCTGTGGCAGGCTGAGCTGGGCAGAGGGCCAAAGGGGTGTCCCCCCCCGCACCCCCCTATGCCAAACATCCAGAGCTTTCCGTATCGCACTGTATGCTGGGCCACAGCACACAAATATGCACAGCCCTTTTGCGTGATGTTCCATCTACTTCGGTGAAAGTGAAGGCAGATGTCTGAGCAGGATGAGCAATGCCTCGACTGGCCCTTCTGCAAATCCTGCTCCACTCTGTCTTTATGCCATGACAGGAAAAACAGAGATCCATCAAGTATATAATACTTCCACTATGTAAGAAAGATGTATTATGTACTCAGTGACTGCTGGTTTACCTGTATTTTATACGTTGTTTATGAACACAGATGCCCGTAAGTACACACGTTGTTATCAGGAATATAAATATTGAATTTCCACAGAAACATTGGCCTGATTAATGATGGAAATTTGAAACAAAAGGCTCTGAAGTGCTCTTACAACAGCATGTTAATCTGTCCAAAGTAATGCTAAAACCTTTAAACTAGTGTGCTGTAATTACAGCAATAAGTAATTAGTACATTTAAAGGGAGAAACAGTGCCGTGCCTGAATTCAGTGGAGGGTAGCCAGGCAACAATATAAAGTGGTACTTTGTAAGGCAAATGTGAGGAAACGGGCTTTGTCCAAAAATATAATTATCTTTAGATGTATGAAACTGTCCAGGTACTTTTATTAAGAGAGCTCTCAAAAGCTGGAAGTGTCTGAAACAGACATATATGCAGCATACATCAGATGTGTGATGTGAGTATCTTCCTTTCTAAAAGGCTTCCAAGTTTCCTACATAGTTGGTAAGGCACAGCTAAAGCAGCAGGGCAGCTCCCGAAATCAGGGAATGGAGGAGTTTCATGGAAGGAGGGTGGACATGTACAGCGACTGCTAAGGGGGTGCTATTGAATAACACATAGCATCTGCCTTCGTTCTCTGGATGCAGCATTTTGTTTGTCCACGCTACGGTTACTCCTTCCTATGTCCTTTCATGGGTGGGTGGACCGAAACAAAGACCCCTCTGCCAAACCCAAGAAGCTGTTTGTGCAAGAAAGCTGGGTTTAATTCAACAAGGGACGAGTCTGCCGCAGGGAGGCGGATGAGCCCGTGCCATGCCTGGCTTGCACCCTTCCCAGGCACCATCTCTGCTCCTCTTCTGTGTCATCGAGCACCTCCTTGCCCTCAGTGCCATGCCCAACAGCTTGCTAAATGTACCCCGGCTTCGGGCCGCAAAGACCCTGTTCCTTGAAAGCTGCAACACTGTCCTATCTTGTTTTAGAAATTTTTACCTGAGATAGAAAAGAAAGAACCTGGGACTGGTCTTTGGGAAGGCTGTTTTTTCTATTGTGGGCATAGACAGTAATAGGTTTCTTTTAAACGTTGTTTTGCTTTTATACACAAAATGAAATCATTAACGAAGGTTTCAATGATCTTCGCCTTCTTAGTTCAAGGATGAAATGTGAAAGAATAAAAATGTGTCTAGTACCTTTCATATAGCAGTTTAAAAGATGCTTATATTAAACCAGTTAGACCTCAGGATCTCTGTCTTTTTAAAATAGTATAATGTCACCTCCTGTTCAGACAGCAAGAAAGACCATCTGACTCCGTTTTTCACACCTGTATACCTAAAATTAGGCTCTTATATCCAGTGCAAACTACAGGTGTTCAGAGTACTGAAAACAGGATGAATTTGCCCCTTGTCCTAACAACGACAAAAATCAGAGCTTGGACAGTGTTGCCGTAACTGCAGATCTGCTGCTCTGGATACAAGACCACGGTTACTTAGATCACATAGAATAGATCTGACATGCATTGTTACAGCTGTGATACAAAAAGGGACTTTAAGAAGGATAAGCACTAGTCTTTGGTATAAAACCAGGCAAAATCATTTTGGAAAGAGGTGAGGATAGGGAAGATACTTGGTTATTCATTTTATTTACATAGAAGGGGTAAATGTGTTTTATCCAAAGAGTTTTGTTTTAGAAACCTTTTTAATTCCTCAGTTGTAGTAATTGTCAAATACCGTATCTATAGATTCACAATTTCAATCTATCACTCGCCGGAAAAGAAAATAAAAAAGGATATAGCCAAGAAGAATACTGAAAAAGAATTTTTTATTCTTTTTTTTATTTTTCTAACAAGGTAGCTGGCTCTCAGAAGACAATGCCAGAAGGTTTTCTGGAGGGACTGCTACCATGTTCAAAAAGTTACTGTGTTAAATTCATGTATACAAACATAAACTCTCACACTTTGTCTCTTGTGAAGAGAGTTGTTTCATAGCAATAAACACTGCATGAGTTTGCCACTCTTATTCCAGAGGAATTTAATTTAGAAGGATGAGATTTCACTTCAAATGTATTTTTTTCATCATGAGAACATGCTGTGAGGTCAGAAGAAGAGTGTAGGCTGAAAAGAAACTAAAATTATATTCATTTTGAGAACTTAGAGTAAACTAATTACAGGTGACTTTCATTACAATATCAGACAATAAAAATTGACATCTATCAGACTTAAAGACAGAAAGGAAAGTTGAAGGACTGCTCCTGTGTCATCTGCCTGGAAGTTACTTTAGGAAAAGAATGACTTGAAGTATTTTGGAGCTAAATACTGTTCGTGCTGTGCAAGAGTAGGAATAAGGGCTGGATGCTTGGTTAGTCAGAGAGGAAACAGTTTTTCAACTAATATATGGAGTACCAAATTACAGTAAAAGCAGGCTCCCACAGGAGACGGGATGCATACAGGAACAAAGACATGGCAAATCACAGGCTTTTCCTATCCTCCCCTTAGGTATGAGTCATGCTGGCTATGTACACGTCAGCAAGCAGGCAGGACCAAAAGGATCCTGCTGATGCCTTGCCCCTGCATCGCAGAAGGTTTTTGGTTTTCCCTGCTCTAGCCTGTTCAAGGGATGCCTATGAGGACCTGGGCTGTGCTAGATGCGCATCTTCCAGTTTAGTTACATCCAAAAGGAATCAAAAGTGTGTGCTCTGAGCTATGGAGAGAGAAAACCACAGCAAAGGAAGTAAAATGAGAGATTTGCTTCCATGTGAGCTTCTGATCTTAGCTGCAATGCTGACGTAAGCGTATTTATTATGTCCATGCAGCTAGTTCTGCTGAGAATGGGATGAAATTTCCTGTGCACACTGTATAAAGGTTGGTATAAGCGTCTGATGCTTGGTTAATCAGAAGGGGAACAGTTTTTCAAAAAGAAAGCAAACCTGGCTGAGTCATCACCTCTGGGAACAGAAGGATTAGTGAAGCAGAAGCAAAGGAGAAAGCATGGAGTAATGTGGAAGATTAATGGAGACCGTTGCTGTGTTTCACTTTCACAATCTTGCCTCTTCAGCAGAAGTTTAGAAAGCTACTATGATCATTTTTAGTCAGTTCAAATTTTTAAGAACAGGTTAGAAATCCAAATCCATATTTTCACTAACAAGCTTGTTATACGCAATAGGCTCAAGGTGATGGAGATGGGAATACGCTTTAGTCTGCTTTTTGACCCCTGATCTTAGATGCTGCAAATTAGAATATCCGTACTTATGAATTTTCTTATACGAAGGTTGAAAAAGGTAAGATAAAAACATTAGTTTGCGTTCCAGATCCTGATTTGTAAGTGTATACTGTGTATATGTACCTCAGACAGATGGTTTCAGGGTTTTTTTAAGAGTTCAACAAAATGAAGCTCTGAGAATGTTTCCTAGACTGTTTCTGGATATTGTTGTTGGATATATGGAATTTCCTAGAGCTGTATTCTAACACTTTGTTTTCGATTGTACAGGAGGAGCAAAAATGTCATCTTTCTAGCTTTTCTTTCCAGGTTTAATTTCTACTCAGAAATTAACTGTTCATTTCAAACTTTAAAATTTTAAATACTTTCAAGACCCCCCCGTATACTTACAGAATACAAATAATATGAATTAAAATTCAGCTCTAACTCACAGCAAACTGTATTATATAACATGCTTTTAAAGATAAGGGTTAATTAAGAAGTGTGTTGGCCAAATCATTTCTCTGAATGTTAGCACCGTGTGTATCACAAGCGGTGGGCAGCCATTGGGTTATGAACAGGTTCTGACGTGCTTCAAATCTGCGTAAGGATGGGAGGACAGCGTTAACTGAGCCACACAAGCTGGCAGGTTCGCAGTCGTCTGGTGAGGGCAAGGCTTATTCTATCCTTCAGAGCGAGGATCCCGGGCATTGCTGGTGCGGGGCGTAGGCAGGCGGGACGGGTCGTGCGTGGGAATGCACAACACACACGCATAGGAGTGCTCTGCACAGCACCTGAAGATGTCTTTGAGCTGGTAATAACCATATTGATAATCAGGGCTGCCTTCACCTTAATAATTCATACAATGATTATCTTTTTTCCTGCTGAAGCCTGTGACAAAGCTCCTTTCATCCACAGCTGCTGCTGTATTCCTTGTTGAGCGTTGGGTTTGAACAGAGAAGATGCTCAATATGCAAGCTTTTCCGGGTAAGCCCTTCCCAGGTTTGTTCCTTCCAGTTCCAGCTGGCTTTAGCTTTCTCATATCTCTCTCATCTGCTTGAGTTTCCATGAGAGGGTTAGATTTTAGGTGAAAAGGCCAGAATAAACTAGAACAACTCACCAACTGAGTAGGTATTTGTGTACTTATATCAAATACGCTAGGTATGGTTTTCACCCATTCCTGTAAAGTTTTGAACCCTTGCTTCCTCGTGTCAATCCATTGATTCCTCTGGGATTCTGTACTGAATCACTGGGACCCGTGTCTCTGTAGAATTGATTTTATTTACATTTGCTATTAGATGTCGTTGTATCTAGACCGTGCAGAATCCAGCTTGCGCATAAACTCACTGCCAATCCACACTAGTGTTCTACTGGAGTACCTGTGGGGCTGTGGAGCTGAGAGCAGGGGAGAATTTGAGGAAGTTCCTTAAATTTAAGGTTACCTTCAAGGATGAATTTACCCCCTCAGAGAAATGGCCCGGCGTGCCTTCTCTCACACCCCCATCAGAGCATGATGTGAGTGACCCATCCTAATAGCGAGGCTGGTCAGAGTAGGTGAGGGAAACATCAGGTTTCAGGTCTCAGGAGCAACTAGTGCTTCAGGACACCAAGCTTAGACTCACTGTTAAGATCAAGGCAAAGGTGAAGGCTTCGGATGTCTTATTCCGAAGTATAGTATACAACTTGTGAAGGCGTTCCAGTTTATTTGTGCTGTGTGTTATGTTCATTTATGGCTATTCATTCTACTGATGGAAATCGTATTTTAAGATGCAAGCAGAAGCCAGCAGAGTTAATTTGGAGATTTCAGCTTTGCTCTACACTGTTCCATGCTCTGAGTACTCAGTTTCCCATCCTTCATATTACAGGAACATGAGATTCTTTCAAGTAGAGTATAGCTAAAACCTGAAGTCTAAGGCAATGACTGTAGGGTCACTATGATGAAGTTTATTCTGTCAGAAAGAGACTTACCATTTTTTAATTTTAGTTTTAGTAATACCTACACACATATATGTGTGCCCCACGTCTGGCATATTTGAGTTGCTGTTTTAAAAATTGTTTTATTTGTAACTCAGAATTCTGGCTGAAGAAAGTGCAGTTTTATTTTACCCCGGTGAAAATCGTTTCCATTTATGTTTGGATATACTTGCGTAAAATATGAACAAATATCTCCTAATGAATGAGTATTCACCAAAGTTTCCAATTTCAGGGGGTTTTATTCCCTGAGTTTTTCCTACATATTTTTAGCACACAAATATTTGGGGATCTTTGCATTCTTCTTGCCAGTGTTGTTTCTCTTGTGCAGAGAGACCATTTATCTACTTTGTACCTGCAGTCCTTTTTGTGGAAACTCTCTTTCTTTCTCCCTGAGTATGAAGAACAAATCAATAAAAAGTGAAAGCTTAAAAATATTCCCAAGCTGCATGTAAAACAAATGGGGTTTTTAAATGCTGAGTTGACATGCCTTCCCACCATGCTTCTGAATGAGATATAAAACTGAGGTCCTGACCACATGCAGTCATTTAACAGATCCCATGGCACTTTTTTTCAAGAGTAGAGGTGAAAGCTGCAATGTCATGGCTTAATTTCAATCAGATAATTACATTCTACCTACTTTAAAATTCCTCACTGGTTTCTGTTAGAAAAGATATTCCTCATTTTTCTCCCAAACTGTTGTGTTGTGCATCGCTAAAAGGCTTTTGCCCTTTACCCCAGTAGAAATGCTTGTTCCCAGACATTTCAGTAATGAGTGAAGTGATCATCTTATATCTAATTTGCAATAAAATTTCCAAAAGCTTCTCAAATGCCACAGGAACCGTGGAAATATATAGTCTCCTCTGTCCCTTACAGACCCTACAGTGCACCTCGTTGTCCCATACTTTGGAAGAGTGATTGGCAAGTAGGAGATGAAATATATTTATTATAAAATATTGCTGGCATTATGGCTAGCTTGTAGGTGGCACTTGTTGCTCAGGCGTGTGCAGAACAGCTACACATGCTTATAGTATAAACTAAATTAAGACTAAAGGGCTAAAGCTAGTAAAATTATCTTAATTTTTTTTAATCCCACCTGACAACACCCTTCTAAATATGTTGACACTGTATCTCACGCAGGTGTACCCCAATGCTGCTGAAGGCTCCTGAGAGCTTTGTGAACATGATTTGAATGAAAACATAACTTAGCTGACTGTGGGGATCCCTGGTGCAACAAGAATACCAATCTAAACAGGGCTACACTGCGTGAAGATCCTTTGTGAGCTGAGAAAATGAGTGGTGGAGATTTAATCCTGTACCTTGCCTTTGCCCGAAGAAGCAGGTAACTTTAAAAAGCTGGAGGTTATGTACTCTGTTTAGGTGTTTTGAATCATCCCGTGTGAAGTTTAGCACCATTAGGAACAAAGCTATTTTAAGGTTAGTAGTCTTCCAGCTGAAACATCTAAAATGTGGTTTCATGTTATAGTTCAAGCTCTTCTAAAAGCTCACCAGAATGGATAAAGCCTGTTTTCCTCCCTCCTCTATAATTCCCTGTCCCAGGCATTTGCTTCTGCTGCTTACCTTGTAGTGGCTGTGGCACTTGTCTGACCAACCTTATTTTTTACATGCAGAAAGGCCGTACAGGGCTGGACCCTCTAACACAGGACTCTGCCTTTGATGGTGGGCAAAAGTGAATGCTCAGGGAAGGAGAGACAAAGCAGATAGTTATACCCCTCCCAAACACCCTCCAGCAATTTGTAAGTCCAAGACTTTCTAAGCCAGGAGAGGCATCTACGGATGCGATAACCCTCAATGGATTTTTCAGCACAGAAGTTGTCGGGGAAGACTCATCCAGTCCTTCCCCTGAAGGCTCGAAGCTTTTATCACTCACAGCACCCTGTGGAGAGGAACCACCGTTTAGCTATGTACTGTGTGATGGACCTTCTGTTTGCTTTCAACTTGCCACCTGGTGGAAACCAGGTAATACCCTCTCCTCCTTCTACTGGAGAAGGCAGTGGACAGTTGATCTGCCATCATCTCTCTGACACTTATGTCTTCATCCAGGTCTGTCTGATCTCCCTTTGCTCACCTATTTTCCAGGTTGAAAACTCTTAACCTTAATCATTCTTTGGATGCAAGTTGTTCCTAATCTACGATCATCTTTGTTGCTCTTCTCAGAACCTTTTGTAGATCTGCTCAGTCATTTTTGAGATGGGACAGCCAAACCATACTATTCAGTGGTCAGAAGTTCTCTCTTGTTCTCTTTTCTTTCCTTGTAGTTCCTAAGACTTTATTTTCTCTTTGACTGCTGTTGAGCTCTGTGCTGATGTTTCCTGGAGTTATCTATCATAATCCCAAGATTGCTTTCCTGGTAAAGGTCAACTCAAAGCCCATTATTTTCTTTCTGAAGTTAGGATTGCTTTTTACTGTGTGTGCCATATATTATTCTACACTGAATTTTATCTGCCTTTTGACACACAGCTGCTCAGTGTCATAAGGTCTTTCTACAATTCTTTGCAGTCTGCTCTTATCTTTTCTACTCTGAATAACTTTCTACCATCAACAAATTTTGCCACCTTGCTATGCAGTGCATTCCTATGATATTACAGATATGTTAAACATCAGAGTTCTTGATGCAGAAAACTGTGAAATGACACTGGAGATCACTGTCCTTTGAGAAAATTATCCTATTTTCTGTTTCCTACCTGTTGACCAATTATTTTACCTATTTTCCTTTTTGTGCAAGGGTTCCATAAACATCTTCAGAGCTTATAGTAAGGGGCTTGGTTGGGAGTCATTTGGAAGTGTAAAAGCATCAACTGGATCTGCCCATGTGAAAACCTGATGACTCCTTACAAAAGTGCCAGGTTTGTGAAGCTTGTCTCTCTCTACAAGTGCTGATAACGTTTATCCAAGCGCTTCAGTTCATCATCATACACATTCAAGAGTAAAATGGTAAAAAACAAAGCCAAGAAAGTAAATCAGTAGCACTTTGCTGCGTTAGCGAGGTGAACTGACTTATGTCCTGAGCATCATGCGGGTGGATGCGTGTGATGTTGCAGCAGCAGCGAGCTGGTGCTTTGGTCAGGACATGAAAACAGCTCTGTGGTGGCGATGTGACCCCATGGGCAGCAGCTGTGGCTTCTTCCTCAGCACATGGGCATGGTGGCTGCTGGACTGGGCCAGTGTGCTGCCACTAGGGCTGGCTCATCTCACCATCCTTTTCTGATAGAAGGGGAGCAATGCAGTTGATTTTTCTTTTGTTCAGAAGTAAAGGCTGATGTTTTAGCATGTAAATGAGTAGTATAAGCCCTCTCAAAAATTTTTCAAACATGGAAATACAAGTCTGAGGGGGGTTTCCATGCGTATTTAGGGAAATTACTGGGGCTGAGAAGCACTTAGTGGCTCAGGTGTGCAACGTTTTGCATGCACAAATTCTCAGAGAAGTGAGGCCCCAGGTGTTCTCCTCCCACCCAGTTTTCCTTGTCATCAGCAGAAGCGGGGAAGAGAGCTACAGATTCATAAGTCTCTTTTAAACAGAGACATTGTGTTGGTCTGTTTTGGGACAACATGCTTTAAAGATCCTCTTTTAAGTAGCAGTCCCTGCAAGAATCTGGTTAGGGTTGAGTTCTTTGACTGGACTAATGGAGTTTCTAGGTGTACCCCAGAGACTCCGTTTAACTCTTCTTCTGGTTATTTAAGGCCACTTAAAATTTGTAATTGAATTTTCAAAGCAAAAATTATTTAATTGTCTTTTAAAGCATGCAAAAGAAAAAAAAAGAATACATTAAATTGTTTTTAAAATTGACTCATAGCTATGTAATCGCAGTAACATAGAGTTTAAGTTCGGTCACTCTATTAAAATACACAGGAAAAAAGAGAGAGGTCATCATTGCTTACTCAAATGTCCTACTGAATTCAAAACAACAAATTAAAATGTAAATTAAAGTCTTTCTTTTTTAATTTTTGCAGATACAGAATGACTGTGAAGATAAACTTCAAACGTTCTGATGACTGTCTCATTTTCTCCTAGGGAACTTATGAACACCATTATAACGTGTGAATGTAAGATAAAAAATATCTACTGGCTTCACTAGGCTATTGTGCTTCAATTTTTGCTTAAAATCAAACACCTAAGTTAAGTAAATTTAGAGAACTTGAAGTCTTCCAACTGCTATAGTGTTCAAAGCGTAGATTGGGGATGTTTAATAGATGGAGCCAAATTATTTTTACACAGTAAGTTAACTAATTGAAATCTAAAAGTACTTCATTACTTTTTGATTAGTTTTTACAAGGAAACACAATATGTATTTGTAGTTGCCTGTATTTTGAATACAGCAAAAATCCTTTCATTTGAGTCTAGCTGGTGGCAGTTAGCCATGAATCAGAATTCTGCTATGCAATCATTAATGACTGTTTTGTAAGCTGTATTCAAACTTGATGGAGAAAAATTAAATAATACAAACATTCTACAGCAACAATTTTCTTTATATCTAGTCCTTTTTTTTGAGATGATGTATTGTGACTGATACACCAGACAAGCTGCACTTGCAGGCCTTTATATCCCTGTTTTGTTTTGCACATTAACGAAGGTTGCAACTTCATTGCATTGAGTAGAGAAAACAAATGTATGCATGATTTTCAGTTTTGCAAAAGTTTACACCGTGCAAGTCTCTGAATAAATTGTTAATTTGTTTTGTTTTCTAAACCTATTGGGTCAACTTAAATTTATACAGTTACAAAGAAGTAAACGTGCCAAAGAAGATACTTTAAGTAAATTTTTAGAAATAAACCTATTTCATGGGAAAAAGGTTATTCTTTAAATTTTCTATAAAGGCAAAACATACGGTAATTTAATACGTAAGCTGGCTGTGAAAGCAAGCACTTTTACGCACAAATATTTAAACCAAAATATTGGCTGTTTGTCTTCTCGTTTCTTTTTTTTTTTTTTCTGAAAACAGTTTTCCCTTATTGAATATGGTCAGAACGTCCCATAAGGTGGCATGAGACAGGGAAGGTGGCCTCTGTTTGTCCCCTTGGGCATACTGGAATGGATAGACTGCCTATAAGCCAAATCTGGTTGCCTTCTCCTACTATTCCGCTTGGGTATCTAGTATTAAAAATGGTAAGTATCTGCTGGGCTTTTTGTTTGAAAATATGAGTGGAGACCTTTAAGGTAGGCTATGTATGAGTGTGGAATTCAGCGAGGCAGGAGGCACCTTGCAGCCCTGCGAGATTCAGAGCACCTTCCCAAACAGCTTTTCTTTTTTATTTACCAGCCACGATGCTGGTAAAATCATCCTGAAAATGTGAGCCACTGCTATGCTGAGTAATGTACTGGGGTTATTTGTAAGTTGTGGGAAAGAAATGGCATCTCTGAGGCATTACACGCCTTCCACTTCTGAAGTAATCAGACCTGCCAAAAGACATATACCTTGGTTTGTCTCAGGCCTTTCTCTGTCTTCAGACATGAAGTATCTTTCGCTCATGATGCTACAGCACAAACCTGCTGTATTTTCCTCAGTCCCTTTCAGGGAAATTGACTTTTTCCGCATCACTGTCTCCTGTGACTCCCCACTTTGTTCGCCGGTTTGTCGAGACCGTGGCAAAGCCCAGAATTTCAGTCTGCTCCTTAGACAGTTGGGCTAATTCAAGGGTTGACAGAGCCATCTGAAATACAAGAATTAGATAGCATGTCAATAAACAATAGTTTGAGGGTTTTTTTCCTGTCCTACTGTCCCTTACAATGTATTCTGGATGATGTGCTCTGCCTGTAACACTTGCGACCACTAAAAACTTCTGGGAAGAGCCCATCAATCACAGAATCACAGAAATCACAGAATCGTCAGGGTTGGAAGGGACCTCTGGAGATCATCTAGTCCACCCCCCCGCCAGAGCAGGGTCACCTACAACAGGTTGCACAGGACAGCGTCCAGGCGGGTTTGGAATGTCTCCAGAGTGGGAGACTCCACAACCTCTCTGGGCAGCCTGTTCCAGTGCTCCACCACCCTCAAAGTAAAGAAGTTCCTCCTCATGTTAAGATGGAACTTCCTATGTTCAAGTTTGTGCCCATTACCCCTCGTCCTATCAATGGGCACCACCGAAAAAAGACTGCTCCCATCCCCCTGGCATCCTCCCTTCAAGTATTTGAAAGCATTAACAATGTGCAAAACCTCATTCTTGAGCACAAAACAGTGGGCAGATTCAAGCTGTTAATACCTCTGCAGTTATTGGCAGCAGGCGCTGATTTCTTTTTGTTTCAGTAGTTTTGGATTTGCATAGTATTAGAATATTTTTATTTAATGTGTCTGCCTATGTATTTTGAATGGAATAAATAGCACGGAGCTCTCACTGCTTTGTAGGTTTGCTGGTTTTCCCTGTGCTAAGTCTAGCAGAAGTCACGAAACTCTGCATTTTAATAGTTCCATAGCCTATAAATGATCTCTGTGGATTTAAAGTTGCCTTTGAAGTCAATGAGAACACTAGACAAAGCTAATAATGTCTGTGTTTGCTCTTCTGTCACACCAAAACTAAGCTGGTGTGTGACACTCGATTTCTAGGTTTTACTTTCCAGTGGCATAACAATAGATGACACTCCAATGTGCTGTAGTAAACAACAAGCATTGACATATCTTGTTTTTTTTAGAATATTTTTACGTTAATAGTGTGTTTTTTTGACAATATTCCAAGCGATTTTGCTGGAGATAATAAGGACTTGTCATAGCACCTGTCTAATTGCACTTTATCTGTGTTGCTGGAATCCAGCTGGAATGAGGTTGGTTGTTCCCCTCATAATATAGTGAGGGGAGAGGTAGCTTTTTCCTGAAGTTCATGTACTTTCACTTGTTAGATTTATTTGAGTCATGCCATACATGTTTCTTTCTTGACTGGCTGCCTATACTACACATGTTTAAAATTATGTCTGCAGACATATCCTGTCACAATTTTCATAGAATCATAGAATGGTTTGGGTTGGAAGGGACCTTAAAGATCATCTAGTTCCAACCCCCCTTGTCATGGGCAGGGACACCTCCCACTCGACCAGGTTGCCCAAAGCCCCATCCAACCTGACCTTGAACACTTCCAGGGATGGAGCAGCCACAACTCTAGGCAACCTGTTCTAGTGTCTCACCACCCTCACAGTCAAGAATTTCTTCCTAATATCTAATCTAAATCTAACCTCTTTCAGTTTAAAACTAGTGGTCCTATCCACTCCCTGATCAAGAGTCCCTCCCCAGCTCTCCTGTAGGCCCCCTTTGGGTACTGAAAGGCCACAATAAGGTCTCCCCGGAGCCTTCTCTTCTCCAGGCTGAACAACCCCAACTCTCCCAGCCTGTCCTCACAGCAGAGGTGCTCCAGCCCTCTGATTGTCTTTGTGGCTCTCCTCTGGACCTGGTCCAACAGGTCCATGTCCTTCTTGTGTTGGGGGTTCCGAATTTATCATATTTCTTTCTTGTCTCTCTCAGCGTTTGGGGTGGGTTTTTTGGGGGGTATTAGTTTGGCAACAGAAGGCTCATCCATACAGCACAACATGTCACAGATTATGACGTGTGATTCTATTAGTAGCACTACTTAAATCACTCTGGAACTAGAATTAGTTTAGTGTTGCATTTAAAATAACTAGTTGTTCTGAGAATTGACAATTGTTATTTTTAGGGCAGAAATGACAGTACCCTAACTATACTTTTTTTTTTTTTCCCTGCAGAGAATATGGGTTGTGTTCTTCCTGCTTCCAAAAGCCAACTCAAAATTTATGTATATCCGTGCTCGCAGGCTTGGGACTTAGCTGACACGTGGAGCTTTCATTCACTTTCTGAAAAGGGATTAAATTCCTCTCATGGACTAATGTTGCAGGGTAAATAAGCAGATTGTATAAAGATTGTCACTTAAAATTAAAAGTTATTACAGCTTCTGAACTAAACAACGCTGCTGAGGATGCACTGAGCATCAAATTTTCTGTTATTAAAACTAAATCGCAACTTTCATATTTTAGAAAGAGTTCATTAAAACTTGTCTTATCTACTTAATTAAAGGCAAGTGTCCCTATATAGAGACAGACAAACAAATTAACATAATATGCCTCAGCTTCTCCTGAGGAATGTAATATTCTTATCTTTAGAACGCTAATTGCTGCAGTTAGGGTTTGGTTAAAAATGAATTGATATTTGCTAAGAGTACAGATTTGACACGCAGAAAAAATGAATGACTACAGCAGCATTCTGATACTCAGATGAAACAAGGTATTTAAATGTTAATATAGTGTTTTTCTAATAAGAGGAAAAATATTAGTTTAGCAAATTAATCCCAGTGCATTGATGTCTTTCATGGGATTGTAGTGCTTTGTTAATCTATCATATTACAGAAAGATTCAAAGTAAAAGCTATTTCTATCATAGTAAACTGTAGCAACATGTGTAATAACAGGGAAGATTAGTTCCTGCCTACACAATTAGGCAATGTATTGACTTAATACAGTTCATGCACATACATAATAAATGGGAGTTTATTATAATACGCATGCAGCCATCTTGAATACACTGATTAGCAACATAATACAGTCAAACATAATCATATATATTTGTATTTTGTTGAGTGCAAATTAAGTCAATGTATTCCAATGTTCTGTATTAGCTGTGTTAAGCAGACAAGCTGTATGGAGATGAAAGAACTGATTGATATTTATTTCAGTAAATCCTTCCTTACATTGACAAGTAAATATTCCACGGACTAGAGATCTCCTTGAGAAGAAGCAAGGCATCTACTGGAACAGAGGTAATATATTGATGGGTTATATTAACAGTTTAGAAAATAATCTGTAGCAATCAGCAAGGTGCAAGTAACAGCTGTCGTGATGTTTCCTGGGTCTCTGGTGGGAAGCCATGTCTGCTGGGACACAGAGCAAGAGGAGTCCTGCAAATGACTGGAAGAAACTGCTTACCTAGACCTTCTCGCAGAGTATTTATTGTGTGCAGCCTTCTCGCTCTCATTTTACCGTGCAGTGAAAGACTGGCCTGAGTCTTTTAACCAGAGGAGTGCTAGAGGGACGAGGTCCCTGGCTCCTGGGAGACATACGTCCCCAAGGATGGCTTGCTTTTTTTGATCCAGGGGGTTTATAGGTTATAAAACTCACTGGTTTTGGTGTCATCTACTTGTCCCTGGTACTTTACAAAGATGGCAATATAATTGAGAAATCTATTTAACATGGCTCACCATTCAGGTTCCTTGCTAAGTGGTATTGATGTCCCGCAGCACGACCTCTTTTACACGCTATTTATTTAAGAAGAGTTGATCCAGGATTTCCCACCCTTGCTGGGTGTGCCAACGGGTCATGAATAGCTTCTCTAGGTCACAACACCAGTGTAGCTGAGGGCTTGTCTTGATATTTTTCAATGAACTTTGCTCTATTAATTTCTTGAATATATTTTTTTTAAAAAAACAGACTACAACAATCCAAAAACACCCCAAACAAAACCAAAAGACCCAACAAACTCTAAACTGCAAATATAAGTCTGTAGGAAGAGACGTGTTACTTGGAAAATTTTTCCAGGTAATTTGGAATTTGCCATCAATTAGCTTGCAGCAACTGAGCTGTCAGTGTAATTCCCTTCATCATGGCTTGATTATTAAATTCAGTTAAATTCAGGACCTTCTGTGTAGCGTTATCTAACACAGCATTTGTCAATCATATTAAAACATCTAGTAATGCAGAGATTTTCATTAAGCTGCAAATAGATTTGCTTTTGGTGTCACAGACACGTTGTTAACACATTAACTTAGATAACAGTTTAGTATGGATGACCATAGCTGTATGGTGCTTTTTTTTGGATTTGTGACCAATTTTTGTTGATAATACAACACGGTTTAATTATTGCTGAGCAGTGCTTACACATCATCAAGGGCTTTTCCATTTCTCATACTGCTCCACCAGTGAGCAGACTGGGGGTGCACAAGGAGCTGGGATGGGACACAGCCAGCAGAGCTGACCCCAGGTGACCAAAAGGATGTCCCGTGCATGTAACGTATTGTTCAGCAATAAAAGCTGGGGGAAGGAGGATGTTTGGAGTTATGGAGTTTGTCTTCCCAAGCAACTGTTACGGGAGATGAAGCCCTGCTTTCCTGGAAAAGATTAAGCGTGTGTGTGTATATATATTATGAGTTTAAAAAGAGGGATACACATATTATGGAGCCCTTAATGAAAACTTTCAGTGGTAACAAATACATGACTACAATTTCTTTTGCACTGAAGCTCAAGCATTATGCATACTCGAACATTACCCACCAATTAAAAGGCAATTTGAGAGAAGGAACAGCATCCTTGGTGTCAAGGGAGCCAGGATTCACAGTCGTAGCTGACGGGCTTCCCTGACTGCAGCTTCGGAGCTAGGCATTTCAGTGACACATAATTTACAAGATAGAGCCGTGTTATATGAGTTATGTAAATGACTCTAAATTATTGTTCTGCCATCAATAATACAGCAATTTTAGGAACTCCTAATTTACCCAGTAGGAGAGGGGTTTATGTGGCATATGGAAATGAATGAGCCACACATGCTTCTGTCGCTTAAAACAGAGCGATTTGGACTGTGTGATAAGCTTATAATATTCATATGTCAGAAAGGCTTTTTCTAAAGAATAAAGTATCTGCCCTTGGTATTAAAGATAAGGGGAGCCCCACTTGAGAAAAAGAGGGATGACCATCCTGGTTTTGCATTGTGTCGTCATCTTGTTTTGAATCTTCCCTAAAAATAACCCAATTCTGTCAATCTAGGCATTATATTCATTTTGTGTGTAGAATCTATATTCATATAATATAAATGCTATAAAAATATATTTTTCATTTTTTTCTGTTAAAAAGAAATGTTAAAATATGAGGGCTAGACCTTTCAACTCACTGTAAATCGACAAAATCTGTTCACTCCAGGTAAAAACACACTGAGGATCTGTCTTTTGACATAAGTGCAAAATAAAGATTCATGAACTACTTTGGACTTCTAACGAGAAAATAAAATTAATTAGAATGGCATTGCATGACATTCCTTAACAATATTTTAAATTGAAAGTTCTTAAAATTCGTTGACTATCTGAATGCAACCTGAAAAATGCAAAGCTTCAGGAAAAAAATATTAAAAAACTGAGATATATGTCATGTGCTTTTTCATTAGTAGAAAATGGGTTGCTTCTTATCTAAAAAATAAACAAAAAAGCAATAAAGTTAAGAATGTAAGAGAGAAATCAATGTTTAATTTAGTAAGGGCTAACTCAAAGTATACTTGAGGTGTTTATGGAAATTATCTGCAGTTTGGACTGAGGGAAATAAGGTCACAAATCTCTTTTTATAGACAAGTTATAAGGTAACTTATAATTTATTGCTGAAGAAATGTTACAAACCCCAGTCTTTAATATCTTTGTAGTGATGCTAGTTCCTTATGGCAGAAGCCAGGAAATCTACAAACGTGAAAAACAGTGAAGGGAAATAAGGTGATCAAAATATTTGAAAAAAATACTGGATCATGATAGTTAAGCACTTAAAATGGGTGAAAGTGAACCAGTGTTTTGTGTGGGTGTCATTATTATTTTTTTGTATTAAATTCTGTGCAGAAGTAATAGCTGAAAAAAAAATGAATACATTTAGCAGATACCTTTCATTAAAAACATATGCAAAACCCAGCCTATTATTTTTCTGCGATATGCCTGAAATTTTTTCTCTCTGATATGTAAAGATGTTTCCAAGGTGTAGTTGTTCCTCTGTACACATGTTCTTTTCCCATTTTTCTAATATTCTCAAAGAAAAATGGGAGTGAGGCAGACCACGAATAAAAAAGAAGCAAATTATAAATACAGGTAGTTTCAGTTTGGGAGGCTTTTATAAAATTAACAAGTGAGAGTTTTCTGTTAAAGTAATTTCCAAAACCCATACTATTAGTCACCATTAAACACAAAGAGACAATTTTGCCGAAGATGCAATACAAGTAATTATCAATGAAACACTTCACCTTTGCTTTCTTATGGTAGTGTCAGGTTGTTTAGGCTGGGGTGTCTGATTTATTCCTGAATTTAAAGAGGAAAAATCCAAGAAAATATTGACCACAGCTGACTTTATCTACTGCGTATCATTAATCTAACAGTGACATCAAGCAGCACAAAATTAGGAAACACATATCGATCTCTATGGTGACCTAAGCGTGACGTATGCAATGGTATCTCAATGTCCCTCAATGAGAAAGAGGACAATTTTACGGCAGCACTGTTACTTTTTGTTCGACTTTTCTGTCCAGCAAGAACTCCAAAAACGTTAATAATTTCCATAACAGAAGGTAAGGTTTGTGCAAAGTGCCATGCCAGCGTAACATGTGAATTTCTAAATTTACCCGCTCTCCCTTCTCCTACCAAGGAGATTTTTAAGACAAGAACGGTACAGATGGCTACAGAGACAGAATTATGGGATTTCAGTTTTGCAATGTCGTTGCATTACTGGACTATTTTATTTGAGTCCAGAATAAATATATAATTATAAATCATACAGCAAAGTATTGCCTAGCAAAGTTGCAAATAGCTGATGGAAAATAAACACAGATAAAACGACATAGCAAAACAATAAGGATGAATTAGTGGATGATTAATGAATCATTATTCAGCCACAGCAGTCCATAAAAGTATGGACCGGTTAATAAAAGCTTTCCTTTTACTTTTATGTAGTTAACATAATTCTACTTAGTACAGTACTGAAGTGGACAACTGGAATTACTAAATTAATGAATAAAGTCAACATTTAAAGTTTTTAGTGTGGAAAATGAGGAAAATAAAGACTGAGTCACTGGGTCAGACATTATTTCTCTCTACAGGGACATGATTAATTAATTCTGTTCCAGAGGTTTTTTTGATCTGTTATCAAATGTAGTATTGATTTAACACAATCATTCTGAAATTTTGGATCAAAATTATGATAGTGCTCCTACTGTAATATGTATATTTAAGGGACTGATGTCAGTATTTGATGGGGCCTCAGTTTATCACTAGTTGCTGTCCTACAGCAGCTCCAGGGCAGCATGTTGGCAGCTCTTTTCCAATTGTCTGGTAACGTACACTATTAGAGCTCCTATCCACAGATAATGTCGTAAAGATACCGACACGTTAGTATCTCTGTCTCCTGCAAATTTCTGTTCAATAAATGCTAGTTAGTTGTGTATGCAATACACAAATGTTGACTGCAGCTGATGGAAGGAGAAGATGACAATAACAACATTTAAACTGGAAGAGCAATATAAAAGAACATCGTTTGATCACTTTTTTTTTTGCTGAAAGTGTAATCAAATAAAATAATTGCAGACCATGTTGTCCATTTTGTGTTCCTTTGAGGAACACAATGACATTGTTATAAAAACATTAATACCATAGATATTGAAACTATTATTTATCCCTAAGTTCTCGCTAACTTTAATACAGCCTTAAAGTAATAATAATTTAAAACTTCTCTATGAAGTTAAATAGCAGTACAAGTCTGTATAAAACACCTTCAGCAAAATATACACCTTAAAGTTTCAAATCCTCTTTCCCTCCAACAATCTTCCAGGTGGTGTCTGGGAAATAAGAGGACATCAACATCTGAGTTTGATCCAGGTTTGATTGCGAGTCTCCAGCAGCCCTGGAAACAGCCTTTTCTAAAGTAGATTAATTCAATAAGCTAAATAGCAGCATGATCAGTGCATCCCATTGGTGGGACACCTGGAGTGAAACCACTTCAAAACAGGCTGTTTTGTACAGACTCAGTAGTGTCCTGAGTTTTGATTTTGTGGGAGAAGTAGAAGTCAGTTCTGGAGCGCTCAGTTCACCGCCGTGATGATAAGTACCCGATTTGCTGCTGATAATCACTTTCCTCTTCATTAATTATAGCTCTGTTTTTCTATCGACACTTCATGTAGCCAGTGCTAGATATTCCAGTACTAATGAAATTGATAACGCTGTACAAGATAACGGATCAAAATAACTCAACATCAACTCTTCTGTGAAAGAATGTAAAATCCTGCATTAGTATTTTATGTTCCAGCAACTTGCTGCTTTCTTCATGACTTCGTATTTATTCTATCTTGATTTCTAGCTCTGAGCATGATGAATGCATATATACTTAATTTCTCATAGGGAGGTTGGCAAGCACTGTAATAGATAACTTCAAAGCATAATGAAAAGAAAAATGCAATGAGCCATATTTAGGACTCTAACCATTTTTTTTTCTTATCTTTTTGACTGATGAAAATGGAGCAGTATGATCTATGGGAATGCGTAATCCTTTTCTTACTTGGGAGGTTTCAGATGTTGCCTTGCTGGGCTTTTGAAATGGTGTGATTATGACTGAATTGCACATTGCCAAGAAGAATTCCATTTTTCTAAGAACATAGTCAAGTAAAATTATCAAGATTATAAAAAAGTTATGGTTTATTTCAGCCAGCAAAAGACAGCTCCAAACTGGCCATTTTATCAGCTTTTTTTTTTTTTCTCATTCCTACATACAGTTTAACATTTGCACATTCCTCTTAACTTTCGTTTCTGAAGACAGTATTATGCATGGTCTAGTAGAAATAAGCTTGATTTTTCCAGGAAAACTGGTGAAAAAATATTGATGGGCAGACATCAGCTAGTGTTTTGAATATTTAGATCAGTATTTTCATTTAGGGAGCAGGGAAAATTTAATTCAAAAACCTTAACACCCCCACCCCACCCCCCCTGACGCTTAAAACTAAACTTGTCTTGAATAGACTTCAAGTCCTTCAGGTAAATGTTAATAACCCTACTAAAATCAGAAATAAAACACTTTTCTAAAGAAAAGAAGGGTCTTAAGCAAACATATTACATTTCAAAGTATGTAATATTAAAAAAATAATCCAAAGTATTCTTTCCAACAATGAGCTTTAGTTTTCTGGCTAAGCTAATACAATTTTCCCCTTTTTAAAGGGTCTTGGTGCAATCTTAGACATATTCAATAGCAACAAAATGGACATGAGCAGTATGGAAATACAAACAATTAAAAAAACAGTTGTGATCAGATCTATTTATTCATGCAGCAGAATTCCTCACTGCACCAGAAGCTTAGGTGACTTCTACAGCTGCTATTTAATGCAGACAGAGGTGGTGGTTTCAGGCATGGGTCCCAATAACAAAAGTACTGCTGTAAGGTGCAATAGCCAGGTTGGTTTCTAAAACCATTTTCATAAAAAGGTAAACTTAAGTTTTCAGTGATTCTAGCTGTTCAATGCTTTCCAAAATTAAAATCCTCTTGAGGAGGCTCACTTTGAAAAACAGAGGCTTAGTACTCAATTTTATAGAGAAAAAATTTTCAGTGCCTGAAAATACTCCAGATATGGGAAGATGTAGGTTGGCTGACTGGTTTTGTGGCCTCTCATGGAGAAAAACCTAACAGCTTCTCATAGCTCAGGAGTACGGATGAGCAAACAAAGGGACGGTGGAGTCAGAAGGTCTCTGGCAGTAACCACACTGATTAACCGGGCACCATTAGGCCAAAGTTTGAAAACTTGGGAGTGACAATATAAGTGAGCAGCATCAACTGCTGTTCAGTCCAGTGTCTGCTTGTCCAAGTACAGTTTCTTCATTATCTAAAAGAGATGAGTCATATTTTAGCAGAAAGGCAGCCAACACAAAACTGTGCCACACATGGATGCAGCTATAATGGTGGAACCACTGAAGCAAAATGCAAAGCACAGTCCTCAAAGCTGGAGCCAACACGTTTTTGAACAGTTTTAAGGAGCCGGTATATTTTTCATTGGTGTTAAGGAAGCAGTCATTGAGTATTTGGAAATCTGGACAGTAATGGGAGGTCAAAATAACCACTTGTGTGGAAAATGTAAGTGTAGATCTTTTTTTTCCCCACAGAAAACCCAAGCCTCTGGTAAACCTGAAATAGACGTAGACTTAGGAGCAGATTCTAAAAGAAATGTGGCAGATCTGGGCCATACAGTAAATAGACAATCCCTTATCTCTTGTTCAAGTGTTGTGTGGTCGAGATAGTGTTCAGAAACCCTTAAACGGGTTAATGATATCCCTCCGTTAAGGAGAAATACCTAAGGAAAGAACCATGAATCATACAACCAGTTTGGAAGAGGCCTCAAGAGGTCATGACCTATTCTGTCCCCAAAAGTTGGGATGGCAAACTTAAAGCCTAAGAAAGTTGCATATTTTCAATCTTTATGTCTGGGGCAATAATTAAATGTTAAAATATTCTTGGTTTCTATCAATTATGAGGAAAGAGTGTTATGAAATCGGATGTCTCACCTAATAACACAAATAAGGCATCCCTGTGGCATCTGCAGCAACTGTTTTCACATGAGGCTAACTTTACTTTTGTCCTTTAAAGCACTAACCACGTTGTTTACGCTTTCACTAAGTTTTTTTTCAAGCCACTGCTAAATATTCTCTGTCTGTTTTTTCACCCTTTTATTTCCTTTGCCCATTCCTAGTCTTTTCAGCCCTCATGATCGTGCTTCCCCATCCCTCCTACTCAAGCTCTGCTTCTTCTACATGTGGTACCCAGCTCCAGTAATTTCTCATGGCTGTGTACTCTCTCCTCCTCAAATCACAAGTCTCACTGGCAACACCTAGAAATAAGTATATCCAATAATTATCACTGTCACTGCTCATGGGATGGGGGAAACAGGAAAACAGAAAAGAGATTTTTTTTTTAAGAATGTTATTTCATGATTTAGCAGGTTGAATCTGTATCTTCAGTGCTTTGTACATGTATTGAAAATCTCTGCCTTAATCACGCAGACAAATTAGTAGATTAGGTTGATGCATGTCAAGTTCTATCAAAATGGAAACGCGCTAATGCCATCTTGCTTTGTTTTCAGAAAACAGATACATGTTCTAACAAAACTAACTACTTCAATCTATAGTTTAAAAAATTATGACCAGTTATTTCCCTTTCTGCTATTCGAGCAGAAATGTACAGACTCCTGTGATACTAAAGGGACAGCAACAACTGTAATTGGATCCTGGTTTCTGAGGTTTATTGTTCCAAGATTATATTGTCTGTAACTCTGCCTTTGACTCCAGTGGGTGCAGGACATACAGAATGCACAGTCTGAGCGCAGCCATGCAGAATGCCTATCTCGTATCTTCAAAGAAGTGAAAAACATCAGCAATTGCTGCTCTAGCTTATTATATAACTTTAAATAAAATAGTATGTATTTTTAGCTAACTTCAGATAATTAATAACTGTATATAATGGGCTTTTGCAGATATAAACATCTGGTTCAGCGACACTTGCAGGAAACTTAGATTGTATAATTGCTCAGACTTGCACTTGCTTTTTGTTTGTCCTAATTAATGAAGAATCTGCACATGGTTGAGAGTGGTAAAAAGGAATGTAATAAGAAAAACAAGACTATATCTTCATATACACACATGCAGAAGCCAAGGTGACAGAGTTCTCTATAGTGTTGAGTTTATTTTATTCGGAGATCAAACTAGTCAGTTGCTATTTATACTGCCTGCTTACTGGGGCATTTTGCATTGTCATCAATATAATGTTGCGTAACTAACATGGTAGCCTGCTGAAGCATTAATATAGTTATTTATATATATGGGCCCTAAAATATACATTAGATATCAATTTTATTTCGAAAATCTTCAGTCCAGCTACTTCTGTAAAAGAAGGATTTTGCAGTATTGAAAAAAATTTGCTCAGATTATTAATAGCAAGGCTTAAGATGGAAACTTTTTATTAAATAAAGAGTAGGGGATATGTTGTTTTCAAACATGATGCTCTTGAAAAAGAAATGTCATAAGAACCTCCCTTTGTCATGAAAATATTGCAGTTGTGACAAGCACTGTAACTTGCAGACGCACATAAGTAAGGATGATAGATGCAATATTAGCTGTGCCGAAGGAGTCTACGCTAGTTAATTTAGGATTCCTCTTCAGGCAATGGAGAGATACAGGATACTGGAGAAGGACATTCCTATCACCCATCTCAAGTGTTTAAAGACTGGATGGGATCACTCACTTTCTGGAGATGTCTGCCTCCCCCCATTACAGAAGGAATATAAATAAATGGTATAGCTGAGGTGGCTACTCCTTGCTTAATTAAGGCTTCATGACACATGAACGGTGGAGCTCAGATTTTTTTTTTCCACTCATGCATAAACTTAGTGAGTAATGAGCTAAACAAAAAACTTTGTTTACTGTACCAATAATACTATGTTTTGAACCGAATCGTTTAGATATAGTGGTAATGTGCATAGGTGTCCATGACTATTATATTACGGCAAAAATATGGTGTGTTCACCAGAAAAAGAGCATACTTGCAGGAACAATAACATTCCTGTTCATTGCCTAATGTTCTTAGATGTATTACGCCAGTGGAATTTGGGAAATGAATTGACACATCAGTAATAAATCAGATTTGGGACACAGTATTGCGTATTGCATATTAATGCGTCCAATAAAGTTGATTGTTTTCCAAAGGTGGAAACATTTCAGAAAGTATTGATGTAAGAGAGCTGGGCATCTAATCATATGGGGACATTTGTAATTGGGTAGCACATGTAGTTTACCGTCATTGTTAGTATGGCAATACTGTGGTAACGGAGGACTTCCTCACCACGTATTTTCACTCTGTTAGCTTGATGACTACCGGGAGGAGATTGCTTGTACAGAGCTGACAAAGAAACTAATTTAAATTAGAAGCTACCACAAACACACAAAATAAACAAATAGTGTTTTTCCTAAGGTGGTTTTTGTTTGTTTGGTTTTGTTTCATTTAAATCTCTTGAGCTGTCAGAGAAAAGGATTTTAATTTAGTAAGTCAATAAACCCTCTATTTTATAGCAAATTGTTCTATGTGGTTTTTTTTTGCCCAGGCTAAAAGCTGCCATTCTGTGGTGACTGATAACTTATTTTGATCCTTTGATTTTTTTTTTTTTTTTTGCCGTGCATATTTGAAGAGGGTCTTCTAACTTACTCAGAGCTTGTTTTCCTTTCTCCTCCTGACTGGTTTTGCTTCATGTTTATTTTGTTACCTGTGCCTAAAGGCTGTTTTCTTGTGTGGGAACAGCCCATGCATCTTCAGATTTTTGCCATATGGTACGCTTTACTTCTCTGTGTGATATAATCTTGATCACAGTCATCAGCACATTCCCCAAAAGGCAATTTTGACACCGCTCTCTGCATACACAGAAATAAGCATTTGCGATTTCCTCTTGGAAGTTGCTGAATAGATCTGCTCCCTGGCAGTGTAACTTCTCCCTTTTCGCTTCCTTCGATGGCTACAGTGATGTGTGTTTTGGAGGTACGTGCTGTTATGAACTTCCTCGGGGAGGAACTGGTGTTACCTGTCTGTGAAATGCAGTGCTGTGCCGGCAACGATAGGGAAGATCAAGCTCCTGATGAATTAAGGAGCGGGAATTACGGGAAGGGAGATTTGTTAGGCTATAAATTCCTTATCTCTTTCCAAAAACAGAACACTATAATCGTCTCTGTGGGTAAAACTGTTTCTGTGAAGAAAGCCTACGCAAACCTAAACTTTACCTTATGCCCCATTTTAGCCAATGAGGTTAACTAGCACGGTACCATTGTATTGTATTTGATTAAACTCTACAAATTTATAGAAAATAAGGGTCATCAATACCAGCACTTTGTCCCAGTACAACTGACTTCACAGGCTGAACCTCGTCAAGGATATTGCCGAATTATTTGAAGCAGTACAAAAAAAAAAAAAAAGAGGTTTTGAATAATCTGTGTAAGTGTGAATAAAGCAAGATCTTGTGTCACATCATTACACACCGTACCTGTGCTGGCATCCTCCCTTGTTACCCATCAGCTATAGTACAGGAAGTTTCCATAGTTATGTAAAAGTTTACTAAATTACATCTGTTAATAAGCAATTTTCCCCAGTGTGTTATTTTCACTCATTACCTCCCACTGTGTTTTGGCTGCCTTTCAAAACTGAGCAGTACCTGCATCCTTTAAAAACAATGGCAATTATCTGCTGAATTAGGATTGTCCTCCAGCATCTCTTGGTCAAAGCGCTAACGTGTCTGAGCTCCATCACTGACTGAGCTCTCCAACAAGCAGCAATGAGTGCTGCCAGCATTATGGGAGACCCAGGCCCCCTAGCTGGTCACCACAACCGGAATGAATCTGTCTCATCTTGCTTACTGATAACGTACAAAAGCAATCATATTGCAGAGGAAAGCACATCATGAAATATTATCTTTTGTAGAAGTCATTGCAGAAGAACAAATCTGCGTTTGGGACCAGTGGAAGATACAGATAACTGACTTCGTTTTAACCCAGTGGCTATCTAGATTAACTCAAAGTCATGTCCTTCAAAAATACAAATCCTAATCTTCCTTCCCTTGGTTTGCCTACATGTATTGCTTCATTGGACTGATTGGAGATGAGTTATCTCAATGTCCATAAACCCAGAACATGCATTGTTACTTCTTCCAAGCTGATCACAAAAATTCACATCCAGTCTCACTTAGGAAAGGATATCACATAGTTTCTGGTCAATCACTATGTGGGCCAAAGCCTGATTAGGAAACTTTGTTGAAATCTCTCTGTTTTTTCCACTATGAAAAGAGAGGTCAGATCTCACAGTGAAGGAAACTGCCAACGGGAGCAACTGCCGCTAATGCTCAGGTGAACTCAATATGTCAAGAGCTTATGGAGATTGGAAAAGCTGCATGGAGATCCCTGTGCTGCTAACACTCCCAGAGTAAGAATGTAGGCAAAAGATTAATCTTAATAACCTCATTTCTGGGCCTTTGATTCAAGAGATCATTTTGCACACAAAATGAACACACAAACAGCACTCAGAGGAGATAGTACCACCAGTGATAAGATGTGCACTGGAATAAGTCAACTGATTTTTATTTATGTGATTTTATAAAAATTGAGAGCGAGAGCTGTGAGTATGTGCTGGGAGGAATCCGCAGGTTGTTGTTTCTGAAATGAGAGCTGTGCCATTTTTTTGGCTTGCTGCAGAATTACCTCATAGCTTGGTGTGTTAAGATAATTGGCTAATTGTCACTGAGTTACCTCAGTTTGCTGGCTAATAAATAGCAGCAGCTGAGAAGCTGTTTTAGATGTGGTACTTTGAGTGGGTGGTGGGAGGATGCTGTGAAGCAGGAGTGAGCCACTACAGGCCGTACAAAATTATGGTAGACCTCTTTGTCATCCACAGTTCTTGTATAAAGCTCTTAAGCACTTAGTTGTGTTTTTTCTCAGTACAATAGAAGGTTAAAATGCCTGCACAATGATATTCCTCAGGTAAAGCCAATATTGTTTGTATGTCTCTACAGATTTCTAAGCTGAATTCTCTATCTGCTGTCTTAGATGTAGTAAAATGATTTAAGGCTACAGTTGAGCTGTATGTTTCTTTGCTACTCTTTTTTTAATGGAGTTTGTCAACTTTTTTGAACACTTGCTAAATATAAAGCTTGTAATAAGAGATATTGTATTTTCCAAGAAAAACCTAGTAAGGGAAACTAACTAAATTCCCCTTCATACTAGGGTACTCTTGCAAAGAAAGTGACATTGAAATGCATGCAAGGACAGGTGCCAAGATTCATGTTGTGCTAAGAAATTGGAACAGGTCAGAAGATGGAAATGTATTTCAGTTTCATTCTATATACAGCAGAACATTACTTTGAGCATTTCAGTTTAATTAAGAAAAGCTTAGGTGTTTCTGTGGCACAGTAGCTGTAGGGGAGTGGAGGGGCATGATGCTCCTTTTGGTCTGCTCTCTGTTGTTATCAATGCCTCAACGTGCTGCTTTGAAAGAGTAGGTCCCTCTGCAGGCAATGTACAGATAAATTTTCTGTGAATTGGATAGATATTTCTAAAAAGCACATGTATTTACCTTTGATAGATGCTCGATTTCAAGAAATGCTGACATTCTCAAATAATTTCCCTAGGGGGCTAATATTTAAGCTTCTCTACTATAATGTTATTCTCTATTGGCCAATTCCTCAACTCTTTAATTCTTTCAGTTCTAATAAGTCTCCCAGATTGTTTGCACCTGCCAAACAAAGGATGGCAAGGGGTTCTTCACTGCCTTAGGCAACCTTTGAATTTCGGAAAAGTATCAGCCTGTAGTATTTAACTAATATGTAATAGGTTTGGATAGCTTATTTTCCCATCTTATTTCATGCCTTAATAATTATACAAAAAAAAAAAGAGTTTCTGGGACGTTACTGGGCATGATCAGGTTTTGTTCTTGTATTATTTTGCATGGGGGGGGAAGCCCTCAAGAAGTAGTTGCATATTAAAAACAGCTATAGAACTCATGGGACATTAAAGTAAACTTCCCTAATTACTATAATTTAAATTTACAACTTTAATACCCAGAAAACCTATTATAAATAAAAGCTTTTAAGCAGGAGAGAATTAAATCCACTAAATTCCATTAGTGACATCTGATATAGAAACACATTAAGAAGGCTAAACACCACACTGGTTGCTTAGTTAGTTAAATCCATTAGTACTAAATACACTCATTTCATCAGCTGCTCGGTTCAGGGGATCGAAGCTTGAAAACTGTTCTTTTGAAGTGAGTAAGGTGATTTCTTTTAGATGAGAGGTAAACAGTGACTGGTATCTCACAGGTTTTGCATTGTACTTGGGTACCTCGTCATGATAAAAGAAATAAATATGATTTTGACTTAACAGCTTTCAAATATATGGATGTAGCAAAAAAATATATGCAACAGTGTGAGGCAAAAAATGACATAGTTTAGGATTAGACCCCTTTTACAATACTAACCCTGCAAAGAAAACCCCACCAGAAAGAGACTAACATTATTCTCAGGGAGCTCAGTCCAAAGCACGGAGAACCAAAAAGTAATCACTTATTTCCTTTGGGTTTAATCAGGCTTGGATTTTGTTTGCTTTTAATGAAGCCACACAGTTAAGAGAAAATTAAACAGACCTATAGTATTACGCAGGAAAGCCTCGCACAACAGAATGCTCACAGACCTTCAAAAGGGAAAACTTTCTTGAAGCAACCAAGTAAAGATGTGGGAGAAGCAATAAAAGTGTGTCCTAAGAGAAAGAACTTGAAGCATCAGGTGTAGAGAGAGAAACTTTGGCAAACAATTCAATGGGAATGGAGGACAATCTGCGCGGCAGAGAATAACCAGCAAGGATATGGGTTGTCTGTTGGGAGATCAGCTGCTGAGGTGGGTTGTCTGTTGGGAGATCAGCTGCTGAGCATTCAGTGTTGGTCAGGGTCTGACAATTCCCCCATGAGACCACCAAAAAAGCAGACAAGAATGATAATGGAAGAGGTTCAAAGAACTTCTGTCCTGGCGGTTATGAAGATAGTTTTCCATGTGTTGATCTGTGCACATTTGTATGTTGATGAGGGCCAAGTGTGTATATGTGCAAGCTGGTGTGTAGGGTTATACCCTTTAAACTGGTTATTTGAAGACAAGACTTATCTGGGAAGGGTGCCATGCAGGTCTAAATTTTCTTGGCATGTAATATAATTTCCGTCTGTTCCTTTATTGGTACTCGTGGTACCAATTACTATGAACTGAAAGGACAGAATGTTGTCCTAATTATTAATTTTTGGATTGTAGTGTGTTTGGGCTTTCTGTATTTAGGCACCATAGTCATATAGTCCCTAGCTTCTTCTCTGTCAGCTTAATTTCCTTAGTCCATAACAGAATCACCTGAGAATCATGCTGGGTGGTGCATTAAAATCTCCAGTTACTGTTTATTTTACTCAGTTTTCCAAGGACAATAGAAAGCTGAACTCAACCTATCACCTGCTTAAGCTTTGTTTTTCTTGTTTTGACTATATCATTTTCTTTGAATTGCAAGGAAAAAAAAATTAGTTTATCTGCTGTTAGTTTACATAGGTGCTGCTTATTTGCACTGAAATTACTTTTAAAGGCTCTTTGCAGACAACACTAGAAATGTATTTTTGTAGTTAATATAAATGTTACCTCTTCCAAGATCTGTAAGACCAATGCCTGTAAACCAGCTCCTGCCCTCGGACAAGAAAAATTAATCCATCATTAACTTGTAATGGCTATTATGTTCTGTTATTTGTAATTAATTGGTAAAAGTCTTAAGGTAGTATATTACTAGTAAATATGATTTTATTAGTTTTATTTGTGCTTTGGAGTTTCTCAATTAGAGAGGTATCATCTGAGATCACTGGAGGAGAGTGAGAGAGAGAGATTTGAAAAAATAATTAAAATGGGAATGGAGAACAGTCATCATTGTTGAGGATAACCAGGAAGGACAGAAGTAGCATATGACCAACTATTGGGAGGTCAGCTGCTGAGTGCTCAAAGCCATCGATGCTGGGAGAAGGCATCTGAAAAATGTTTCTGTAAGATCACCAGTAATCATAAATGAATAGACATGGATTTACTCCGAGATAGTCCAAAACTCAGTTTCAATTTTTCTACCTCTTACCTGGAACAATGCCAATTTCCACCTGGGAAAACAGAAAACCAAAATCTTGCTCATTTATGGCTTGGGTGTATACTTTGGTGCTTGTACAGCAGCTAGGACAGTAGATTTCCAGTGCAAACTTCAGCCTTTTAGTGTTACCACTGCATAAATATTAATTAGCAATCGGAGCCAATACCCGGCATTTCCTGAACCCTTTGTGCAGTTCAGCTCATCTCGGCTCTGGGCTTTTTATTGTAATGTGTTTATGGCTCATGTCCTTTTAGACTGGGCCAAGGAATTGAAATACTTTGCTCCATTAGCCATAGAAATCACAAGAGATGAAGAAAGCAAAAATCAAGATGATAGAACTTTTGAATATTAATTTTTCTTGAACATATTAGAAAATATTCTAATGAGTGCAGTCTAGATGGTGCCATCATGAATGAAGTTCATAAGTAATTTCCACGAAGACAGTTATGCTTTTTCCTTAAATTCTGGACACTTAAAAGCATTTCTTGCCAGCTGTGTCAGGTTTTTTGTGAGTGTTTGGCACTCAAATTGAAATTTATTACACTATCATTAGCAGATTGGGGTTTTTTTGGTTGGATTTAGAGGTAATTATACTTAATGCTGTGATTATTTCCATTATCATGTGTACACAGTTGATGCTTTATTTTATATGTGCTTAGCTTGGTTTATAATCTGACAACTGGTGTGTTAACTGTTATACTGTTAAATTGAGTCCAGATTGCTATTAATGCCTTGATGTCCAATGAATCTAATGGAGGGGATCCTTCCAAAATTAACTCTTAAAGTTCCTGACTGTTGCCACATGTTTAAACCATAACATTCATTATGAGATTTTGAAATAAATTTGGCTTTTTATTTAGCTCCTGGGGGAAAGTACTTTTTTTAACCTTTCTACTCAACATTTGCATGAGTTCGAATTTCAAGTTTCAGATGAAAATGGGAGCGCTAAAGCACAATGAAAATCAAGCTGTCTCTTTCCAGCCGTTCTTATCACACTGCTACGTGACTGCCTTACCAAGTCTTCAGTACATGAGCAAGAAATTCTATTTCTTTCTCTTTCTTCTTGCAGTAGTTCCATATTCACTCATATTTGTTTATGAAGAGGCATTAGACAGTAAAATTGAAAGTGAAGATAGCAAAAAATAAGGGAAGAAAAAAGATACTCTGAGGTTTTGAATAGACCTGCCAGTACAATAATTATGTTTTACAAAAAAAGTCTAAACTGATGGAAAGAAAATCTCTAAAAGTGTCTTTATGGTTATGAAACATATCTATTTCTAAATATTGCTTTTGCAGAAATCTTTTAGTAACCTTCCTGCAGGTTTCTAGGAGCAGTTCTAAATCTGGTCACATCTCATGCTTTGAGACCACCTAAGTAGTGTTGATCTCTTTTAAAGGAAGAGTCCTTGCATTTGTCTTTGTTCCACTGACTAGGAATAGGCAAAAGTTTTCTGAGAAATAGATTTAAAATTAGATGATCCAAAAGATTTAAGGAGGACTCAATTTGCTATAGAACCCTTCATAACCCTTCCTTTTTATTTCCCTAGCACAAGATGCATTTGGGTCTTTAAATGACTTTAGAAGTCCGAAGCTTCCCAACTTGCTGAGATGCTTTTTGACCATTTTGAGAAGTGCAAAATGTATCTCACGATGCATTAAGTATTCCACTTATTTCACGATGCAAAAGTATTCCACTTTTATCGCCTGAGAGGATCTGCGCACTCCTGTTACATCCAGTTCTGCGGAAAACAGAACGCGGTTTCTTTGCTAGTTGTAATAGCTCAGCAGTCACTATTTTTTTTTCTCTTTCTTCCTCTGTCCTCCCTTCCCATCCCAATAACCTAATCATTTGCACAGCAGAATCAAAGCCTCATTGATTCAGGAAATTTGGATTCAATCCTGAATATATTTCCATAACTATCAGTGTGGGGATTTGCTTAGGAACAGGTGGAATATGGGCTTGTGATTCAATCAGACGTTTATCAATACAGGACTAGAACAGCCCAGATGTGTTTACAAAAAAGCTGGACATGAGCAGGTTCATATATAGCCAGCTTATATATTTCTGCATCTGTTTCTCCCCTCCTCCTTGCTCTGGAGCTGGTCCATGCAAAGTGTTTTTGCATTTGCTACTCCTGTGCCTGGATTTCACACAACTTCAAAATAAGTTCAGGTACCAAAATTGCAATGTAATAATAAAGACATTGGTTTAAGAAGAAAAAAAAAAAAAAAGTTCTCTATATCTTGCTTTCCAGACAGCGCTTCTCCTTTTGATCAGAAATGGTTGTTGGTTTAATTCCTGAATTGCTGGCAGGTCTACAGGTGCTTTGTAAAAGATCTGACAGAGCAGACGTAGGACTGAAATATAAGCAGCTTGGGGAAAGGGAGCATAGGCAGCAGATCAGGTAAGAGGAATAAACCATATGTTATTGCTGCTTCAAGATTCATAACGTCTTTGGTTTGATAAACTATTTCTCCATGTAAAATGACTTAAGAGGAACATTTCCACTCCGCGGTATTTTGAATAGAAGCAGGTTTATTCCTAATTCTCTGGGGTTTTACAATGATTCTGTGAACAACAGGAAGCAAATCTGCAGGCTTTTCCCATTAAATTCATGCTGGTATGTACTTGTCTCTATATTTTATCTTGGGTAATGATAACTTCCCAGGTCCAAAAGCCAGTCTTTTGATTTAAAATGTACACGAGAGAACTATTTTGGCTAGGAAACCATAGGTCTATTGCTATGATGAGTATAAGATGTGATACTTGTAGATTTCTTTTGGAGCCTATTAAATATTTTTCAGATATCTTACAGACATTACCAGGGAATGAGGAACACCCATTTTCCAAAGACCTACTGATACCGCATCATCACAAATGCATCCCTTTCTTCAAGGAAAGGTTTGAAGACCTGGCCTGAAAAAGGCAAGTTCTAGGACATTTGAAATGATGTCTCATGTCACGCTGTGGCCTCCCTGCCAGACACCGTGCAGTCATCATCACTGCAGGGTGAAATGGTAAAGGCAACAAGAAAGACTTTGTTCAGGAACATTGCAAAAAGCCACAGCGGATAACGACGACTGATGCGTAGCAGCAGTAGCATAAGGTCATAGGAAGGAAAAGTGAAACAGCAGAAATATAACAGCGGGTCGCTTCAAGAAGACGTTGCCTTCTTTTGGGGAAAAAAAGAAAGGTGCTGCTTCTTATCAGTCACCGCTGTTAATGGATTGAAGGTGAAAGGAAGGCAAGGCTTTTTGTAATATGAGAGCTGCCTAAAGAGTTTAATTTTGTGTTTATTTTCACTTACTGAGTAGGGTGAGGTAAGAATGTAACCTTCTAGTAAAACCAGACCGTATCCTGAGGCAGTGAAGTTTTTCCTGCTCCAGGCATTTTGGGGGAGGAGGGGAACTGAACAAGGGAGAAAAGTGGAGGAAAAAGCAGAATACTTATCCCATTCCAGATGTTTCCAGACACTAATTAGTTCAGCGGGTAGTGAGTAAGAAAGCATAGATATTTACTTATCCATTGTTTTTCCGCAGTCCGTCCTTCTGTTAATGCTAAACTTACCAGAGGCAGGTCCAAGTGTAGGATCAATGAGTGCTTAAGCCAGAGACATAGCACAAAACAAGAATGCTTATTCTGTCCTCTGCAAAATGAATGAATGAACTAATAATCTGGGTGAAAGAAAAATGAACTTAACCTGTGTGACTTCCTAAATTTTTGGAGAGCATGTATGTTCTTTTTATGTGCTTTTTCACACAAAGTTCTAGCTGTACCATAACAGATTCCTCTAAGTGCCCTTAGAGATTTATTCTTAGGACTGGCAATAAGCAGTACATCAAATTCATAACAGTCCAGTTCAGTCCTGAGATTTTTACTGTCTCTGATGCAAAAAGCCTATTAAGTTTGGCTATTTATCTGTCTCTAGTTTTGCTGTTTATCTGAACAGAGTTCAGACTTTGAGATTTCTGTTTTCTTCATCATGCCATGCAAAGAATCATAGCAAGGACAGAGAGCCAGTGATGGGTAATTAAATTTCTTCCTCAAAGAGGCCAAAAGCAAACAGGCATGTGAAAGGCATACTTACTACTGCTACTCACTAGCATAGTTCTAGCTGTATTACAAGAAGCTGGTTTTATTGTATAGTAAATAAAGGAGGAAGTTTAATAAGTGTTGTTTCACAGTTGATTCTGAGCAACATACAAAAAGATTAGAGTGATGGTAGGTGAACAGTTGGCAAAGTGACTAATCTAATTAGGTCTTCAGTCAGGGTAAGGATGAGTGAGTCATGTCAGAAAATAGTAAGGCAGAACTTTGAATTTCAGGCCACGCAGATAGTAAGAGAAAGGCCAGGACTTGGAGAGATACTCTGCGAACCAGTAATAGGCTGAGAGTGCAGAAAGAAATGAAAGCGTTCAGGAGAAATTGTTGTGTACCCAGAGGTTGTGAGTCATAGAGGAAAAAAAAAAATTAGCATTATTGGATACAGAAGTGCAAGAAGCAATCAAAGTTAAGAGAAAGTGTGTAACACACTGTTTCAGGAAGAATGAGAAAGTTTGCAATGTGAAAGCATTTGGGGGAAATTGCCATAAAATTGGAATTACATTTGAAATTGCATGGAAGTATAGGTAATTAAGAAGGCATTCTGAAGTATGTGTGTGTGTGTATATACACATTCATAAATAAGTGCAGTCAGGTTTCCAAAAAACAGTGAGGATAATCTAGTTATGGTGGAGACAAACATTTCCTGGCACTGTAAACTACTTGTGTTTCCTGGTGTTTTCGGGAGGGTTGCTGGAAGGATGTCAGTAGAAGAAATATGCTTTTCATGTTAGGGAAAAAAAATATTGTTAAATTTAAAAGTTCACCAGAAATCTTTAATCAGATGCTGAGTTTAACTTGCAGTGTTAAACATGTTCAGGCTTTATTTTAGCCTCCTGAAGCTGGGTGTTAAGTACCTAAATCATTGGTAGAAAGTAAACCAAGACATCTCATGAAGCCTGTAACTTTATGTTAAAGCCTGGGTTTGTTTTCCTTCAGGAGAGGGAAGAGAAAAGGAATGGGTCTACTTTAATAGTCTCCACGGGGTCTGACATTTGGATGTCCAGTTCAAAAAATTAGCACAAGAATACGATTTCAAGTCAAGAGCGATGTAGTAGAAAGGGTTGTTCTTTTATATCGCTTTAAACTCCTTTGGTGCCACAGAAACTGACTTTCAGCTGGCACAACGGAGCAGATCCTGACGTTCTCTTCCCCCATTAACTTCAGTAGGAATACCTTTGGACTAAAACAGCTGAGTGTGAGCAAGAATCTCAAGAACAAACTTTACAATAGTTAGAAATCCTTCAACAAGTCAAATTATAATACTTTCTTTCATCTTTGGCTATAATTATTTTGCCACCAAAAAATCCCTTATTTCAATACAGCCAGTTTAAAGTAAAAGTCAGAATATGAGCAGAAATAAATAGTGCTGAGTGAGCCTCTAAAGGATGTCTTAGTGCTAGAAATTCTCTTGCAACTTTGTGCCAAAGTATTACTTTATAATCTGTCAACTGTTTAGCCATAATTACAGCTTCTCTGTTTTGTCCCTACATGGGAATTTGTTTCTTTTATAATTTTTAATTTCCCAGGAGCTCTCATTAACGGTTGAAACCATTTGCTTGATTTCCCTTTATTAAATATACTGAAAAGTCAGCTGTCTTGGGAATAAAATACAATTTCATACTTAGGAATACGTGCTTATTCCCTGTGCTGTGTTTCTGCTTTATTCTTATTTCAGTGTCTTCTCTGAAAGTAAACATTTAGCATGGATGAGTGAGGTTGGAAAGAAACAAAACTTGTTCCAGGTTTTTCTTCCAATGCTTTTATTCTTTCTCATGTGGCATGTATTTCCTTTTGAATTACTTATAAAATTAGGTAATGAAGTACAGATTTGGAACAAGTGAGAAAATGTTGTCTTGTAGTGAGGGCTCTGCATGATGGCAAAAATACCCTTTTCTTTACCTTTCAGGGTCTACTCTTGTCCTTTGTTTTACAACAGTTAATTTCCCAAAGTAACATTTTTCTTGATCTAGTAAAGATAGAGCGCAGCCATAATGAAACATCCAGCTGAGCTGAAGATTCTCATGATGTCTTTATTCTTTCTATCAACACTTTTGTGGAGCCTGAATGTTCTTTGTCCTCTAATTTAATATTATTACCACTTGTTGCTTATATTGGGCTGTCAGCCTGAAAACTCAACATAACCTCTCTGTCCTACTGCGCTAACGCTGTGTGTGGACAGTGATCAACATGTGAAAATTGTAGTACTGAGAACTGAAATCGCTTGCCCAAGGTCACAAATGAGTCAAAACTTCATCTTGCTTAATTACACATTCATTATGCAACCCACCAGACTGCATTGCCTCCATTGCTAAACATGGTGCTCCTGTTCTGAAGTGTTCTTTTGCTCCAAGCACAAGCCTTTAAATCCAAACTCAAGGTTTTACAATGTTTGTCGTCAGTATTCTGCTTATTCTAATGATCTTTGTGTCTCTCATCCCTTCCTCTGTACCTGCCTTGTGACTTCTCTTATGCAGATCTGGGTCCTCTCAGAACTTAAATATATCTGTTTATTTATTCATTCATTCAGTAATACGAAGGGGGATTTACAGTTATGGAGACTTGTGATGTGAAAATGGGTGAGAAAAGAAGAGACCAGATGTCTTGAGGACAGATTCTTTGTTTTCTTTGCTTTATCCTTTAGAATATTGCACTGAGCATGCTTGGACAGCCATTAATTAAAAAAAAAAAGGGAGTAGAATAGCCAAAAACATAAAAAGAAAAATCTCTAACACATTTGCCCTGGGTTGTTATAAAAAAAACCCAACCAAACAAAAAAAAACCAAAAACCAAAACCAGCTCCTGATAGGACCAGTACATGAGACTTACATTCAATTCTTTCCTCTGCTTGGTGAAATTTCCAACATAGACTTCTACACCAGAGAAGACTACGTTTAAAGTGCAGAGTCATTTTCTCTGGCAGAAGTCAGTAGGTAGCAGTAAGTTAAAACAAGTATTTAACTGCCACAGGCTCCCCATGGGTCAAACATGGTGTGGGGACATGCTATATCACTTTCTGCACTGTAATATCTATGTGGAAACTGTAGATTTCCTTGCAGTGGGACCCTGAAGAAAAGGCTGGGTCCTTAAGGAGTATTTTCTTTGTGGTGCTCCATCAAGAAAGCTGAATTAATTTTCTGTTTCTCTTTAGAGCTTCCCATCTGGTGTGTGGTTGTGAATAACAGCGATGGGGAGAGCCAGAGAAATGCTTTGCTAGCCAGTTGAGAGGGAAACCTTTGGAGTGCAGATTATTAAGAGAAAGGTTGTACAGCCAGAGCCTTTTCCGCAGTCTCTGCCTCGAGCTTAGACAGCTGGAGCAGGGAGCTCTGATGGATCTACTGGAGGCAGTTGGAGGAAGTTCTTGAGAATTAATTACTCTTTCTTTGGTTTCCCTTGGGTCTGGCTTGCAGCACAGAGTTTTTGCCAGTGACATATGTGGATAGGCTGGGAATAAACGATATGTCAGTAGAAAGGATTGCTGACACTTCTGTACAGTCAGTGGATAGATTCCTGGAGACTTTCTCACCCACCCTGTAATGATAAGAAGTCTTTCTAAATACACGTACAAATAGCAGTTCCAGTGAAGACACTTTATGCTTTCCTTTAACACTCTCCATATCCACATGACTCTCGTTGCATCCGAGATATGCTCAATCTTTCTTTTGGTGAGGCTTTTTAAAGCCCTGGATATAAATGTTTTTCTCTTATGTGAAACTACTCGTTGGTGGAGCTCAGAGGACTCTGCAAACACTTAAGCTTTTTATTATATTTATTATACCTGTGATTTAGGTAGGGTAGATGGTGCATAAAATTTACATATAATTAAATGAAGGTCAAGAAAGGCTGTAAATGATTCAGATTGGGAAGGAATCAAAAGCTCTTGTCAATCAAAAACTTATACAAGTAGGCATTATCTGCTGTGATGCTGCTGTGATTTTACATTCTTGTCTACAAAGTAGACTCTGGATTTATAACTCAGGTACCTGAGTCCCTTTACAGAGCAAAGAGGAAAGAAATTAGAGAATCACTTCAAGAAATGGTGTTATGAGAATCCTGCTGTTTCCCAAGTGCTTTTCTGAGAGGTCTAGGATCTGTACCTGGAGGATCTCTACCTCTTTAAAAATGGATTTGCAACCTGGAGTCCTTAATTAAATCTAGGTGTCCGGGAGCTTTCTTATAAAGAGCTGAGCAAAGGAAACTCTTCCTGCTTATTCCTCTTGCTGTGTTTTTTTTTTAAAAAATTATCATCCTTTTCCTTGTTCTTTCCTACTCTCTCCCATGCTGGTCCTGGGAGTTTGGAGTGGAAGATGGAGCTTTGCAGTCGCATTGGTTAACCATGCGACCGCTGGTCTCTATGGCTCAGTTCTGCTACAAGACACCTCGTGCTGCTTTCTGCAGAGTGGCTTGTATTCAGATTTGCCTGAAATCTCCTCGTAAAGTGCCTCTTAGAGGTAGATGGCCCATGTTCCCTTTCTGTCAGGCAGAGGACAGATCAGGATCTGATAGGGTCAGGGTAAATTAGGCAGGCTTGTCACTGCATAGTACACATTGGAGGTGGCAGTCCTGAGTTTCCAAGCACAACAGCCACTGTCACTGGGCCATAGATAACTCAATTTTGTTCATTTGTTAAGTTGTGTGAAGACGCCCGACACCCCAATTCCCACAGTGGAAGTTTGCCAGTATCCTGGGATATTTTTTTTTGTGAGTTTCTTTCTTCCGTTAGGTTTAATCATGAGCTTAGTGTTCACCATTTCAACTCTGCTATTGCAGAGCTATCTCACATGCTTGCAGAGCCTGTGTAGCACTTGCAGAGCTGAATTTCAGTCAAGTGACCTTCCAGTCTTTCACTCTGGTGGCTTGCCTTAGAATAGCTAAATCCTTGTATTGGGTTTGCATGGTAAGGTTTTGATAGTGGGAAGGCTACAGGGTTGGCTTCTGTGAGAAGCTGCTGGAAACTGTCACCATGTCCGATAGAGCTAATGTCAACTGGCTTCAAGGTGGACCCACCACTGGCCAAGGCCGAGCCCATCAGTGATGGTGGTAGCGCCACTGGGATAACATATTTAAGATGAGCAAAGAAACCTGTGGTTGAACAGTAGCAGGAGAGAGGAATAAGAAAATGAGAGAAACAGCCCTGCAGACACCAAGCGTCAGTGAAGGTGAGGGAGGAGGTGTTCCAGGTGCCAGAACAGAGATTCCCCTGCAGCCCGTGGTGGAGACCATGGTGAGACAGGTTGTTCCCCCACAGCCCATGGAGGTCAACAGCGGAGCAGATATCCACCTGCAGCCTGTGGACGACCTTACACCAGAGCAGGTGGATTGCCCGAAGGAGGCTGTGACCCTATGGGAAGTCTGTGCTGGAGCAGGCTCCTGGCAGGACCTGTAGCCTAGTGGAGACAGGAGCCCAAGCTGGCAGGAATTGTAACCCCATGGGGCACCCATGCCAGAGCAGTCTGTTCCTGAAGGACTGCACCCTGTGGAAGGGACACGCATGGGAGCAGTTTGTGAAGAACTGCAGCCTGTGGGAAGGACTCAAGTTGGAGAAGTTTGTGGAGGACTGTCTCCCGTGGGAGGTACCCCACAGTGGAGCAGCTGCTGAGTGTGAGGAGGAAGGACTGGCACAGCCAACATGTGAGGAACTGACCGTAACCCCCGTTCTCTGTCCCCCTGTGCCACTTGAGGGGAGGAGGTAGAGAAAATCAGGAGTGAAGTTGAGCCTGGGAAGAAGGGACGGGTGGGGGGAAGTTGTTTTAAGATTTGGTTTTATTTCTTGTTATCCTCCTCTGATTTGATTGGCAATAAATTAAATTATTTCCCCTAAGTTGAGTCTGTTTTGCCCGTGATGGTAATTGCTGAGTGATCCTTATCTCAACCCACGAGCCTTTTATATTTTCTTTCCCCTGTCCAGATGAGGAGAGGAGCGGTAGAGCGGCTTTGGTGGGCACCTGGCCTCCAGCCAGGGTCAACCCACCACAGTGCTCAGTGTTAGTCGCTATCTGGCTCTGACCCTTGGATGCTATTGCTCAGATGTTTCTTTTCATCAGCATCCCAACACTTCCAGTTACACCTATAAAATTAACTTCCTGGTGGCTAGAAGAAGTGTTGAATTCATTACTTCTAAAAGACATCTATCTCCCTGCTGTGACTGTCTATTTACTACCCTAAGGGGACAATGAAATGATAATAAAGCATATAATTTGCTTGAAATGGTAGGAAAGAAACTAGTGTAATGAGGATCAGTAACTTTTCCTTACTACAAATGAAAAATGGTAAAAGTAATGAAAATGGGAACGTCTTAACAGATTTTGAGGTTTATCTGGCTTTGGATCTGGAAATCAGGTTCTGAAGTGTAGAAGTAGACCTGTGTGAATCAGTGCAGAGATAATCCAAACTAGAAAAGCTTGCAGGAGATTTTCTTAATAATCCTTGAGAAGCTATACTAGTATTTCTCCAGGTGTAGTTACCAACGGCTTCCCATCCCTCTTATTAATGAGGAGAGTATAATTGCCTTTGTAAATTATATATTAGAGGATGCATCTGTGTTTTGCCACATTTTGCCAAGTAATAAAGCTGACTGAGATTTTAGAGAAGGTATTATTAATAAAGAGTAGTTGAACTAGGAAAGCTAAACTGCTGAGACCCCACAATCTCTGATATAATTTCTACATGTGTGTCTCGGACAAAGTGGGTTCACAAATCTGTAAGGTCCTGTTTTCACAGGACCTTGTGTTTTGTAAGGCAAAGCTCAAATGAAAACACTGTGATAAGCATACTTGAGGGTGTGAGGGAAGAACATGTTTGAACCTTGTTCTGCTAATGACTTGTATCAAGCAGCACTGCATTGCAAGAGCCTCATTAAAATAGTACTTAAACTAGGAAAATTGTAAGGGTTTTCCAGTTTTGCGTTGCTTTTCACAGGAACATCAAGAATAGTTTATTTGCTATGGAGCATGCTGAATGCTTATATTGGAGACAACATTAAAACCTTTTGTGTCCTCTTGTTAGCGTATTCTGATTTTGATGCATTGGATATATGTGCTTGTAACCCTTGCCCTTTAAATATCCGTATGTGAAACTGGAAATAAATGTCTGTTCCTCTTCCTGTCAGGTGCACGATAAGACTGAGAACTAAAAAAAAATAACAATTGTCAATAGTAACTTATGCTAACAATTATCTGGAAGCATGTTATAAAGAACAGATATTTGTAAGTACGCTCTGGATTGGAAGGGAATGGTGTGTTATGGTCCTGAATATACAAAACTTTAAGGCATTAGATATTGGCTAAATGCTGGAGTAAAGCTGAGACATCTGATAACTGCAAAACTGTTTACTGCTAGACATATTCCAATGCAATGAACATTACTCTTGAAAAGATAAAACACTACAATGAGCTATAACATAAAGTAGGAAATATCTTGTGCTTTTTTTTTCCTCCCATGAGGGTTAGCAAGTGCTGTATTTCTATTTTCTTAGGTTATCCAGTGACTTAATTCAGGGGAATAAAAAAGACAAATGATGTTGGGTCTCTATACTCTTTGCACAAAATCTTCCAGCAACTGAATCTATTTGGATGAACTACAGTGTCCAGCTCAGTATAGACACCTATAGCGTGTTTTCTGGGAAAATTAAACCCAGGCAAATAAACCCCCTCTGGGACTTCTCCATAGATCACTTCGTCACTTCAAACTTAAGACCCAGCAGTGGTAGTGTTTATAAGGTAAGGCATTGTTACTAGTAGAGAAGTGTTTTAAAGAATGCCTCTTCGCACATCTATAATTGTTTCAAACTCTTTGGTTGACAGTCACCCCATTCCCAGTGAACGCACCAGTCCATATAAAGCAGTTCAGACACGTCCTCATGATTTGTTTCCAGCAATAAATGTACAACTTTGGGTTCTTCAGTTAAATATTACTACCACTTCTTGGAATAGTTCATACAGTCTCTTCTGCCCATCTTAGTGTTACCTGCTTCATCCTCCCAGAGAAATAGAATGTCAAGTGATGAGTTACTGAGAGCTTTTTGGTATTGGGGATTTGTGTAGATTTTCTTCTTTAGATATACCCTTCGTACCTGGGTTAAGTATTCTTCATCTTCCACTGAGTGAGCAATACAGATAGGAAGAAAGTCCAGAAGTAAGCATACAGCTTCTATTTATTACAGCAGTGGTTTAATGTTGCATCTGTGTATCTCAGTGTAAAAGATTTGGACAGCCCATGATTCCAGAGTATTGCGTCTGTCACAGTTCAGTCACAGGATCTCCAAAATGGTCTTTTGCAATTTCACATTGCTCACTTCCAACTTTAATTAGATGGAATACTTATCATATAGTATAAGAGAACTGTATGCAAGGACCTTAAAGTAATTTATAACAGACTTTTGCCTTTGCCTCTGTACCTTATTAGTACATTTTAACCCATTGTGATTGTCATCAAGCTAAAAACTGTATAAAAATATTACAGTGATTGCTGAAGTAAATTTCATGCTGTGGATTATGCTCATTATTCATAATTATCTCTTTATGATTAATCACCTGAATGACATATTGTTTTTCTTCTCCAGTTTGGATGATTAGAACTGTAAGAAAATGTGGAGTGATAGGTGTTAACCAGTGGAATTTCATTTCTCCCAAAGAAAGGAAAATAAAAAGGTATGGAAGTGGAATCCATTTATCACAGCAAGGTTTAGGGACTATGCATTACTATTTCTCATTTTGAATAGAGGCTCATACAAAAAAAAAAATAAATCACTACTTGAAAAAATAGAGAGGTAATTAGAATTCAAACTTAATTTTCTGTATGCTTCTGTACGAACAGAACATAATTTATCTAAGCACTAATATAAAGCAAAGGGAGGGAAAGGACATAACAATGTGATAAATCTGATTTTCTAATTAATCTAAATGTTGAGAAATACATTTTTGCACTATAGACCTGACTTCTGTTAATAGCACAGAATAATGATGTTTCAGTCACTGAAAAATCATTTTCCCTTATTTAAAAAGCAGGAGGTCTTTTAGAAAAAAAAAAAAGTCAAATAAGAAATTAAACATGAGGAAACCTGGGGAAACTAGGAAATATAAGTACCGATACAATCTTTTCCATCACAGAAGCATTTTCTGTTTGGGAGTTCTTTCACATACTCTCCTGTTGCATCCTCCCACCCCATTCTTTGTCTAAAATTATAATTTCTAGTTTCATAGTGGTGAATAGATAAACCTGGGAGCAAAAGTATGAATGGAGAATTCACAGCAGCTGTAATAGCAGCTATTAATTCTGAAGTTATGTCTAATATTTTGGGGCATTTGCTTTAACTCAAATGTTCTGATCCTTATTTACATGCCAGTTATTCCTACTGGTGGTCCACTATGTCATCTGACTAGAGACAGACCTAAAATACGTAGATGGCTTACACCATCTCCTCGGTGGTCTCTGTGGTTTGTCCTCTGCTTTCAGTAGCCTGCCGTGACAGCCTCCTCGCTTGCAAATTGTTGTGGCAGGTTCAGCCTTTAGGAGATGGGAAGTGTGAGAGTGGCAGTTGTTTGGCCAGTTTCATAATGCTTTATAAAGTAACCACTGTGTATGCAGATACAGAGGCAATTACAGTGAAACAGCAAGTCGAATGAAAGCTGAGAAGCATTTAGAGAAGTTGTTGATCATCTAAGCGGAAATAGTCGGTAGGTTTGCCTCTTCCAGTTCCTATAGGGCTTATTACACCCTTGTTATTATACAGTGTAAAACTTGCTGCATACAGCTTTGTCTTCACAGTTTCATTAGCATTTCCAAATAGGTAGAGTAATGCTATTGTGTTATATCAGTTCATTGCAGTCTCCATTTTTGGACTATTTGCCTAGTTTTTGTCCTTATTCTTTGCCTTCACAATGAATACTGCCCAACATTATTACCATTGTCACGTCTTCCTCTGTTAGATCACGGTGACTGTCGTTTCTTTTTAATTTGAAGAGCTGTTTTGGACAGTGGAAGAAAGTGGCTATTATGTTTCACACAGAACCAATTTGGAATTTGGTTGTGAATGGATAGTTCAGTGAAATAGCATCATACTACAGGAAGGAGATGAGGGAGGATGGAAAACGTGATGAAAAATAAAATCTAGCCACAAAATCAACATTATGAGAAGAATGTGTAACAGCAATTATACGTGGTGTGCAATGTGCTCTGTAAAAATAAGCAAATAATTTGCAATGAATAATTCAGTTTACTAATTTGGCTGTTTATAGCTCTGTGGAATATTTGCAAGCAGGCTGTACTGTCCTCAAATCTTAACTGCATCGGAATAAGGTTTCCCAAGAAAAAAAATACTCGAGTTCAGCATTTGTAATTGAGCTTGTTTGAATTTATCCTTCAGTAAGAAGAGGCTGAAGTGAATATGGGAAAAGAACGTCCAAAATCAAAGTGTTTGTTAAAAAAACCCCACAAACAGAAATATTGTGCAGAATTTCCAGGTTCTAGAGTTTTAACTTTGCACATTATGATAAAAACAGAAAATAAGCTGTGGGAGCTGGAACAAAGAACTCTGCTAATTAGCAGCAGTAAAAATAACCATGCCTTTCTTTCAAAAGTAATTGTATGCAAAAACAGTTTGTATACAAAGGGATCATTAACATAGAAAATGCATAATTACATTACATACAAAGGAATAATTAAACCTGTAGTCTTAAATGGCTTATGAACATCTTCTACAAGAAACAACTACATTTTTGCTTCCAGTGTAGGAACAATAAGTTTCATTGCGAATGCATTCATGCTCATTTGTAATTGCTACTTTTCCTCTTAAAAACTGAAGAAGGAAATTTCCCGTAAGAAGGGAATAATGCACTTTGGCAAGGTTACATGAGATAAAGAGGACTGGCACTGCCTGCAGACTGCTTGGTCTCTCCTACCCGGTGCTGTAAATCCTTCACTTGGGTTAGTAGTAAAGTCACGTCAAAATGAAGTGCCAGTAGACTACAGTGAGCTGTACCACTCAGTATGAGTTTTAAATCATGCTGCTGTCAAAACTCCTGATTGTTATGAAACTGGAGCCATGTCTTTACCAGACCAAATCTGGTGGGTCCTGGGGACAGGGAGTCTCCCACTCTGGACAGGACTCTGTCCCGCCCTCCTGTCCTCCAACCCACCAGGCTGCAGGAAGATCTACTGGGGCCTCAGCTCTGTGCAGCCCGAGGAACAGCCAAACACTTCAGCAAATACTTTGCTAGACACAAGCCTAAAGTAATATGGTGAACTTTGTTCCTTTTTATGTGGACCAGAGCCTGGATGGTCAGCCTTTTGCATGATGGAGCCCTGCAGGAAAACCTTTCAGTTGACTTGTTGCAGTGAAGCGAAATAATCCCAGGCAATTCCTTATGCACAGAATTTCCATATATTAGGTTTCATTCAGTTGTGTCAAGCAGCTCTGTGGTGTGCTTTACAACACACTTTACGTTTTAGATAAAATCAGCAAATGATGCCATGGATTGAATGGATAAAGAAAGCTTAATCCCTTCATGAGTGAGAGAAAACCACTGTGATAAAACCCAAAACACTTCCCAGCTAAAATTGTGAACATTCCAGGAGAATTTTGACAAATATTAAAAATATTGACAGATCAGAATGTTAAAAGATCAAAAATCAGTGGGACTACTCATAAACTAGGTCCTAGCGAGAGGCTTTATTCAGTCAGAAAACTGAGGTTTGATCTGTAAGATATTTAGGTACCCAATTTCAGTTGGATTAATGAGAATTAGAAGCATGAAGTTGACTTAGACATCTTGCAGTACTGAGGTGTCTGTGAACTTTTGATTTATAATCTTTGGATACCCCTGGGCAATTTAGCTCAATAGATTTACAGTTTTTTGCCTGAATATCTCTGAGTCCCAGAAATATTATTCTCACTTGAAATCATTCTGCACCTAAGCCTCTGATAGAAAAATAAATGAAATTGTCCCTTCTGATACTCTCTTTAAATCTCTATTATAAAAATGAGTTATTACACAATTTAAAAGCCTAGTTTACTGTGTAAATTACGGGGTTGAACGGTGTGTGTTTGTACCGTATTCTGTTCATTGCTTGGTAAACAAACTACAGAAAAGTAATGGGCAACTACAGGGAAGTAATAGTTCAAACTAAGACAGGCAAATAGATCAAATGGAAAATGCCTCAGATTGGACATGTCATCATATATGATTGCAACAATCTTTTGAAAGTAGCTATGTTTTTGTAGGTAAATAAGCCACAAGCTTGAACATAGGAAGTTCCATCTTAACATGAGGAGGAACTTCTTTACTTTGAGGGTGGTGGAGCACTGGCACAGGCTGCCCAGAGAGGTTGTGGAGTCTCCCACTCTGGAGACATTCAAAACCCACCTGGACGCTGTCCTGTGCAACCTGTTGTAGGTGACCCTGCTCTGGCGGGGGGTTGGACTAGATGATCTCCAGAGGTCGCTTCCAACCCTGACTATTCTGTGATTCTGTGATACTAAGTGGAGCTGTAGGCAGTCTTTTACTGGTACCTATCATGTATACCTCTCATTAAACATTCGTGAGGTGCAGGCCATCTAAAGCAGCAAATCCATGGCAAAGCTTTCCTTATGGCTCAAAAACTGGCATGCTAATATGGGTTCCTCTCTCATTTCTGTAACTTTGTAGTCATAAGCTCTTCATATAATTGAATTCAAGATTAAAAAAAATGACCTGCATGATCTGCCTGATCAAGTTCCATCTTGAATAAATATGCTGTGTTGGACAGGGACCTCAAATGGGAATAACAACGCTAAAACTGAGAAATTACTACACTGCAAAGTTGTGATGCTCTCACTGTTCACAATTCCTACTGGTATCAGTGTTTCTGGATCCAGCCTTAAAATCTCTATAAATTAGATGAAAAAAAAATATGAAAACACCTTCATATAATATTATCTCTCAGTGCTTTTGCAGAAGGTAAAATATTTATTTTTAACTAGCTAATCAATGCTTAGCTTTTCAGTTTGCAATTTTATAAAAGTAACGATGCCACAGTATTACTGCTGCTTAAGCAAGAGCCTAACTCAAATATAAGAACCCTCAAATCACAGCCAGAACCTGGAAACCTTCAAAAGACTTTGGTTGTAACTATATGGCTGTTACAAACTAGTGATGGTTCCTACAAACACTTAATTTGGATGCAGTGTTTGTGCAGAAAGATTTAGTAGAAGGTCAACTTAATTTCATAAGGTGTTTCCAAAACCTTAAAGTTTGCTCTTCAGCTCCATAGCTTGTATATCATTCTAATAGAGTTCAGGTTCTACAATAAATAAAAGACAAAAGGGCTCCCAGGGAATAAATGTGTTTGGGAGACTGACACACAGAAGTGAAGAACACAGTAAAACTTGTCCCGGGGGAAGGGAAAATGTCTAACTTGTTCTTTATTAAAAGCGAAGTGGAAATATCAGCAGCTGAGGGAGCTGGGAGGGACCTCTTGATCATTGTAATGTAGAGCTGGACATTAAAACAACTCTAGACAGAGTTTATAAATTTCAATACAGATATTCCAAATATTCAATGCAGAATAAGTGTTGATTCCAAGCATTTAGATTTTATCATTAACAGTGAAATGTGGCTATTTTTTCTGCCTAATTTTCAAAAAAGCAGGGGAAAAGCTCCATTCTAGGAGTTTGAGTACCAAGTTTGTTTACATGATCAATTTATTTCTCTAATAATTTAGGCAAAAACTTGATTGACAAAATCTTGATTCAGGGAAGGACTAGGTATATCTAAGTTTAAGCAGTGGAGTAGTCCTAATAACTTCCTCAGAACTATTGCATGTGTTACGTGACATAAATAATAAATTCATAATTTCATAAATTCATTTACACATTACTCGTTTCCCACTGAAACACAGTAAAAATCAAAGCTTTAGTTTCTCTTAGTTTGAACCAAAACACTCACTGATCTCAGTGGTGCGGAATGACGACCTGATATCTTGCCATACTAACAGCATGTTGGACAGATTGGTTTTGTTTTCATCTTAAATGTTTCATGTTCTAAGCTGGATGGTGAGAGCACACGATTAGTACATTCCTCCTACTGCCTTTTGCATGTTGTCTTCTACTTTCCAATGCTTTCTATCAGTTTCAGGCTGTCATCCTGAAAACTCTCCTCTACCTTTCTTCCTTTCTTTGTTAGGTTTGGGAACTTGTGGAGTTGCTTAGCTTTTCTGGAATCTATATATCCTCTTATGTTCTATCACTTTATTAAATTTGTGCCAAAGCCCTTTAAAATCAAAGAAAACCTATTTACTTCGGTGGATCTTGGATGAAGTTTGGAGTATGCTTCCTGCTTCTTCCATAAACATGGGTGCTATAGCTTCTGCATTAAAGGGTGTCTCGGCTGCTTCTGGCCTCCCCCCTCGGAAGCAGTGTAGGTGTTACTCAGGTGACTGAGACCTTGTTCAGGGCAGAGATTATGTCTGCAAGGACTTGAATTTAAATGTCTGAGTCTGAGGTTTGGAGTCAAAGTTTGCTGGTATCTGTCTGAACTTTACACTGGATGAGGCTCCAGACCTGGCAGGACAGCAGGTGATGCTGTGATATTACCGGTCTGCTTCTGCTCCACTTCTCTTTCCACTTTAAAATGCTACCTGGCTTGACAGTGGTCTTTTAAAAATGAGACAGATGAAATAGTCACAGAGTACTCTTAAAAACAGAAGAGTTTTCGAGAATTGACTTTCCACCTTGTTGCAGAGTGCGCTTCTGAGTGGTGTGAAATGGGTGTTTTCCAGTACCTTTCCTTCCTGCCCATGCCTGCCATGGAGCTCAGGACACAGCGAGACATGTCAGGAGCGTAACGCGGTGACCAGCCACAGCAGAGTCGTATCATAAGCTTTCGTTCTTCAAACTTAAATTCATTTACGTTAAATCCTTACCTTGCCCTAACTGTATCATCTGTAAAAACAGCTGATGTGTCTTCCCTCAGCTGCAGCAGACATAGAGCTTTAAACTCTTTATTATCACCGTGTTTCAGCTTATTTCTAGTTGTCTTGGAAGAGCTTTAGCTCAGTCGGAGATGCTTTCTTTTCTCTCCCGCTTAAGCAAGAATGCAACTACTGGTAAACCCGGGCAGAAACACCGGTGCATTAATCACAATTTTCTTGCAATAGTTGTGAATATTCCTGCAGTCCTATCAATCGGTCACGGTTTCATTTATATTTAATGATTTTCTTCTACTGTATTCATTGTAGTACGGTGCTGGTAGCTCTTTTTGAGTAGAAGAGACAAAAAAAAGGCTGAAGGGTAAAGAAAAAGGTCGATTCCTAAATACACCATAATTCCTGAGAATTCGTATGCCTGGCAAAGAGCTTCCTGAAGCCTTAGTAAAAAGAGGGAGGAGAGATGGAAGAAAAACCCCCAAACCAGGCACAAACCAAGATAAATTACCCATGGCTAAGGAAATATCCTGGTAGAAACTAGCAAGAACCCTAATTGAAGCCATTTATCTGCACAGTGGGTTTATTAATGCTCTGTTGCTGTTATTTGTGTTAACTTATCTACATGTATAAACTCATGGAAAGTTCTGATGTTCCACTTGGGTTTTCATGGTAAACAGCCAAGACCTTTAAATTGCATAGGTGCTCAAGTAAATTAAGCTTGGGGCCATCCTGATCTTATGTTGTTGTTTTTTTTTTTTCCTTAACACATGGCAGTTTGTTTTCACCAAGATAGAAGAATCTGTCTTCATTGCAGGCATCTGTATTTTTCTGTTCCTTTGGCTCTCTTCCTGAACTGCTGTTTGGTAGCGATACTGTAAGTCTTGATATTTGTGGGGCTGCTAAAAAATCAGCCACATCCCTAATTTCTGAAGGGTTATATTGTTTTAAAATAGATTAGGAAATGTTATCAGAACACGATTTAAGCTTTCACTTCTTGATATATCTCACTGGATGCAGCACTGACATTAAGAATGTTACTAAAATATCATATTTCCTTTAATTATTACTGATAGTTACTGCAGAATTCAAAAGACCACGCTATAGGCTTTCAAAAATAAAGAAGTATAGCTAAATTTTTTGCACTTGTTTGGTTGTCATGTTTTTCTGCAATTCATAACTCACCAACCAATGAAATAAGAAAAATGTATCGAGTATTCCTTAGAGGTTCTTAACGATAAAGAAACCTCATCATATTTGCACCTTGAAGGCAATCTGTGTTTCCAGCTGGGATGGGACACAGTGTTAACTGAATTGAAGTCACAATTATAATACATTAGTAAGCTAATAAAAATTAATAAAGAAAACCATTTCCCTTTTGCAATGTAAACACTACTAAACACACTTTACCACGTACATCTCTATGGAAACAATTAGAATTTGATAACAAAATCTCATGCCTATATACCTTTCAGTTTTTGCTTCACTGCCCTATTACTTGAGAACAGACTAGAAAATAAATATTGGAACTTTTTATTAGCAACTTATTACTGTGCTTTGCCTAAAGAAAATTTTGCCTAGTGGTTCTTTATTTCTTTAAGCTGCCAGTCAAGGTGCTAGGCCTTAAAATTGAATGAATACATTTATAAATTAGTATAATTTTTCAGAAACAAAAGTAAGATGGTCTGTCATAACTGATGAACAAAGCTCTTTGAAACTTGTGAACTATTAGCTTAACAAGAACAATTGCAGCTGAGCTTCAAGATTTCAGATATTTTGCATATCAAAATGATTAAAGAGGTAATTATCAGGACAAAGCACTGTCAGTACAGGCAGATAATGGCTTATATGGAATAGTCCTGGCTCTGAGGCCCAGCTGGGTCTTTCAGATGTGAGAGGCCAGCCACAGAAGACCATTCACGCTTTTTCTTAAATGCAACAAATGATACAGAGCTTTCTGGCCTGAAGGCGGTTACTGTAATTCTGGGTGATAAATTAGGCTCTGATAGAGACTAATAAAAACAGTTCTATAGCTATTTAAAGCTAAGGAAATTGCTAAGAATCCAGATGGGAATTACCCAAAGGTAGGCTTCAGTGTCTAATAAAGCGTGATCCAGAGAACCTTGCAAAGTGTGCAAAACCTTCCGGCAAACGGACAGCATATGAGCTCAATGGCTGATTGCACCGGACCATTAAAGCTTCATAACAATCGCTTGGAGACCTGTTCTGCATGGACTTACTGAACGAGGCATTTCAATTCTGTAGCTCAGGCTGAACGCATGATGAACTTTTCTGTCAAAAGCCTAATCCTGTAAAGCTGCTACTGTGGACATCTGATGTAAATCCACTCAAGTGGATGAGAGACTTTTAGTGGTGGGGTCTGAGAGGAAGGTCCAGAGTGCTATGCAGCATTTCCATTTTACGAAGCTTATTTCATTTTGTTATCCAGTCTTACTAAATCATTGAATTGGGCACTAGACAGGTTTATCATTGGGCAAAACACTCCAATAGGGTGAACAGGTTTTATCTCTAATTCAGTGTACACTGACACTGCAGTTTCAGAGAAAAACAAGAAAAAAAAATCTACAGTTCTGAGATTCTACCGCAAAGCTTGTCAATTCTTTCATGTGAAAAGGTGGTTACTGGGAGCAGTGGATAGTATGAACTGTTATTTAAGCATTGAGTCATGAATTTATCTCTTTCATATACTAGCATAACATGTCTCCATTTACAAAAGAGAGATGTACTCAGTGCTGAAGATAAAACATACATGTGTTTCTAACTAATCCTTTCCCTTTGGCTATCCAGCCACTGAATTCCCTCCTGAGATTTGTGAAAACCTATACATAAGAATGTATGTTTCAGCATAGAGCTCACCCAGCTCTCAACGGGGGATGCTGAACTCTTTTCTCTTTTTCTCCTTTGCCCTCCCTCTAATGCAATCAATTTATCTATATAGAACATCCTTAAATTATCTCTGAGTTAATACAGAACTTAAATCCAGGCTATAAGAAGTCTGAAACTTCTTTATGTTGCCAGCGTTGTACCAAATAGAGGCACTTTTGACAAATGTAGAAATGTATAGAAACAAGTGAGGTTCTTGTGAGACAGGGAAAAGTCAAGAGTGACAGACTAGGTAAATTTCCACATATTTTTATTGATGATAGGTGAGAAAGCCAAGCAATTAAGTATTTGTGGTTTAAAATGTATATTTTAATGCTGCTTATCTCTGTCTCTTATAATTATGAAGGAACACGGCTGCTTCAGTTTTGTTCCAGTGGGTAGTGTGAGTTAGTTGCACTTTTCTTTGTTCTTCCTCTTTAAGGCTAACACAGTCTCCTAATAGGATGCGTAATAACAGTGGCAAACATAGAGTGCGACTGGAGACTTGAAGCATATTTCTTTTAAAGCCTCTGTGTACTGACTCAATGATATTGCTGCTAAGTATTGACATTGAGCAACAACAAAAAAAATGCCTTATTTCTTTTTTTGAGTTTTCTTTTGGTACTCTGAATTTCAAGAGGAAGCCAGCTTCACCAAAAAATATGATTGAGAGTAGTTTACAAAGACTGAAAACGTTTTAAATATAAAACAAGGGTTTGTTTTTTCTCTCATTTTTACGCAGAAACCGTGTTTGAAAACTAGCTTGTGTAGCATCACATTGTGTTCTGCCCTGTCTTAACAGGAGGGCTTTTATGATAGCAACGGAGCAGCAGGTTGACTAACTCCTGGGGTCTGTATTGCAAACGTAGATGTTAGTCTGAGCCATTCTGGTCCAAACCAAATGTCCACTCATTTGTATGGATGAGCTCTGAGAATTGACAAGGCACTTGCTTGGCACTGGTACAGATTATGAATGCTTTACTGTTATTGGAGAAAAGCTACTTGCACAATTAATTTTTCTAATCAGAATTACTTGCATGACTTGAATGTGGAAGACATTCACAGTTGAATTATTGGCTGCATGGATGCAAGACGACTGTATTTGCTGTTACTCCCTCCTGCAGTGTTTGCCTAGAGAGCTCAAAACTCCATTAGATCAGCATGTTGCTGGTGCTCAGCTCAACTGTCTGTAAATGGATCTGGTCACGTTGTTTTCCACATTTCCACAGGGCCATCAGCTTTTCAGAAGGTCATCTTGTTCTGCTTAGCTGAGACCCTGATTGAAGGAAGCATTCCTGTTTAAAATAGTGATCAGGTGTTTTGTAAATAGATTTCATTTTGTTTTTTTTCCTAATGGGAATGTAAACATGCTGTGTCACTTTCTTGAAGGGCGGATGATCTTTGTAGCTTCTGAGAGAATTGGGAATTGACCCTAGGAAGTTATTATGTTGCTGTAATAAAGAGACTGTGCCCACTTAGGAATTTTCTCTGAGAGGCTGCTGCTCTACTACCAGTGTTATACTGCTTCCCCTTTCCATTAAAATAAAAGACTCAGTCTGCCAGACATTCATTAGCATAAACCTTTGATCGGTGTAATTATCTCTAGGCAAAAAATTAGTTCTTTTTTTTTTTTTCAAATTAAATAATGAGCAAAATATTATCAATTCAAAAAATGTCCCCCCAATCTAATTTAAAAACTGTACCTAACATGTGCTGCTGAATGCTGACAAAGTAATCCTCTTTCTTAAATCCTCTTTCTGTCATTGATTTGTCACAGGTTTGTTTTCATCAGCCTCATAGCCAAGGTGAACCTTTACTTCAAAGATGATATTTTTCTTGTTTTTTAAAAGGACTTGTTTTTTTCTTTTCTTTTTCTTTTTTTTTCTCTTCCCACTCCTAGATTTGAATCTGGAGCAAACTCAATGAAGTCATAAATATTACATCAGGGACAAACTTGACCTCACATTCCTTGTATTACTTGATACAAGTCAAAGTAATAATGATTAAGTGAGCATACTAAAACAAAACACTCTTCATTTAAATGTTAAAACCCGTCAAGTCAGCCTTATTGATTTAACAAGTTGTTGTCTTATGTTATTTGAAAGAAAGAAGGAGGAAGGGATTGACTATATTTGTGGGGGAGAAAAACTTTCAGAGAGTAAATTCAGATCACTAATAGGTGCTAAGAAGAGGTGGTCCCAGTTCCATTTTTAATCTCTGCTTACAGGGGCAACTCTCTACAAAATAAAAAGGAAAGAGGCTGTTTTGTGACCCTCCTTGCAACAAAGTATGAAATGGATACAATTAAAAATCTTTGAATCTTCTTTCCACCTTTTGTCAAAGGATATATGTGGCACAACTTATTTATCTGTGGCCACCCTTATTTCAGTCTCTGAATCTAGTTGCCTGTATGCTGAAAGCGTTTATTTACCAAAATACTGACCACTGGTCTAATTCTTTGTGTGGCATACAAGTTTTGCATACTTAGAAATTAAATCTTGTAGTTTTGCTTACGTACTTAATGTCGCACACCTGCATTCATATCTTGTCTTGTGATGTGTTTATTATGATCAATTTCTAAGGCTACTGGATTTATTCACCCCAAAAGTATGCATTTTTAAATTTGAACATATGTTTAGATGAGAATAACATATGAATCTTTGTTTAATTTTCTTGGTTCCGCTTTCCTGGTATGATCTAAGAGATCATTTAATTTAAAATGTTTCTAGAGATAGAGGCTTCACGACTTCCCCGTTCCATTGCTGAATTATCCTCATTATAGAAGTGTTTTTCTTACATCCAGCAAGAATTTCCCTTGCTGAAAATTGTGATTACGGTTTCTAGTCCTTTCACTTTCACTATGTGCCTCCAAGAAGACTCTGTCTCCACTTTCTCTCCAACAACCTCTTGGAAGTTGAGGATTTCAGTCATATCCTCCACGCGCACACTCCCAAGTCTCTTCTCTAGGTGGAACAAACCCAGGCCCCTCAGGCCCTACTGGTGCTTCATGTACTTCAGCCCTTTGTTTGGCCTCTCTTCAGTGTTGCAAAACTTACTTTTTTTTTCTACACTCTGATTTTTATTGTTTTTGTTTTAATTGGTGTCTCAGCATTCTGAGTAGCACTTCCTTGAATTTCTGACCAAAAAAAAGTCCATTAGGATGTCTTACGGGGGATGGTAACCATATTTTATTGAATTCTTGGAAAAAAATATATATTGTATTAATGAAGTATAATTATTCAGTATAAATATAATTTGAAAGCCCAAGTATTTGTTGCACTGAAATACTCTGTTCTTTTCTAAATTACAACAGAGTAGCAAATTCTAAATCCTCAATATAAAAATAAAACGGAATGACTAATCTATGACTTCTGCAGAGCTGAACGGGGCAAAGGCATGGCCGTAGGGGAAAGAAGCTGTTTTGAAATTTTTTTGTACTCTTCCACAAGACAGGCTTTCTAAATGTTACCTCTTTTATGAAAGCTTGCATTAAGAACAGAAAGTAAACAATCTTCTCCTTCTCCCCTTGTCACTGTCTCCAGTAGACAATATCTTTCATGTGTCGCATTATGGAATTTCTGGGAAAAAGGCAAGAAATATGATGAATATGTGCTATGACACTGCAGACTTGTTAACCATCCTCTGCTCCAGTTTTCTAACATTACTGAAGTCAGTTAGGAGCTTTAGGTTTCAGTGGTAACAAGATGCAGCCTAGTTTAAATAGGCTTCTACCATACATTAAAAAAAACCAACCCAACAGAACTTTTTTTCCTGCCAAATAAACACTGTGCCAGTAAACAGATTTATCTCGTTAAAGTGTAGCACTGGAGATGCGTACAAGAATTTAAGAGAATGAGTCATAAATGCACAAAGAGTATTAGAGCCAAGCTTTTTCTGAAATTACCACTATTCTCATGTCCTTCAGAATTTGCTTTTTTAACTTATTCATCGACAGCCTTAGTTCAGCTTCTGACACTGAAAATTTTGTTCTGTATTCCTTTTCAGTTTCAACTTTCTCTGTACATAAATTAAACAGCAAAAAAATGTATGTTGGCCATTTTTACAACAAATCAGTGAAAGTTCCCTGTAGCAGTAGTCCAGCTGTGGATCTGATCGAATTAAAAACAAATCTAGAAGATTTTTATTCAGATAAATGCAAACCTTCAGTAACCAAAAGCATGAAAAATTCATGAAATCTCTGTAGCTGTGGAAGTTCAATGTCTTAAGTAATAGCACTGACAGAACTATGTTAACCCTGCCTTTGCAAATAAAAATTACCTTATAAATTCCCAACTGCTTTTAATTAAAAAGCTGGGGAACTAAGCAATAAAAAGGAAGAACTCTAAAAGGCATTTTTTTGTCTATTTAAAAAAATAATAATATAGGTCTGGAAAAGATATTCTGGGTTATTGAGTTCTGGCCTCTTCTGCTCTGTCGTCAGAGGTTGCTTCAGTATTGCGGAGTCTAATATTTCCCTAAAACACATATAAAATGAATGAACAAATGAAGAGTGAGTAAAGTAAATATTTACATTTATCTGATCTACATTCATTATTTAACTGTACATAATTTACAAAGATGTTTCTCCAAAGGGAAGGCCCACATGCTATTTAAAACTACGTAGGCTTTTTTTCATAATCTAGCATTTGGTTAAGTAAAGGATGTGGTCTGGGGGACTCAGTCTTATGCAGATCTACGGACATTGGTTGTACATCACATTCTCTGCTTTATAAAGAACGTATGCAGGAGGCTTGGAAAGACTTACCATGGATTTGGTGACTGGGAGTGGATTGGAATTGCAGCATTGAAATATAGGGTTTTTTATATTATCGCTAGAAATGGTTAGGCATAGAAACTAAGAGCCTAATGCGATCCGAATATAAGCAGTGAGGAGTCTCACTAATTTCAGTGAGAGTTACTTCCACCTGCGTCAGAGCTGTATTTGCTTATTTGACTTTGTATTATTGACACTCACTTTCCTTGATCTCACTTCTCGCACAGCAGAGAAAACCACAACTGTAGGGGAGAGTAAACTTCAAACAGTTGTGGTATATTTTTTTGTCATACTTGGGAAGAAAAGAGGAAAACCCAAGTAAGATTTCCACATAAATTGGTCCAACCCCCCCCCGAATTGTTGATTGTAATGGAATAGTCGTGATTTTGGAAAGCATTTAGGAATGTTCATAGCTCTAAACATGTACTTCAATTCAACTACTCTTTTTTTGAACACAAATTTTCAGGCACAGCTTTAACATTAGTGCAGTCAGGGAAGTGCATTATGCTCAGCTTCTATTATTTTCAGTAGTTTTGACCTGAAATCCTTCCTGGGCTTTTGTTTATTTTTAATTTGGTGTCTTTTGGGCCTGATGCATTGCTTAGGGCCATCCAGAGTGTAGTTTTTCTTTGATCTGTGGGCTGAAGCCCAGGGGATGTGCATTACGCATAGACAAGCCTTATCTGTGTGGAACACTAATTTACAAACTCGAATTTGTATCCTTGAATATCTTAGAGGAAGATCAGAGCTGAGCACAGGGAGGGGTGACAGGGAAGAGAAAGGAGAGCTTGAATTCTGCCTAGAGAGCAGCAAAATGTGTTTGAAGCAGCTTATTGCAAGTAGGAACTCCCTCAGTAGCCATCCATGGCGAAATAGTCCCTTGATAAAAGACTGGAAAAGGCTGAATGAGTCCTCAAATGGGTACAGAGTTCAGATAGACAGAACACCACCGTGGAACATGGATTCACAGAGAGGGGAAAACGAGCTGGCAATTTCATCCCTGTGCCCAGGAGAGCTGAGCGTAAAAAGTTGTGGTCCAGGAGCTGCATGGTTGCATGGGAAGAGCTGTAAGTGGGCAGTGTTTTCTCTCTATAACCCAAGTTTGGGGATGTGGTAAGAATCCTCCTCCACAAACAGGGGGGGACTTTACAGGAAGGTGTTTTCAGGAGCAGTTGGAGCAGCATCTGCGGCTCTGCGACTCCTCTTCCCGTGGCAGACCATACTGATCCTGCCTGCGGTCCTGGGTTTGGGCACTTCTCTTGCTTTGCATCCTGCCCTACTGCTACAGTTTTCCCTTACCGCATGTCTTATTTAGCTTATTAGCTTATGCTTTTGACAAAGAAACAGCCACCTGGAATTTCTGTGCAAAGGTTTATGTAAAGATGTAAAATATTTTCTCCATGTTGCTTATTCTCTGCCAAATTGATGTGCACTGATTAAATAAAATATGCTGTAGTTCATATTGGGGGTGGGGGGTTCAGATGCGTAACATTGTAGTAACGTTGCTTTTGCCTAAAGAACTTTTTTTAATTATTTTTATAAACAGAAAAATCAGGACTATCATGAAACTTTTCAGAATTCTTACCATTGTAGTCCTTGTTTATTAGCAAAAAGCCACAGAATTATATCTGAACCTTCTTCAACAGAGATTAAATTGGACCCAGTTCCCGTTACATGTCTAGTGAGTTAATCCCATCATGAATGAAATAAACAATAAATCAAGTCAGGTATGATTATAGTCAGCAGTACATCTAATAAATCAAACCAGCCACACTAATCCAGGAACATAAGTAAGGGGGAAAAGAATCTTTTCTCCTGTAAAGCATTAAATTCACAATATGCAGCTTCTTACGTAAAAGCAGATCTGTGAACTGCTTAATTCAGAGCTATGTAAGCTGGCAGGGGGGAAGCGGTCATCAGCTCTCTTCTGCTTTTATTGCTGTTCCTGTATAGAGCAATCCATTAGCATTATCACTTTGCATAAGACTTTTTCATATTTATAATTTTGGAGCCAGTTTCTTGGATTTGTGCCCTGCTTTGAAATGTTGTTTTTCAAATCTTGTCCTTCTGGATAGAAAGAAGGACGCAAACTTTTCTTTTAAGCGATCATAAAACACATTGCTCCAACACTTCCATTTTTCCATTTCAAAATGTTTTTTATTAGAAATACAGCCTGACCAAAACCAACCCCTAATTTCCCAAGAGAGATCGTTGAACCTTCAACGAACTGCAGACAAGCTGATACTTCCACAGCAGAGAACAAGATGCACACACTGAAAATGGGAAAGATTTCACAAGAAACCTCTGTGAAACCCAGAACACATCCGTGTCAGGTGTATAGATTACCTGAAATTGCTGTGAAAGGTAGCTTGGACTTCTCAAGAGCAAGGCTGAAGGTGCTTGAAAACACGCCTGATATTAACTAACTGACTTTTAGTAAGATGCTGCACACTTAACCTTTCCTCACCATCCTGTGCAGCATCCAATACAAAATAAGCCATCAAAATGTCAAAGAATTAAAAATAAATAGCAGAATTCAATCTGAGTAGGTTTTAATTGCTTCTTCTGCTAATACCATTTGACATTCAGGATTTTTTTTTTTTTTAACTTCTTATGTAGTGAAATCTAGAGCAGCAGATGCAACAATAGTTCAGTTCCAATATTATTCTAGCCAAGAGCTCAGATTTCATCAGGCAGCAGTCACGCAGTGTTTTGTTGCCTGCCCGTAGCGTGGGCTACTCATAACGATGGGGTACTCCTTCTTGTAAGGTATCGAGCAACAGTGCGTGTTTTAAACTTGGTGCGATTAATGGTGAACTGTTGACTACAAACCACCTCGATAATTGTGGATGTGCATGGCTTTTGCAAGTAGGCATTTCTAAAAGCAGAGCAATTGCCAGCTGTAGGCCAAAGTATTAGAAAAATACCAATTTAGTGGCATCAGCTGTGCATAGGGGGAACGAGCTGAGAGAGAGCATGCTCTGAAACTCCATTTGTCTTGCACACAATTGTCAAACATTACATTCATAGATGTTATTTTGGAGAAGAAGGGATGATTTGATTGTAATACTCATCTATTTTTCCTTTATATGTATGTACACACTCATATATAATTCTTGCTTTGAAGAACTCATGCATATGACTTCATGCATCTCCTCTCCTTTTCCACCCTTCACATTTGGATATTCAGATGTGGCTGCTTCTCTGGTTAAGATCAGCGATGTTACCTCTTGAAGACAGGGATGGCAGCTTACACTCTCCATGAGGGAAACAAAACAAACTTTCTAATGGGAACTGAAAAAATGTATAATGTAATTAAAGACGTACCTCCTACAACTTCCGACTGTTGAGAAATTGGTTTTGCTTTTCCCCATCTTGTGTTATTTCCAGCTGACCTGTTCCTACATCTTATGCAACAAGCTGATATGCTAGGCAAGCCCAGGGGGAATGAGATCGCAAGGGAAGAGATGCAGTTTCATATCGCTAGTTCTATAATTAGCATATGTGGTAATGTAGGATACTTTCACAGTTGTCATTGGAACCTGTGAAATTTCCCACTGGAAATGACTAGTCCCTAATTTAGCGAGAAGAGGTTTGCATAAAAATCATCAACAGTAAAGGCCACAAGATCTCATGAAAGCATTGCAGTTTCACACAGCTCTACTCAATCTATAACTATCATCTGGGACATGTGCGCTCAGACACACATTACATATGTTAAGTGCAAGGATGAAGTCATTTTGGGTCATTTGTCTGATTCATTGCTAATTCTTTTCTTTATTTCAGGACCTTTGAGACCAGATACTTCTGTAAGAGCTCCTTCCTAGTGAGTAGTGAATGAAGGAAATCAATCTCCATTCTTCTTAGATTCTTGCTTCCATAAGCAATAATTAAGGACTTTAAACTACTGATATAAAAATAGATGGTGTGTAAAATAACTTCTTAATTTCCCTGCAGGCCTGTCTCTACTTTTCATGGAATTTAACTTAATTTTCTGTTAGTGGAAATTTCCTTTACAAACTGGTGTGGTCTCTTCCCCCACAATAACATCTTAGAGTTTTTTGATGAATTTTGTAGCTTTTGCTGAGCATTCTCTCCTGTGAAGTACTTGCAGCCTTTTATTCCTCAGGGATGCACTCAGCCTCTTGTAAGATGCAATCCCTTCCTCGTCAGTGATGCAAATCGTTCATTTGAGTACACATTTGAGAATTCATCTCACCCAAATCTTCAGGTTATGTTCTTGATCGCAATGAAATTTAAAACGTTGCAGCACTTTTGATTTTCAGTTTAACCCAGCACTGAAACAGATGCCTCTGCATAATTCCGATCCATAATCACAATCTTTAATAATATTTAGTATTGGGTATTTTGGTCTCTGATCATCTGATTGGATCATGTTTTTCGAAAATGACTTTTAAGTTCGCATGAGACAGTATTACTTATGGGCATATGCTTCAGAAGTGCGAAATTCCTTCTCACGTCAATGTTATTGACTCATACAGAAACACCTTTTCTGTATTCAATAGTAGGTGATAAAAGTATTTCTCAAAGAACACCTCTCTATCTTCACAAACTGTACATTGTAGGATGATTCCAGGAAACCCATCATCTCTCTTAATTTTCCCTCATTTACATTTCCATGAAGGACTGATGGGCAGTGATAAGCCAGTTGTCAGCCTAATAGCATTACCAAGTTGGCAGAGAAGTGTTTTCTGCAATTATATTGAATTCCCTGCAGTGGTAGGACTGAAAGGCATTACCAGCACTCTCTGAGGGTTAAAAAGCGGTACTACAAACCTTCTGGAAAGACAAAGACTTCTACTAGATGTTGCTTTTTTTTTTTTTTTTCTTTGTCCAGTGTAGAGGCAATATCTAAATTTCTTATGTGCAAATATACATACATACATGTTTATATATATATACACACACACACATACATACAGGGACAAACATTATAAGCTTCATGTAACATTTAATTTTAGACTCTCTTTGTTGTTTGTAACAGTCTTTGAGTCCACCCCTTAACGTAATGCAGGACAGAGATTTTATTTTTCTCCAAAGCCTATTGGTCAATCCAGGAATTCTCTTTTTTTGTTGTTGTTGTTTTACTTTTAGCTTTTGGATTGGGGTGTGTTGTTTTGTTGTTGGGTTGTTTTTTTCTTCCTGAGAATTATGAGTGCTTGTTAGGCTATAACATATATATTTATGAAAATTCTGTTATGTCTACAGGTTTATTATCACAGATGCGTAACACGCTTATGAAGCATGATTATGTAATAATCCCATTTTGTTGGTAATGTTTTGTCTGAGGTCTAAAAGGAAGTCTGGAGTAGGTCTGTCTGTCTTATATTGCAGCTTTGACCATGCTCTGATCTTGCACGTTGAACCACTATTTTTCAGTTTTTGCAGTTACAGGTTGGGTATTTTTTTTATTGTTGGAAATATTTCCCTTAAAAATCTATTGTATAATATTTTTTACTTTGTTGGCTTTGAGGGATGTTTTTATTCATTGATATAATGGTGTCATAAACTAATAGAGCTGGTAGGCTGAATTAAGGACTAATAGTTTTTGTTTACCTCACTTGTTGAAACGATGTCATCAATATAGCTTACTTTCATGTTGTTAATAGCGGTAACTGTGCACTCTATGACATACACAGAAATAGTATTATATGAGGTACTTGCTGCATTTGCTACATAAAAATGAAAACGTTATTGGTTATGAAATGCAGCCCTGAAATCCTAAATCACAGTAATATTCTGCTTCATTAATAATACTAACTTTGGGCTACACCAAGACTTTCTCTGAAGGAGTAGATAGGAAATTGCGTTTCTCTTCTGTGCTTTCAGTCTTGTAAGGGCCAGACAGAAATTTGTCTTTCAGTATTGAAATACTGGGGACTTCAAGTAACAACAGCAAAAAATTTCACGGGAGTTACCTCCAAATGATAGCTACCTCCCTGAAACCGAGGAGCGCAAGTCTGGTTTGAGCATGCTCTTCCGTTTCCTGCAGTGCCTGGCGGTTCCCCACTGGTTCTCTTCTGCTTCTGCATTCTGTTAGAAGGCACTAAATGTCTTCTACCATGTAGTATCTGAGAAGATAGAAGATATATATATAATTCATCAAATCATCCCTTCTGAAAATGAATAAAACATACACATCCAAGTATGCTTAAAAAAGCTTCCTATTCTCTTGTAAAGCCACCAATTACTACCTCTCAAGAGGTCTGTGTAGCAGTCTTGGATGGTGAAATTCCTATTTTGTATAGTATTTTTTCAGCTAGAGACCAAAGAACTCTCTTCTTCCACCTCTTCTTATGAAGATATAAAAGAAATACATTAAATGGAACCTTTTTTTTTTTTTCTGTGGAGGTTCTGTTTAGAGAAGAACCAAACAGAAAATACAGGGTATCCTGCAAAAATGCATTACAACTGCGCTTTGTATGACAAATGAACGCCATTGATTTTCCTATAGTGCCTTTCATAAAGATCATCTGTATATAGAAGGAGTCAATTAAATGCTGAAGAGAATAGAAAGGTTTAAAGCCGCTATTTCAATTGGCGTATTTCACAGGAAAGACACTGAGAAAGCAGCTCAGGATTAACTGTATCCCCTCCCCTCTACAAAGATTGATATGGAAAACTTAAAAAATAAGAGAAATGTAAAGAATCATAACAGACAGTCAGGACAGATGACTGATAAGAAGGCAGCAAGTGAAGCCATGAGGCCCCTGGGGGTCTGCAAAAGGGCCATTTTATTCAGGTTCAATGATGAAGAAGTTCAGGGAAAGAGATGAAGATTGAGAGTAAAGTAGTCTCACCTTTCTGAAACTGTGAGAGGGTGTTTTAACCTGTTCCATTGCAAAGAGGTGGGAAAGACGATGGTAGGAAACATGAGTATAGCTCTGGTAAAGAACTATATTTTCAGTCTATTCAAACTGTCACAGAGAGAAAGAGAGGCTACCAGCCTTTGTGTACTGTTGCTACTGTAATTATTCTAAATGAATAATTTACAAGATTTTGTAAGAACATATTCCAAAACTGAAAAGTGTTTATTAATTTCATAAAACAGATTCTATAGAGGCTATCTGAAACACAGCATTACCACTTTTGCAATGCGCAGGAGTTTTTTTAGGGAGTGAAGTTGTTTTTAGTTACTGCTTTATGCTGAGTTGCAACAATTAAGCTATCTACAAGCTTACTTTACGTTTCCAGAAATAACTTAGATGCTTTGAAGTCTACAATTCATTTCTACTTAGGATTTTGCTTAAGTCACTTCTGAAAGTGAAGCACAGGTTAGCATTCATCCTGCCTAGCTTCAATCAGTGCCAAAAAATTAACTATCTTGTCTAATCTCACTTTTAGGACTCTTCTGTAACGAAGAGAGATTCACAGAGAGGGGCCTTTTTATCTCACTTGTTATAAGCCCCTTCCATCCCTGAGATCTCTTTCTTTCTGCTCATACAGAAGAATACTTTATAATAGGGTTATTACTTCTGTCATGTTTTATATCGCTTGGATAATAATGCTTTATATGTCAGTCCAACAGCGTGCTCTGTGTGGCTTGGATTTTATGGGGAGCGGAAGGCTCTGAAATCATGTAGATTTGCAAAGGGTTTCAACATCCAGTCTCTGGTGAAAATTACAGACCTTTTCAGTATTTTATATCCTTAAACTGCTACATTTAGAAAATGAGAATGAAATGCATCCCTGCTTCTGTACTTATGTTAACTTCAAGAAATACGTATAATTTCAGGAGGAATATAAATCAACCACTAAGCGGTGGGATTTAGCAAAGAGCTTATCCTAGTGGGAGAATTTTCCAGTGTTTGGAACTGCCCAGTCTTTTGGTACATTCACCTGACATGCTCAGCTGAGGAAACCTCAGAAGAGATTTTCATCTGACCTGGTATGTATGGCAATGGCTACAACTCCCATAATTATTTTATAGTAACCATCAAGGTTTTCATGTACATTACATAATCCTCCTTTGATAATTTGCTCTGCTTAGGAGATGATCCCATCAATATTTCTAACCTGCTCATGAATAATTCCACTTTTCTCCCTTCCTATTAGCATACAATGTTTCAAAAATTTGCAAGTATACCTAGTTAAAGTGCTAATGCTCTAACTGTGATTAAAATATTTTGGGAGGCATTCCTTATTTTTTTTTTTTCTTCCGTGTCCTTATAGTCTTACTTACAAATAGTTACATGTATTGAGTAGCTGTCTGGAATCGGTTGGATAATTCACTAGCAGGCAAGACGGTCTTGTTTCTTTAAAATTTTCATTTAGATTGTTTTCTGATTGTAAACAACCCCTGGAAGACTGAATACTGTGATATATACCATCCTATTACTTTTTCATATAGCTTAAGAAAAGAAAGGTCCATTTAAGTATTACTAAGAGACACACAGACAGTAGCTGTAGGTTACTAAGAAGCAACTTGAAGTTACTGATTAATAGAATAAATTCACTGATCCAAAACAGAGGAGTTCAGATGTAACCCAGCTGCAGACTTCACCCCCACTCTGTCTCCAAAATCTGCAGCTTTTAACACGAGACCGTGCATCCATTTCCCTTCAACTTTAGAGCATTATTGACTATGGGGTTTTATGGCAAAACTTTGTCAGTAAAAGTTGGCACTTGAAAAACTTCCCAGTTTAACTGGGAAATTTGCTGTATCTCTATATATAGGTATGACTTTAGTAGCAGGAGTATAATCTTGCTTGTCAATATTTCCAACTGTTCAGCATTCAGATACTAAAATTAAAAGAAAGCAGTGATAAAGAAAGAAGACACATCCCAATTTCCACATTCATTTCGTCTTAGCTCCCTACTGAGAGCAGATGTGCCAGTAATGGCAGTGTTTTCTGCATGATGATAAGTATTAGTAGCTCATAACGAGCTAAATGCCATTGCCAAAGAGTTGTCATCTAATTATTTTTTTTTTTCCCCAAACATTACACTTATTCTAAGTGAATGATGTGGTTTGGCCAGATCCAGGGCTTATTTGAACAGCAGAAGAGGTTTATCTGCCCAGTCTCTCTCCTGTAATGTGACCGGAGTTAATGTGCACGCTCACTGCAGTCAGTCTTCAAATGGCCAGTGCTTTCTAGAAAGTGTCAGGTGTATCGTACACGCAGAGGCTGTATTGCATGAGCTGTCACATGCAAAAAGGATGGGGCTGCCATCTCCCATACTGCCCTAGGGAAAGCGAACAGCCTGAAAATGGGCTGAAACTACCAGGTGAGATGCTTTTGTCAGGTCAAGTTATTATGGCCCGTGCCAGACAATTCTACAGCAGTCGTAGAATAATTCTGGACACGATTACTTGTTCTGGCAGTAGCAACTTTTTCAGCTGTCATCATTCCTTGACATCCAGAGGCATGTTTCTGTTCTGTGCCTGGACAAATATTAATGGGAATTGGAGATACAAATCTCAAGTGGGATCTCCAGGAAAAAATGCTTCCAGGAATAGATTCTGGGGAAGTGTTCTTATGGGCTGAGAGCCTCTCCCTAAGGGACTTTTAGGAAAGAAGATGGGGAGAGCTTCTTTGTCATATACATTATCTCAGTGGGGATTCATACTGTAGAGCATTTAAAATAAGGATGAACCTCAAACGCAATCTCAGAATTATACTTCTCAAAAGAAGTGCTTTTCTACATTATTAGATATCTCGGTTTGCCAACCTGGAAAATGTAAAAGGTCAGTTGCCTTACCTGATAACTTTCTGGTATTACTTTCTTCTTGTCAAATAGAAAGGAACATTAGCTTTATTCACTTTAACCATCAGACTTCCAGGCCTGACTACAATCTCAAATGACAATATTTATTGATGATTATTTTTTCCTTAGAGTTGATGAAATGGATTGGTATAAATGATATTTTTTTTTTAATTTTATAAAGGACGTTTGGTTCATTCTCTAACAAAACTTTTTTGGGGAAAAACATCGTATCGTTCACAAAAAGCTTTATTTATATAATCACCTGTTTTTTAGCTGGAGTGACATGCAAGAATTTTTATTTCAAATACTAACAGATTTTTGATTGCGTAGCTTCTTTTTCCATTTATGAGTCTGTAATATGAAGGCAAAGGAAATACTTGGGTAGCAACAGATTTTACCCTTTATTAATTATATATCCCCTCTTTTGCTAAGCAAACCTTGTTCTCCATTATCTCATTTACATAATTGTGTTCAGTTTGCTTTCCTCTGGCACAATGTAATCATAAAGAAGGAGTTAAAAAAGTTTCCCTTCTTTCCACTTAGCAGGAAAGCCCAGGCTCATAGCAATTTTTACTATGCAATATTCCACAAGATCTGAACTTCTTGCTTTTTCTGTTTGACATTACTGTGTTGAAGACTGCAGAAATCAAGATCCTAATCATGCAATGTGTGATTAATTGTAATTGGACTAGTATTTAAAATCTAGGCCCTATGGTGCTCATACGCATACTTTAAATGTGTAAGTAGGTGTTCATAACATCCAGCCTAAATGTATGGTATTTCCATTTAGAAGCTATTCCATTTATTAACAGTTGAGTATCTGTGCCTGTTACTTCCCACCATCATTGACAGTAATCAATACTTATAGGAGGGTAATTTCGATAGGATCATAGCCCCAGTGAATCAGTGGGACCGTGACTTGATGCTGTACTTTCTTGGAAGAAGGGGGCCATGGGTTATAGCATTAAGAAAAATATGAAGACTAGGAACTTATTGAATCATACCCTTGTTTGTTTTTCAGTGCGGAAAGATGAGACTTAAAATTTTAGTTGAAAACAAATGCTGTTTTTTTTCTTTCCTGTGTAAAAAAAATACATCTCTTTCTTCATATTATCAGTTTACAATTGTTCAGATGCAGTGATAGTGATGGTATCTGTATTCTATGTGCTGTACTGGTAATGAGCAGATGATGTTAAGAGTTTGCAGATCATATAATGATGTTTAGAGGAACATGAACTTTCTGCCTGTGCTCATACTATTATTGTTCCTACAGTAAACTTCTATCTAAGGTATGATGTATATAGGTGGTGCTATTGCAATTTTATTTCTACAAGTTCTCAGTGAACTCCGTGGTACGTGATAGGGGTTTAGCTGCACATCCTGACTAGTTCTATCAGCTACAGAGTCACCACCGATAATGCCACAGACAGGATATGTCTGATAGCATGACAGAACATCTGGAAACTGCTGTGCCTGCTCAGAGCCCTCACCAGGGAATGAGATGCTGTACGGGCACTGTTTTCGAAGCTGCTTTCTGTCCATAATGAAAATTTTTCCCTTACCTCTTTCACATACTGAATGTATTGTGAACAACAACCTCTCCTTACTTCCCATTACAGATATAGAGTTTATTTATTTGTTTTTAAATATCAATGTCATGACTGGTTTTGAAAGGCTTCAGCCTTGTCCATTGTGAACACTAACACCATTCTCTGAAATTTTCTAACATAGGCAGCAGAACTAATCCTGAGGGCAAGGTTTAGGTCCAGCCATTTAGATTACGTACCTTTCTTTCCCCTGAGGTACAGAAATTAGGGATCAGTCCTGTAAAGACACAAAACTTTTTTGTTTCTACAATAAAAACTGCATTTTGATTCCAGGACAACACAGAGAATATTACAAAGACCTATGAAACATCCTTGTGGAGTACTACGTAATGTAAAAAACATACATTAATTAATGGAATACAAAGAAACTTTTATAAGTTTGTACTAAGACAACTTTCATATTTATAATTTGTCATGAGAGCATTTTCTGTAAATCATAGCTTTCAAGCACTTGATGTTTTATTTTTCCAAAAAATGTATAACATCTTTTTCTTTTAAATGCGGCCTATATAGTAAGGCTAGGAATCAAATTAGGAAACTGCATGACATATTTTTCTTTTGTGAGACTGACTTTTGGATCATTGTCTTAGTCACCTTTCAAATATTTATTTAAATGAAGAATAAAACTGGACAAGGTAAATAGCATAATTTGACAGCTGCTTCTTCAGAAAGGTATGGAAGAAAGAAAAACTTGTTAATTGTGTATAAGCATTTTCTGTTTATTCATTATTTAAAATACATGTAAGAATCCTGCACCAGTATCTTACTTCTGGAGATGAGAGACTCCTCTTTTCTTAAGAAATAAGTTAAAAAATTGTCCATTTCTCTGGATAAAAATTCATGCCATTTTAAATTAGGGGCAGTTTGAGCCGTCTATGCAGTTTTAATGAGAATCCACCAGATGGCATAGGAAAAGGACCTCATTAACAGAACTTTGTGAATGGTGGTATTTTGGCTTGCTGGCTTATTTAGTCAAAGTGTCTTGTTTTGAGGCAAAAATTTGCTTCCTTGTGATATTAAGGTTCCCCAAATCTATTTCACTTCCTTTGTCCTTTTTCAAAATGTCTTTTTTTTTTTTCTTGCTATAATAATTTAAAGGAATTTCTCATCACCAATGTAATCCTGACCAAACACAGCTTTTAAGCATGTTCCTTGCTTTAAGTACAGAGTGCCTCCAGTGTGAAGCTTACGGTTAAGACCACTGTTGAACTGTGGACCCAGATGATAAATTCTTTAGACTAGGAAGCCGGTAAATATTCTCTTAGGTTTAAGTCATAGATGGTGGTCGGAAAAGGGCTATGGCAGGCTCTGCACAGTCATTAACACTTGAGATTATTGTATTAACTTTAAGACAGATGTAAAGTATTAATATTGAACTGGCATCCTTCCAATGTAACTGTGGAAAAGTCTTAGCAAAATTCTCTCTGGAAACACCCCTATTGATCTTCCATCACTGTATTCAGTGAGTTCAGGAAGAAGTGCAAGTGAATAAAATTCCTACTCTTTGTTTCTTCACTTTTAATAACTGTTTTAACAACTTGTGGATTTGTGGGTTTGGGTTTTTCTTCGGTTGGTTTTTTTTTTGGCTGGAGCTGAGAAAAGCTTATGAAATTGAATTACAGTGAGCTAAATAAGTACGGTAGCCTGAGGAAGGTATTAATTTTTAACATATTAATTTATCCCTATAGAAGTCAAATGTAATTGTTTCCAAGTTCACTCTACATCATTTTTATTGAAGCTAAAATAGGGTCAAGATTTATATGCATCACTTCAGGTTCATCTCTAATTAACCCAGAGTACTATACTGATGACCAAATCTTGGAGTCATTACTCAAAGCTTGATCTCCCTAACCCTAAATTCAAGCAGAAACTCCTCTTGAGTTTACACGAAATACTATCAAATGTCAATGCTTAGATAAAATTGCTTTGAATTCAACATGACAGTATTGGTCATTCAGGCCACATCTTCATTAGCAAGTAGAGAAGCACAGTAGGAGGAGATCTGCAGATCACAACAGTTGGTGCTGATGACTCAAAATCAACTAACTCTGTATTTTGGGTTTTTTTTTGCAGAGTAGCTCTAGCTTGGTTCTGTGCATATGGGGCCTTTTGGCATATAGAGTCCATTAACGAGCTTCTATGGTACATCCTCCACTTCAGTTTAATTTTCAGTGAGGTTCCAGATGCCCCTAAAGCGAACAAACACTCAGTAAGTGGGAACAAACAGAAGATTTGCTTCAAAAGTGCACTCTAGACCTGAACTAAAATGCTAGTGTGAATGCACCCTCTGTCATTTCAGAGGACATTTGATTTGAGTAATAAGGACTGACAGATTTTTCTCCTAATTTGACTGTCAGTGATTTTCAAACTTTCTGAAAGAAAATGAGAAATACCCACAGGTGTGCTCTCTCTCACCTCTGACTTGTTGTGAATATTTTTATGATTTGAAATTTGATGAAATAAAAACAATCACATACAGTTTCATCCCACAGACATTTGCCTGAATTTTAAATAAGAAAAGTCAACATTTTCCAGACTTTTTCATATTCTCTTGTTCTATTTACCTCAGGAGGAGATGTACATTACAATTAAGGAACTTAGATGGAAGTCTCAATGCATTTTCCAGTTTATTCCATAAAGTCATATTCATTTTTGTTTCAATATAAGCATAGTCATTTTTTTCTGAAAAATTACAGTCTCAAGTTTAGACCACCCTCAAGATGGAAAATTTATTTTCCCTGTGCTTAATCAGAATTTCCCACATTCCAGCTTATGCCCATTGCTTCTCATCCTCTCTCTATCTGCATTTGAGAAGAGTCTGGGTGCATCTTCTTTAAACCCTCCTATTACATACCTGCAGACAACAGTGAGATTTCCCCCAACCCTTTGCCATCCCTTTCTCAGGCTGAGGGAGCCCAGCCCTCTCACCTCTCCCCATACACCATGTGCTCCAGACCCTCCACCTTCTTGGTGAACCTCCACTGGTCTCACTCCAGTATGCCAATGTCTTTCTTGCAGTGGGGAGCCTGAAACTGGACACATAGCTTCAGATGTGGTGGTCTCAGTTCCAGAAATACTGCCTTTGCTTGAGGTGCTAAAAGGCATATAGAAAAAATCTGGGTTGAGCCATGTGCAACTTTCAGTCCCGTGACATCTCTGTACTAAGTATACCAGGTGATTAGATCTGTCAGTGAGAATTCCTTTGTGAGCTTAAGCAGCCAGGAGCAACTAGGGATTGCTTCATCAAATTTTGCTGAAGTCTCTTCTTCCTCTGCTCCAGGCAGCTCCACCAACCTTCGGTAAACTATCAAGGGGCAGATCTTGTGGGGATATTATCAAACCTTTTACTTTCATAAAGAAGATGGAACTTGGCTGAACGTGAAAATTACAGGATGAAAAAAAACCTAAAGAAAATTATGACTTTAAGAAGTCATCAGACAAAGGCCATGCTATGTGGAAGATTTCTGAGTCTGAAATAAGCTTGTGGGTTCTGGCAGCCCACTCATGGATTTTGTACTTCGTGTTTAGTATAGCTGTGAGGACTTCCAATTGACACAAATTATTATTTATTGATTGTATTTGGTAAGTATGAAAAAACAGCAAGTGTGGATGAGTCACGTAACATGTGTGTATATATATAGTATAGTCTCTGCCCCCAATTTCTTAAAATCTAAATAACCAAGGGAGATGGCAGGTGGAATAGGTGAGTGGGGTGCATTGCGGGATCAATGCCAAACTTGGGAAATTAACCCGTTTTTGTGGTGTTTGTCCAAAAGCCAATACGTGTACATTACACCGGCTTCTATTAAAGCATGTTCTACCTACACGTTGGAGTCTTCCTCCTACTCTTAACTTAACTCTGTCATGGGTGGAGTGACAGCATGAAATCAAAAAGACTACTCAGTGCTGTTAAGCACATAACAGCATTAACAGCTGTTGCTGTGTTGTGAACTCTTTTTGATAAAAAGCCAAATTTAGACTGACTTTTAGTCCTTAAAGCAGGAGAACAAGTAGCAAGGTAAACTGACAACAGGAAAATAGGCCCACAGCAATAACAGGTAATCCTGTCATCTGAATGCTTTTATTACAGCACACACCAAGTAGGAGAATTGTCTTCTATTATTTTTTGATTGTTAGTTTCAGGTAGAAAAATACGTCATAAAATAATCAGGACACTGAAAAATTTATTTTACTACAAAAGCAAATTGTAAAGAAGTATTACCAGGTGTTCCACCAGATAAATGTATAAATACATTCTCTTTTCAAACAGCAGGAGTTGTGCAATTGTATCTGATAAAATAATATCGCTCTTTCTTCATCAGCAACACCTGAGAAAGGCATCAGGCCATATAGACAGATAAAAACATATGTTGAGATTAAAAAGATAATGATGTGCTGCAGTCAAAAGGATACATAAAACTATAGAATACCAGGTTGGAGGGGACGTCAAGGATCATCCGGTCCAACAATTCATAGGAGGAGCATGGTTTAGTCAGATGGCCCAGCACCCTGTCCTGCTGAATCTTAAAAGTGTCCAATGTGGGGAATCCGCCACTTCCCTGGGGAGATTATTCCAGTGGCTGATTATTCTCATTGGGAAAAATTTTCCTTTTGTGTCCAATTGGAACCTCCCCAGGAGAAACTTGTACACATTACCCCCCACCTTTTCCATGTGACTCCTTGTAAAAAGGGAGTCTACATCTTTGTAGCCACCCTTTAAATACTGGAACATGGTGATAGGTACTGGAACATGGTGATAAACATCTCTCAGGTCAAGCCAGACATGTAACTTTATTGTGTTGACCATTTTTTAAGATTTTCCACTTCTTCTCCCAGTTCCGGATGGGATAAAAATATAAAACACTGGAAATTTGCTGGAATGAGAAAGTAACTTTCTTGTATATGGCTATCGTGCAGCAAATTTCAAACTGTGACTGCTGAATGTCTCAGAATCAACTTTCTACTTTGACCAGTCTAAAAATAGATAAAAGATTTGAAACATGGGTTTGTATTCTGTGAATCCATTACAGTTCAGCAGTGCCTAATATAGCGGGTTTGGTTTTAACCAAAACTAATAATAGACAAAGCTGCTGATTATACAAGCAGGACTCTCGTACTGATCACAGACAGAAAGCTCATGACATTCAGAATTATTGATCCTAAAAATTTGTTAACGATATCAAACAAAAAAAGCAGTGTCTACACTTGAATTCTTAGTTCTCAGTTTTTATTTATGACAGTTCAAATTTTTGTGTCATAGGATCTTTTTTTGTTGTTTTCTTCAGGCACCTTTTCCAAAAATTCATCGGAAAGTTAAATGTTTTTCACCCATAGAATGCTTCAATAAATTAAAAACTGACCTGTTCCATTATTAACAGCTTTTGAATGGCACAAATCCCATAATTCAACATCATTTATCGTTAAAGAGAAATGCAGCATGTTGAATGTTGACATGACAGATAAGTCTGTTTTCAGTTTCTAGCAAATAAGAGCAATGAAAGAACAATGTACTGTGGCACCAAGAATAGTCTTTGGTTTAGCTCTTTGTCTCCCAACAGTTCTTAAAGCATCAAATGGATTTCTTCCAAGTTGCATGACTAATAGCTCATACAGAGCAACTTTATATTCTGGGACAAATCTATATTTATTTATCTCACTCCAACAGAAAAATATGCTAAGAACTTCCTTTTTTACCTACCATCATTAGAGAAAATTGAGCTGCTTCTACAGAGATGATTTTTGCTGATACAACAGTGTGACTCGTGGTTGGATTTGGCTCATAATTACAATAAGAAGCATGCTAAAATTTTATCCAAAATCACCATGTTTTTTCATTAGTTTCAGAATATTAAAAACAATTCAAGAGAGTTAAGAAAATAAATGTCTTTTTCCTTATGTGACAATGATTTTTATTCTGTGAGTTTTTTGGAAATTTTTTAGAATGCTGTTTTAGAGGAATATTTCATCTGTTATGTTATCTGATTTCCTCTGTCATCAGACACTTGCTGAGTACCAGGGCACTTGAAAATCACATCCACAATTTTCTAATTCTGTGTTTCTTTTTCTTTCAGTCTTTTACGACCAGTAGTTATCAGCATGTGCTTAGAGTCCTCGGGGTTTCTCTCCTTTCCACACTAAGAAAGCAAAACTTCTGTTTGAAGAATAACTTAACTGTCTTGTAAATGAATGTCTTTTGTTTCCCTAAATAGCACCTTAATTTTAGCTTTATTCTAGTTCAAGTGCCTTTCACAGTATTAGGATTTTCAGTTTTCTACCGCGGCTGTTATCAGCCTTTCATTTCTCAGGTTTTCCTTTGTAATATTGCAATTGTATTTGTAAACTATTTGTATTCTTACAGAAAGGGTGTTCTGAATATTCAGTTACAAATATCTGAAAGCTTTGCTAGAAACAGAGTTGGCAGTGAATAGGAAACTTTGAACATGATAAATGTGGACATGCGTGAAACATTACAAGCACTTCGAAAATTTCTCCAAGATCTGTGTTACTACTTTGTAACTTCAAGAAGAAAGCAGGGGTATGAGTGGATCTGGAGACCTGAGCACATTTCAGAGAGCCTTAGGATGAGATCATGGCATGTTTTCCTTGCTAACATTCATATACATCGCAGTTTCCATATGTACATTCTACAATGTATTGTGTATAGCCGTTTATTTTAAGAAACACCATGTTATCAAGAGCATATTTTGATTACATGCTGTAAGTTGGTTAAAATACTACCTTTTCCTGAAGTCTATAGCAAAGCTCCCGCTGACTTTACAAGACCACTTTTCCTCTTTCATTGGACTGCAAAGCTTAGCGCAAAGTCAGTAGCATTAGGACACTGCAGCAGAGGATTGGGCTTTTGTAATGTTCTTTTTACAGGAATAGAGATCTTCTCTGTATCCCTACAGTGTTTTGATGGTTGGGTTTTTTTATTTCCACTCTGGTCAATGGCACGACTCAGTTCACATCAAAAATACTCAGAATTATTGTTTGCATTTAGTAACAACTCTTTTGATTTATTATTAAATAAAGAGCTCTGTGGCCACCTGCGTCCCCATAGCTGCTAGTAACTGCTGTGAAAAAAAAACTGTTTTCTTAGTCTATGTTATATCATTTAATCAGGTGATCTTGGGTAATTTTCTAATGATTCAGTGATTTAATTTTTATGGTAACAACCAGTTTCAGAAAGGACAAATAATTTCTGTGATAAATGCAGAAGATTTCTGACAGACTTGGTCTAAGGATTCGGTTTGGGTAGAATGCAAAACTGCAAGGCATTAATCAGTCTACTCATCCCTCTGAGTGTGTAGACAATTTCTTAATTGCTGTAAATTAATACCTCTGGCAATTTGCCTCTGACTTCCAAAAATGATACATTAGGCTTAAAAGCAAAAATACTGTCTTTTAAGAGAGATATTTTATTTATAAGGTTAAGTAAAATAAAATGTAAATCTTAAAAATAAAAATATAAGTGTCTTATTTATAACCACATCTGACATCTAATGAGAACAAGCACTTCTCTGTGATAGAGCCATTTGCCATAGGAGCTCATAAAAAGAATACAAATATTTACTAAAAAGGTAAAAACCTATATTCCACACACTAAAGCATACCTGGCCTCTTTGCCTGGCAAATATTCTCAATTAAGGAAATCTGTAGACATGATGTCTTCAGCATCAGTCCAGTTTTTGGCACAGCCCCCAGAGAAAAAGTGATCCTCTGTGGTTGGAATTCTTTCATTTTGTGTTGTTTGAGTGGTAAAAAGTAGGCAGATAGAAAAATCCATCCTTTGCTGAACAAAAATACGGACAGCAACTGTTAAAGAACTTACTCCCTTTCCTATAATTTGTCCATCTGAGTTTACTCTGCCATCTCAAAAGCCAATCATCCATAACAAAAGATAATGTTGATTTTCTGTTTACTTCATTCTTATTGAAGTAATAGAAATAGAAATCCTATAGAAATCAATACAGTTTGTACCACTGGCCCTCAGTAAGAGTTGGATTGTGTGCCTGGCTGTTTTAGTAATAAGAATTACTACTTGCTTATGAAAACCACAGCATGTTCTTAAAATAAAAAAAGAATGCTGCAGTTCAAGGTAATTGAGTGTAAGAGAAACTTTTCTTGATTAAGAAATTCACAGGCTTTGGCTGGATACAAAATCTCTCTCTGCTCTGTCATGCTGCAGAGCATATGAATTTTGGTATCAGGTTCCCTGTGAAATTACTGCACAGCCTATGGTGGAAAGTAATTATAAACTTAATTTCTTTTCTTATTTTTGCATGTTAGTTATTTCAAGGAAAGAAGGACAGAAAACTAAAAGGAAGATTAATATAAATAGTTATTGTGAGTAGAAAATATGAAGTGCAATATCATGAGGAGCAGGCATACTAAAGATGTTACTCTAAATTTCAACATCAAGGTCAATTTCCAATTTTCAAGGTCAATAAGATAACATCATACATTCTCAGATCCCTGCTTATATTAATATAGTCATATTTTTTTTGCTTAGTTATCTGTCCTGGAATTTTCACAATAATTAATGATTTAGTTTTGGAAATTATAGTTGTTTTTAAATACATACAGTTTCTGTAAATTGTTTATTTTTGAATGACTATCAAAATCCCCACCCACTGAAATATGCTGTTATGTTATTAAATTGTTATTTGGGCTGTTTATTCTCCATCTCACTGCCCATCAAATGAACAAACAACAACAAAAAAAAGCCCAAATGGATCAACGCATAGTCCATCTAGTCTTGTAGTAAGTCTCCAGAAGTGGAAATAGCAGTCACTCTTTAAACAGAGGATATTTAGCACACAAGCTAGGTCATTTTAGGTGGTCCATTCACCTCATACTTTCACAGCATTCACAATTTTTACATTAGGGATGTTCGAGAGAACACTGCTACCCAGTTTGCTACTCAGTTTTTTAACATCCATTTTGGAACAAGTTGCCCAAGAATTTGTTTAATCCCTTTTTCAATTCCCTGACACTGTCTGTCTCTGCATCCTCCTGTGACAGCAAGATCCAGACATTGACAACTCGCTGGTAAAATAATCATGCATTTATCTATCTTTAACCAAAATATGTAACTGCGCACATGCCAGCGCAACGTGCTGTATGTTTTTCAGGAAAGAAGATCATGCTTCTATTGAGAACCAGAGCTTTTTAATCTCTTCAAGCTTACGGTTCACTGCACCATGCCAGGGGTCACTAGTTTCTTATCATCAGCATAAAGATAACAACAGGCTCAAGACCAATGTGAGCAGTGAGAAAAGACTCATTGTACCCCTGTAATACATGGGAAGTCTGCATATGTCATCCTGTTATTCCCATACCTCCAGCAATGAGTGTATGGCTAGAAGTGCTCCTTTCAGGCAAGACTGCCTCTGAATTCCTGGAGGTAGCGGAATTGCACATTGTCTGCAAATCCTGCAGACTCGGCATGAATTTATGATAATATGCTAAGTAGTCCTGAGGAGGTTCTTTTGCTCCATTAACTTTTCTTCCATTTACTTTCAAGTGAAGGAAATCAGCCTACCTGGCTTGCTTTGACCCTAGGGAACACTAATAAAGTTTTACCATGTCTCACTTTAGGTCCTTAAATTGTTAAATTTAGGACCTTAAATTTTTCTTAGGTCCTTACATTCTTAGAATCTTAGCGTTAGGCTTTTAAGAAAGTCATGGGACTGGGAGTTGACCTTATAGCGCACTGATTCTGTCGGGTTTAGTTTTTGCGGCAGTAGTAGCGGTGCTGGATCAGAAATCATGTTACAGAAACTCTGCAGAGGTGGTATTTCAAGTCAGGGTGATATCATTGTACTTATGGTGGGGAAAAAAAGCAAGAAAAGACAGCAGCATTCATTTACATTGTTATATAATCAAATGTACCCGATCACATTAACACAACTGCATTTTTATCAGCAAATATATATCTGAGTTCTGCAGCATCAAATCCAGGTACTGCTGAAATTAAGGGTGTACAGTAACACACCTTTGTGTTCTATAGAAATGTTTGTTCCTGATGAATTTTTCACCCATGTTTTATAGAGGCACACAGGAGACCAGCTGCTGCTACAGCAGCAGTGACTTTGGCCCCAAGAAAGTAAAGATTTTGACTTAACAGTATGTCCTCATCAAGGAAATGTTAGTGAATCTCTATTAAATATCTAAGATCGTCCTTGTTTTCTTCTAGGTGAAGACATAAATGTAATAGTTCCACTGGGTTAAGCTGGGTCTTTTGTTTTTTACCTGAATGCATATTATAGTTTATATTTATACAGAATATAGTTTAGCAGTCTTCTTATCCTGAGTTACGCTGTACCTATGCACTATGTGAACATGACTGTAGGTCATGTTGTTTCTTAATTTGTAAATAAACCAAGAGATCTGCCACCCTTATGGGAAGCAGTACTTTGCTAAAGGCAGCACAGCAGTGGTGCAAACTGCATCTTTCCCATTTTTGAGAGCTCTGAAACCCTCATGGAGACAGGGGATGTGAAGCCTGATCCCACCAGGACCAGAAGAGTTCAGCTCTGGGTGACACAGGATGCTTAAGCATGTCATTAGCTTATTTCACTTGAGTAGATCTGAGTAAGCTACTGTGACTCATCATGTGTTTAATGTTAAATATGTGTTAAGTACTTCTCTGCATCAGGACTAAAGTGTTAATAAAGCCCCTAATCTTCCTGTGTATCCCAGCCCTGGGAGAGCTCTGTGCTTGAAAGGGGGCACCCAGGCCTGGAGATTTAGATGATACAGCAAAGTCAGTCAACAGATTTTCCCTCCTGGCATTCACTTAAATGTTGTTCCTGGTTTCAGGATAACAATAAATCAAATTATCCTCTGAGGAACCAGGGATGTGCCTTCTAGAGTAGGTAATGCTCTTATTAGGGAATGGCAGGCGAGGAAGGGGGTGAGCATCCCCCATGCTTGGCTGCTGGGTGAACTGCTTCTCAGATCACCATTTCTGCTGCTGCCTTGCTGATCCTACACGTCTCCTCCATGCCTGCCTCCCTGGAAGTGGCTGTTCCTGTCGATGGCGGTGGGACATGTTGCCTCTGGGACGCCGGTGCCAGAAAACCAGCTCCAAGCGTGCAGCAAGGTCCTCTCAGCAGCCCAGTGTATAGCAGCCAGGCTGACAGAGAAAAAACCCTCAATATACTACTAGAATAATAATATGGGACAGGTAGTGGATAGTAACTGATACCATCACGACCGTATAATCTCTAGTGTTCTTTTAAAGCATATTCTCATTTGCTAAAATACGACTGCAGCTTTCTTCTGCCGCCAGGCCTGGCGGCCATGGTGAGGAGAGAGCCACGGCCCCTGGGCTGCCATGGCTGCAATTGGCGATTTGCCTCGTTAGGGCTGAGTGAGGGGTGAGAGGGGCAGTGACTGAGGCAGGGGGGAGTGTGGGGGTGACGGGGTGCACGGTTTGGGGCCCTCTGTCAGGGCAATGTCCCGGGCTGCAGGTGCCGCCATCCCAGCCAGGGCTGCAGCGTCACACCTGCGACAGGTTTCCCCGTCAGCTGTTAATGGCAGACAGGTGTGCTCCTGCTATTTGCTAGCCCAAACGGGGGAGCTTTTATAAGAGACTATGTGGGGCACAGTCTGTAATCCTCTGTGGTGTTGCCCTTTTTCATCTCATCCTCACTGTGGCCCAGGAAGGGCACAAGTGGGCAATTTGGAGGTAAGTTACTGAGAAATGTTACTGTGTTTCTGAAATCAGACTGGGAAAGAGAGCACTAAGTGATGGAGAAGTTGCTTTATAACATATAAAATGTGGGAGTCAGATCCTGTGGCCACCTTAAGAGCAAGGAGCAAGGTCCACAGAGCACCTTCTGAGGCCGAGCAGCGTGAAGAGTGACTGTGGCTGTCGCGTGGGGGTTCTACTTTCCCCACTGTGCTTGGCCTCCCCTTGAGGACAGAAAGTCTTTTTCTGAGGTGTTATTTTCATCTATGGCCTAGGAAAACAGTCTGGCTCGCAGAGCTTGTTAAAAACTGTGTAAAATGAATGTGTATGGTTCAAAGTGTTTTTGTCAAGTAGAGTGGAGTCAGTGAGTCCTAGCAGTAAGGAAAGATGTATTAAAACTCTTGTTAAAATCCTTAAAGCAAGAGGTAAGGGCTAGTCACAAGGTGTGAATTTTATCCTCCTCAAAATGTGGGCGTTATTGGCTTAGAAGTCAAAGGATTTTTCATAAAAGTAGTAGGTTGTTGCTGTTCTCTCAGAGCTACAACTGTGTTGCATTGGGAATGAGCCAGATAGTGCTTTCTTCTTGGTGGTTATATGGTTGGTTTGTGTTTTTCATCAAGAAAAATATAAAATACTTCTACTGCTCCTACAAGTGGGGAGAGAAGCACCAGTTCAGCTCTTCAGAACATCAAAAATTTTAATGTGAAAGTAGTTCAAAACCATCCATACTCAGCTTCGTAAGAACATAAAAACTTTAACATGGTTGGGTGTAGGTAAGGAACAGTACTGAATGGAAGAGAAATGCTTGTGACTAGGATAATACATACACATTTATCCTGACTTTCGTTCTACTAGTTTGGGCACCATTCCAGATGAAGTGGGTGGAATTAAACTGCTGTTTAAATGTGAAGAAAGTTTCATACATTTACAGCAAATGCAATGACTGTTTGAACTATGAGATGAAACATCATTTATAAATAGTGTACACTTTCCCATCAGCAACTGTCTTCAGTGTCAAAAATATTAGCAAGACTTGCAAAATAACAATGGATTTTGAACTGTGACAAAATAATTGGTATTTAATTAATTTTTCAGATCAGAACATCTTTAGTACTTGAGTAAGAACTGAAGGGCTTATACAGTATAGTCATTCTGAAAGGAAGCCAAATTTGGCTCTCTACACTCAGATATTCAGTCAGGTTTTATGTTAGGCAGGGAGGGGACTCAGAAATGCGGCTAATGCAGAGGTACATGTGGAGCAAAATCAGCCAGTGTAGTCATTCTTGCCAGTGTACAGAAACCAAGCTACGAAAACATTTTGATATTTTCAAAGGAAGAACGCCCTTACAGGTAGACTAAGAGTAGACTGCCCCTATAGCTAGCTGTCAGGTAAAAAGAGATAGGAAGCAGAAATATCTGGGCCAATTCATACTACACTGCTGTAATTCCACCTAAGATTAAGGAACTCCCTTTATTTATATCAGCTGCAACAGTGAACCCTTGAAGTTTTGTTGAAGTGCTTGCTGCAGTTTTTCCCCAGGTTTTTCTACTTTTGCTTTGCAGTGTGTACCATTAGGTACGCTACAGGCTACCTTGACTTTTGAGAGAGTAAATGAAGTAGATAGTTCAAGATTAAAAACCTTTTCTTTTTTTAAAAAAGACAAAACAGTTCTTCTGCCTCACCTTCCCCACCCCCCCCAAAAAAAAACCCCAACTAAAACCACCCCCCAAAACAAACAACCAAAACTCAAACATATAACTGTAGCGGAGAATATAAGGCTGTATTGTCACAAATTATTGCAATCTCTTGTTGGTATCCAGTGTTGAAATGTTGTTCTGATATTATAGTGGCTAACACAATGAAACAAAAAAAAAGTGTACATAAAACACCATACTTAATTTATACAAACTAACATAGAAGTAAAATTTTAGTTTTGAACCAAAAAAGTGCACTTTAAACTTTGTTACAATTTTGCTTAAATAAGTTGGATTGTTTTTATAAACTTGTTATTGAAGAATTCTTCTACTCAAGCAAATGACGCTGTATTTTGCTAGAGTGCGAAAATTATTACTGTGGTCCCGACTTTAACATCTGCAGGTCCCATTTTGAGAAGTATTGTAGCTTCTATCCAGGGTTCCAGCTGGCTCTTTCGCTTTCCATATAAACCCATTGGTTCTGTCTGCAAGCAGGCTGCAGTGTGGAGCACTAAGGTTTGCTGCAGTGAAAGAAAAAAATAATGTTAAAAAAAATTGTTTGTGAATTCTTGCTAAGTGAGCCACACAAACAACATGTGCTCTGGGACTTCCTTGTATTAAAACAATCGCTTTGCATTTATGTGGTGCTTGCACCTAAATTTCCAAGTTCTGAATAATAGAGAAGAAAGATTTAGTGCAGTCTAACAACTGAAGAAATAGCACCAACGAAGAAATCCTTCTATCAACTACTCCTACACACAACAAATAAAGGCTTTGAAAGCAAACTGTGTAAAGCAGTCCTAGTTGAATGGGCTACTGCCTCTCTCGAAGATATCCTACCGAGGCAGCTGCTTTTACAGTATGCCCTAAGTAAAGCTTAATTGCCTCAGTTACCATTCACTCCTGGTTTAGATGGGAAACACCTGATGTGCTTATCCTTAGTGTGGATTGCTTATTAACTGGATGGATGTTTGTGAAGGGAAGAAGTAAGGTGGTTTGCCTTTTTTCTTCAGCTGAGCTGGGTTACCTATTCTGGTGCCTGTTACTTACTTCTCTACTTTTAATGTACGATATTAACAGAAAATTTGTCTATAAAAGTGTGACTGCAGGCATCTTGTATCTTTTTCTGCATTTCAAATTAGATTTTAGCCTCAGTCTCTTTAGGTTTGTCAGAAATACTGGAGAACTTCGGCAAACAAAGAGCAGGAGAGGCTGAAAGAATTGCTGCTTAAGTTCTCCACAAAAGAGCAACAGAAAGTCTGTTGTTGTTTTTGCCTCCCAACAGGGAAAGAAATACTTTAAACATACTTTTCTTTTAAAATTATGGCATAAGACAGTTGGTATCTGTACCTGTGGTCACGTAAAGCAATGTGAGGAAGGCAGGATTCAGTGGGTTACAGGGATATTTCGGTCCTCGTGTTTTAGTATGGTTATTTTTCAAAGAGCACAGGTTGCAGATTGTGGCCAGCATGAAACAGCCCTGGGAGTTGTTTCAGCTGGATTTAAAGGTAACTCAAGTCTGAACATGTGAATATTATTTAACAGTGGTCCCAAGTAGAGCGTGTTGCAGTGACATAACCTGGAGGTCACTAGCAAGGCAGTTCCAAAGTGAAGCCGTGTCACAAAATATGTTCAGAAAGACAGTCCTGAAGGCTTAAATTATCTAGTGCTTGTCCATAACAGTGACCTCTGAAAGGAGCTATGTGTGATAATACCATGGTAGATGGCTATAGCCACTCAGTGAAGCACTTCTGCATCTATGATAGAGAACATCAAAGAGTTTCTTGCAGCTTTCAAGGTCTTTGTAGAGCAAATGTGAATTTTCAGACAGTCTGTTTAGTTTAATAACCCCAGCACATCTTTCACCTAATCATTCCTTGACTGGCTTTTAGCTCCGCTCAGCTAATTTAAACTGCTACAGTTTAAGGGCACAGCCTTGTAGTCTCCATTAAATAAGAAGGCTGCTAGCTGAGGATCTGGAGCTAGCAGATACATTATCCTAATTAGCAAGTGAGAAAATTTATAAAATCAAATCAACTCCACTGCATCCGCTGTTGCAGATGATCAGCTCACTGTAAACAAATAAGATTTTGGCAAAATGCTGTAGGCAGAAAAGGTATCAGTGTGTGTGTATATATACATATATATCATTTGGGGGGGGGGGGGCAGACTGTTCGTGGGGGCTGATTCCACTTGCTCTGTGGCCAGCTAGATGATACTTACATTATACCTTCTAGAATCTTTAAAACAAACAAACAAAAAAGGCAGCTGATTTTTGAGCCATTATTTCAGTTCAAGTGTCATTAGTTTATAAGATAATTTACATATGAAGCACAGTCATGGCTGTAACTGCATTGTATGCTGGATTCAAAGTGGACTGCTTCATGGTGCTATGTCACTCACTCTGCTGCTTCTCTCTGAACGTGCCATTTTTACTAAGCTTCTAGTGTGATTTTTTTTTTTCTTGACAAAGAAAAACCCTTCCTGACAGTAGTTAACTGTGAAGTCTTAAAATTCCTTAAATTTAAAATGTTCTGGATTTTTTAGGAACAGCTCTATTACACTGGTGTGGTTAACGAGAAGAAAGAGCTTTGATATTTAATTAGATATGGTTAAATATTTTCTGTTATTTAACTAAAACAACATATACTCAAATCCATCAGCAGTGGTGAAAATTGTTACTATCAACATAGGGTAGAACTGGCATAAGAAGCAGCAAAAGGAAATAATGCTTTAATAGAGAAGGGTCTAAAAGAAGACTATGCAGTCTTAGCTGTATATATTTAACCAAGTGCATGTTGTGAAGCAAATGTTTTAAATCCTCAGAGTTTGCTTTTGTTATTTTAAAATGTGCATATTTCCACTTACCCAGCTATGTAGTAAGTAAAACATGTAAACAAGTAAAACGTCACTCTAATTTGACCCAAAATGGTCTGGGAAGGTAACGATATATTGAATGTTCTTTTATATAGTCCAGTCCCACAGTGGGGTGGAGCAGGATCATAATGGAGTGTACATGCTGATATCAAGATCAAATTTGGGAGAAATCTTTCTCCAATGTTCTTCGATTTTAGTAAAGTGCACTGCTTTGTGACCACTTCAAATTATCTGTCATCCAAATATTAATGTTAAATAAAAGTATATGATTTTTGTGAAGTTTGGGCCAAGTTCTCTTTGCTTGGAAGGCCTTCCAAGTGGCCCGTTTCCTGCCTATTGAAGCCTAAATGACTCCATACAGGCATCCACAAAGTAAAAACTGTGTAATGTATGAAGAAGTTGTATTACAGAATGCAGCCTTGCGACAAAGAAGGCTGAACAGTGTTCTGGGGCTGTGTTAGGAGGAGTGTTGCCAGCAGATTGAAAGAGGTGATCTTTTCCCTCTACTCAATCTGCAAAGGTTGAGTAGCGTGTCCAGTTCTGGGCTCCCCAATACAGGAGACATATGGGGCTACTGTGAAGTCTAGTGAAGTGCTACCAGCATGATGAAGGGATGAGAACATCTCCTGTACGAGGAAAGGCCTAGAGACCTGGGACTGTTTAGCCTAACGAAGGGAAGGCTGGGGTGGGAGGTTGTATGTGTCATCATTGTGTACATATATTTGAAGGGAGTGTGTAAAGAAGATAGAACCAGGCTAGTTCCACTAGGACAACTTGATAAAGCCAGTAATTTCAGGTGCAATCATAACTCTGGTTGAAATTTTAGCAGGGCCCTGAGATTAGCACTCTTCAGAGAAAGTCATAGGATCACTAATGAAAATGGCTAATACCTTTTTTTCATCTGAAAAACGTCTTTACTGGTAGCACACTAGGCATTAATGTCCTTGAGATCATTGGCTAATGACTCTCAAGGGGAAGGAGAGTGAGACTTCACTGAAACGCAAATGCAATCTAAATTGTGAAGTTTCCCAGATGATTCTTAGTGTGAGGGATGTGGCAGCATCACACTGTTGCTGTATGGTTGCAGCTGATTCTGATGCTTTTATTTTTTTCCTGTCCAAAATGTCTGAGAAGTTTTCCTAATACATGAAAAATCTTTTCCCCAGCCCTCAAGAGTAGTTGTAAGCAGAACATACGAGACAAATAAAACAAGGTCATACTCACTGGATATTTTTTTTTTTTTAACATAGCTTCTGGAACGTAAAAGCAGTATTACTTTAGCTCCTCTGCAAAGAGCTAAAATTTTTGCAGAGTAAACTTTCATTTTGGAGAGCAATGAACAAGAGCAAGTGCATGGTTTCATGAAGGAAAGAACTTCTGTGTTACATAGAATGTTATATATAGAATAGCATTACAAAAGAATTTATTTGAATTGGCCCACCAATGTGGGATTGAAGTCAGTAATATATTGGTCATGGTGGCCAATCAGTGACAAGGTCTGTGACCACTGATGCTTTGTCCTGAAGGTACAAGACTTGTTTTTTTGTTAACAAGCTAAAACACAACAGGATGAAAGTAAGTCTTACCCCACAAAAAAGAACACAATTAGTTGATCGAATAACGAGAGTATCTTGATGCAAAGAAAGACATGCTTTGTTTTTCCATAAGAAATGTGCAGATAAAATTACAGTTTTATAATGAAAATAAAATTTAAAAGCTGTTAAATGATATTATGTTACTGGTGGAGAAACACTTCTAAAAAATCTGTTTTTAGAATCGTCTCTTTTAGTTTACAACAGAAGTGTCTAAAGTGGAGTTTGAGCCCTCCAACCTCTCAGCTGTGATAATGTAATTTTTCACTGGCTGAGTATATAACCTCAACCTTCAATCTATATTCTATATGAATGTTTCTTGTGTCAAACTTCTTCAAAAGAATTAACCTACTCTGATTTACACTTGAGATTACAGCTGAGATTCCGGCCTTTGGCTTTTGACATATAAGTTAATAAGAAACCAGAGAAAGGAAAGTGACTTCTAAGCAGCTCTACAAAAACCATAGAATATTGAAATTTTTTTAGCAAACATGGAATATATTACATATGTACTGCTTCTGGTTTATATATACATATATGTAAAAAAAATAACAATCAATTAGTCATTCAGGGCCAGTTGAATATTTACTAGTTTAGTGTTTAAATGGTCTATTTCGATACCTGGGATAGTTTTTACAAGGCAGTGTCACTGAGCAGTAGATCCGAGTGGCTAATTCAGTGACTAAATTACTCGCTGCACATAGCTAGTCAAAATAGCCAAGAGGGAATTATTTTCTTACTTAATTGCTTCATTGCTTTCCTTCAGAGGACATTTTTTTTTTAATATTCCTGTGTTAGTTGCTGTTAATATCCTCTCTTCTATGCTCAAAATTTAGTTTCGGATGTTAAGTTGTGTTTCGTCAAGAGACCTATTATGACTGTGTAAATGAATAATGCCTGCCAGTTGTTATTGTTATGCTTGATGTACATCTCGGATCAGGTTTAGTTTAACAGTAGCAAATAACAAAGTGAGCAAATTTTAGAAACTCTGTTGTTGAACCTTAAAAAAAAAAAATAAAATACTCTGAGCTATATGATCAAACCCTATAGCTAAATCCATTTATGCCAGCTAAAGGTCTTGATCGTTACTTCAGTAGTGGTGGGAAGGTAACTGTAAGATGTATTCCCTTTGTCTCATGCTTATGCCAATACAGTTAGGAAATAATGATTAATACTTGTGTGTGTGTACATTCATTGACCAGATAATGCATCGTTCTCCTTGACTGCTGCTTTGATTGGGCCTTGGCAAAACGATTGCAGGCTCTGCTGTACAAATTCCCTTTATACCATGCAGGCCAGTTTTATTGTGAATATGAAAGTGTATGAGCCCTACTTTTTTCTCTTCTATCAGAACGGCTTATGTTCACTTACCACTCGAATTATAAAGGGACAAAAGCTCTGCCAGTGTTATTTAACTGTTAAAATTTGATCAAAGGCTTGAGAAAAGTGTGCTCTTCTCCCAGCTCTGTGGGGAGACAAAAAGACCTGGGGCTACTGCTGAACTGTGTTTTGCATCAAGTCTTTTGAAGTCTGTGGTCTCGCTGAAGAAATAAAGCCCCTTCTTTACCAAAGCTGGGGCTGTCGTGATAGTGAGCCCCCTCTTTCTCAGCTCCTCTGACTCCCGGGCAGATGGCACCTGGGAGGAAACACTACTGATGGTGCAGGGCTGGGATTCCAAAGGGACACTGTTGAGCTATTACCCTGCCCCTCTTGTTGAGAACATATCTTAAAAGGAGCTTATGGCCAGACCAAGGGAAATAGTGAGCTTTACCCTTCAAAATTGTGTTACCCCCAAGACCCAAAGATGAAAAGACAAATGCTTTTTGATTTAGGGTTAGAAACTGGGCATGGGATATTAGTGCAGAGAGATTTAAAAAAATAAAATAATAATAAAAAAATCCCTGTAACAGAAGGGTGAAGGACTTTGAGTATGCTACTATTGCTTTGAGTAGGGGAGATATGTAGATTTTCCTGAAGTCTCTCATGCAATACACTTGTTAGTGTTAATATAGTTAATAATGTTATTTTTTAGCCAAGTGTGGTGTGGTTTTTAGGGTTAGATCTTGCTTCCTAAAATGCAGAAGCAGCACTGCGATGTTTGGGTTGAACGGTTGTGTGCTCAAAGTTTTTCTTGCTATGCTTAAAGCTGAGTTACTTCCTAAATACGTGCCATCATGGTAAAAACAGTTACAGTTCTGATGTGTTTGCCCTGTGGTACTTTGTTTATTTAGATCTTGTGCGAAGAAACATACACTTGACTAAAACATATTAAAAATATTTTCTTCACTTCAAGTGAAGAAAGTGCCTGCTGTTCTAAAAGGAATTGAAATATTAAGCTAAACACTTCCTAAGTGCTCAATGACAAATTGAAATTACTACTCCTAATGCAGTGCCTGTCCATTCCAGTTTGGGCTAAAGTTTATCAGGTGTCCTTTTATTGGTATGGATTCTGCTGTAAATCCACGGTAGTGTGTTTTTTGCAGATGTGGGGTTTTTTTCTTTGCTGCTGAGTTTAGAAGGCATATTCTTAAACAGCAAAACACCAGCATATAGAGACAAAATAGGGATGAAAATCTTTGTACTTCTTATAATCAGGTTATGAAATGAGAAAATTACTATCTGTGGATCCTTCCTTATGATTAAATGTCAAAATAGACCATTTCTGAGATACAATGCTGCTTCAGTAAGAAAAAAAAACAGTTTTGAAGAATACCATGTTCAGAACGTGTTTCCTTGAAAACTCTTATGAGAAGAAACCACAAAAAAAACCTACAACAAAAAACAAAAGCCATCAGAAGCCAGTTTCTTATCAGATGTAAACCAGTAAGATGGTTTTTGGGTCAGGAAGTCATGCTGTTTCATGCCAGCTAAGAAAGCAGCTCAAGGTACCTAAAAAATACCATTGTATTTCATTTTGGCACCTAAGTGAAATTTGCTAGGTATAGAGTGCTTATAAAGGTAAGTCTACTAGTTTGTAGTTTACAGCTTTTGCACTTATCTTTAGGTTTTTATCTCCGAAAGCTGTGACATGTTTGGCAAGCAGTGATGCTCCTGTGTTCCCATGAAGGTGCGACTGGGTATAGAGGTATTTAACAGTACATGACAGCTCTACTGGTGCCTGCTTAAAGGAAGCTCTGCTGGGGCTCATCAATGTAGTTTCTGTATATAGAGGATTAAAATATTTTTCTGGTATTTTAGTACTGAATGTGCTTTGCAAGCTGTGAGACTTTTTTTTATAAAGCAGAACTTAGCAGAAAATGTATTACATGGGACTCAAGATGGTGCTAAGTGAAACTCTGCATATATTACGGTTTTACTTGTTGAACAATTTATTGCTGATCATGGGAAGGGAAGGATTTAACAACAGGATATTTGCCATGAAGATTATATTCTTAATAGTTACCTCTTTTATGCACTTGTTTGCAGGATGTTTGATCTGTAGCTTCTCCCTGCTCTGCAGTTGCTTGAGTAGATGGGGTCAGTAGAATAAGGTGATATAATGAGAATGCTAAAGGTCATAGTCTGTGATGCATTTTAAGCAGCAAAGTAGAAATGTTTGCTTGTGGTTTTGACATCTCAAATTTTAATGGTTCTTAGCCCTAAATAAAATTCCAGTATCTTTTTTCATTCAATAGAGATAGTGCAATAACATTGGCCAAAAAAAAGTTTGAGGTAATGGGAAATGAGCTATATTACTTTAATTTTAAATGTTTTTTTTGTGCACCTTTTGTCTGGGAGGCAGCTTAGTTTACTACAGCAAGATCTTGAGTCTGGAAGGATTTCCACAGCTAGAAAAGGGCACGTCGATAGATAAGTTCATATCGTCCAGAAAGTTTATGGTAAAGTTCATGTGACCACATATCTATATTGGATGGATGACACCAGACTGTTCGTATCAAGAAATAAGTGAGGGAAACCAGAGTGTTCAGGAAGGAAAGTGGAGGCAATGGGAGAAAGTGGGCAAAATCTACTGCAGTTGGAGAGTGTGTGCTAAGGAGCATCCCGGGAAGCTGAAAAGATTATACAGTTTCTCCTGTACACTGAAGAGACATCACTTGAGCTATGATTCTATTAGTGTTTCTAAAAAATCCCACATCTCTAAATGTTATTTTCCTTTATTAGGAGTGGGAGTGCTGAAGGAATATGTAAAACTGGCCTTGCAGGAAATGGAAATAGCCGTTTTCCAGATGGTGCTCCTTCACCTTGCTTTTTGTTATATGAAGGCCCTGATATGGGGCTAGGGAGGACTCTGATACTGGAGAAGGCATATGATTATACCTAAGCAGAGACAAGATTTCTTCCATTCATGTTTTACACTGTCTGAAGTATGCAAAACTATGTGAATTACAAAACCTGTAGTACACATATAAGAATAGGGAGTTCCTCTGTGGCAAAAATGGTTGCTTAGGCTTGAACAGCAGGGAGCTGAATCAAAACTGTAACATGCTAACTGGACAAGCTGGAAATTCCTGGGATTTGCAAGTGGATCATTTGAAAATGCATGGGGTGATAATTGAAGGCAAATTAGCAATTTGGACACCAGGTGTTCTGAATTTGATCAAAAATGGAGAGAAGACAAATGTCTTTCTGTTCAGAAAACATAGTTGGCAGTGCCAGACTACAAAGCTCTAACACAGATGAAGTTTACTTGTGATGTGCCTTAAATTAATCAAGAAAACTTGCTCACTGGGTGGAATAGAGCTTGGTGTTTGTATGGTAACAATTATTCTAAAAGATTTTTTTTTTAAACTTTGCAATTGCTGCATCCATAAATACTATGTTATTGACTAACTTGCATACAAAGTGCTTTTGGCTTTATATCACCTGCAGAAGAAATGCAAGGCAATGTGCGTTTCCCTCATTCAGTTACAAGGCTGTATACAAGGATTTGTACACAAGAACCTAGAGAGCTGAAGATATCTTACTTTTTTTTCCGCCACTGAGTTTCTTTATTATTCTTAAAATCATGGCAGAACTGTCTTTTGCAGAACAATGTAGCAAACAATAGAAAAATGTAGTCTTAAGAGGGTCTTGTGCTCTCAGCTTCCGGAAGGTCTGTTGCTTTATTCAAGTGGCTTTTATACATTTTTGTTCAAAATATGTATAGCTTTTGATCTTTTTATTTTTGCACTAAAGTGAAAGTTTTCATGAAGAACAAGGGAAAGAGAAAGAACAGGTCATAGAGCATGATTTACTTGTTTAGGTTTTCTGATTGTATGCTTCAATATATTTAGTTGTTGTTTAGTTCTAAACATTGTCAAGTAATGTTTCCTTTGATGTACCTAAAATACTGTTGAATTTCTTTCTGATCAAGTCCCCAAATCCTAAGCTTTAGCAACCTAAGTACATTTTTCGTCTGTAGGAAAATTTGAACACCACTTAGCATGCTTGTGAGGAATATAATAGGAGTTTGAATAATACAAATGTTTTGGTTTTATCAAGTTGTTTTTGTTTGTGCCTTTATTTCCCTTCTATATTGATCAAAATGAAGTTAGGAATTGTCACAAGTCTGATGTATCTTTTTGGGGGACTCTTGCTTAAATGTTGAGAGGAGAAACTGAGACATGCTGTTGGTCTTAAACTGTTTCATAACAAGCCGGATGATTCCTGTAACATTGTTTTATGAATAGCAATTGTGAATTAGGGCAAAGCCTAAATCTGCTAAAGTGCATTTAATCACAAAGAGATGTCTGTACTGTATTCTGTGATGTTCATGTGATGGTGCCCATTGAATGAAAATGAAACAGAAGGAGGATGATGGTATGTGGAGCTCCTCTGGTTCTGATTAAGCTAAAATCTTGTTTGTAACACAGTGGCTGCCTGTCCTCTGACTGTTTCAACACCCAGACTTTTACTGTTCTGCTGTTCTAATATTTATTAATGGCATTCCATTATCAGAAATTTAGTGATTGACCTAGGCTGGTTGCTCAACCTGAATGTATAAATCAAATGCAGTTTGATTTATTTTAAAACATCTTAACATTTTTATCAGATTATCTATGTTAAGTGGACACATTGATCAAGGAATGTACATTTATATAGGATTGGTATTGTCCCTGAGTATTTTTTTAAATAAATACTTATGTGGAGCTTGGTCTGTTTCAGAACTGTTTACTAAGCAAATTGTAAAAGTAGCTCATGAGCAGGAGCCCATCTCTGTGATCAGCACAGGCATTGCTTATTTCCCTCCCCACTCTATTGGTGGGCATAATAGCTGTAGCAATTTATTTAGAGTAACATGTCAGTTCATAGTTTTGAATTATCTATTCAATAAGTTATTGCATATTTTTAACAGTAATTTTAATTTTCATAATTGTGTCTAAAAATGAACCTCCAAGCAACTTAATTCTCCTTCATTTTTAGATATGCTTAAATCTATTATGAATGAGATGCAGCTTATTTCCATGGATGATAAATAATAGTTGGAGGGAAAATAAAGTTGGTATTTTAACAGCAATATTTCAAAACTAAATGAAGGCATATTAGCTTTCATCAGATGAAAAGATTAACATGAATTCTTACAGGTTATTTTTGACTTTGACTGTCTAGTATATTGGAATGAAGTCTTCTACCTGTCTTGCATTAGTTTTGCCCAAGATGATATAATTTTGCTACAAGTCTGTCATGAGGTAATACAGACATGCTGAGAGACGTGTAGAGCTTGGAGGTAATTATTTCTGAAGCTCAGCATGCATTGGGTTAATAATTGACTCTTACGTTTGTAGCATGCTGAAAACTTGCTAGGCTGAGATAGGTATTCCTTCTAATTTCTGTTTGATTTCCAGCAGCTATTTGGCTCGTAGGGGTGGGAGGGGGAGATACAAATAGGAGAGAGGAAAAAGGTGAGGGGAGGAGAAGGGACAGTGTAAATCCCAGTTTTCACCTTCTCTGCAAACTTTTTTTAGTGGGAGGGGAAGAAAAGACTTAGATAAGGCAGACAAAGCAAAGCAAGCCAGCTGTAGAGACTGCTAACACTTATTCATAGAATAAAATAAAACCACTCTGACCTGTTTTTCAACTGTTAATTTAACCCATTGTCACTGGAGTATCCAAGGATTCAGATGAGCTTATTAAAGCATCCATCTGAAGGTGCAAATTTATCCTATTGTCTGTAGCAATATTATGTATTGTAGGCCATTAGGGAAACCTTTCTTTCGATTCCTCTGACTTCTAGCATATGACTATATGTACATAGTTCCAATACTAAACTGAACTAGAAATGGAGGAGTGGAGATACTGACTCTCTAAATTAGAGGGAAGTTAAAGGGAAGAGAAGCCCCTCAATAAGAACATAAAGAAAACTTTCTATGTGAACCTCCATACTGTTATGGAGTTTGAGGATGAAAATATTTTAAGTCCTGCTGAGTTTTCAGCTGGCTAGTTCTCTATGTGAGCATTCATGACAGGAGGTCAAACGTTGACCTTTGTGTTGGGAAGTTTGTGCAGATCTAATTGTGCAAGGCAGAGTAGTATAGCATAATCAAAATATTCCCTTCCCTTTGAATGTATTGTTGAAAGAAAAAATTCTGATTGTCTTGCATGTAAAGCATGATGTTACCTTTTGTATATTCTTTGAAGATTAGCTATTTCTGAAAATGGCCAACAAAAATTTTGAAATTTAACCCTGCATTATGATCTGCCTCTGTGGACTTACGGACTCATACAGGTATATATGCAGAACTGGACGAAGCTTGAGGGTTTTGTTGGTGTCGTCCCGTCCCCCCCCCAACATTTCATGTTGCCCAAAGTTTAAGAACACCTGTCTCAAACTTTTCCCAACTAGCTTTCCTTTCAGCTAAGATAAATACTGATCTCTCTTTAGCAAATAATTTCGGGAAAAGGCATGAAATAATCCCCAGATAGCTATAAGGATTCCTAATGGAAAAGCCATGTCAAATAACAGAATTGGCCACAAATATTCTACTATCGAACAAGAAATAGTGTGCTAATGTGTATGCAAGTGTTTAAATCTCAAACTTAATTTTAAAGGACATATTTAAACCTCAGAAATCTTCTTTAAGTATCATCAACCTTTATGTAATAAGTGCTTCCAAAAATGGGAAAGTGCCAAAATGGTCAGTTTTGCATATTATTCATTAGTCATAGCTAATGTGCTTAAAGCATATTGGCATGCTCACTTATCAGCTTGAATTGCTTGATTTGTTTCAAAGGCCTTTAAGCAAACAAAATCTTCTATCTTGTAATAGAAATAATCATTTTCCAATGCATAATGAATTTACCAGTCTATGAAATATTTCCACCTTTGTGATTTGAATGGTATCCAACCAGACTTGCACGGAATTATGTTTCAAAGTGTCTTTATAGTGAACTTTCAATAAGTGTTCCTGACTGTTGAAGTCTTGCTGCAGCACTGGCATCCTTTATATGGAATATACCATTGTGGGTCATAAAAAAATATTTTTTTAATTGAGTTTTTAAATTGCTGAATTTTCAAATAATAAAAAAAATCAGCATACATAATCTGAGCTCCTTGTATCTGCAAATCACTTTTGCGGCCCAAGAGCGTGTGTTCTGTGTTTTCATCAGGTATGACTGTCTGAGGAGTCCAGTCTACCGATGTACTAACTCTCAGTGTATTGATAAACTGCACTGTTGTACTGAAGGAATTCACTTTGTTGGTTTCAGTGCTGCTCTAGTAAATGATTTGTTCCTTATTTTAACCCTTTTTTGCTCTAATTAAGGAACACCCCCCCCCCCAATCCTAACAGCATGAGCGTTGAGGCTTGGTAATTGTGTTCAATAGTAAAAGACTGAGCTGGTTATAAAAGCAGAACATAAAAATTTTGATTTTTTAATTTCAAAAGCCAGGATTCCAACTTGTTATGTAGCAGTGAAGCTGTTTTGAATTCCCGTTCTTCTAGCTTGTGTTTTATCCTCTAAGCTATTGTGATACAAATGTGTGTGTATCCAGACATATTCACCAAAATGAATGTGATTATCTATGTTTTTTTCTGAAGTAGTTTAGCTGTGTTGACATCACTAATTTTTTGAGTTGCTCTGTAGCTGTAACCTGGAGGGCAAGAAAGAGGGATTTCTCCAGATTTGTTGTCAAAACAATCATGTTATGGATCTGTTGGAGTCTGTACTTCTCAGCAATTTACAGACTATTTCCATATCATCATTAGATTTGGGAGTGAATCTGTATCCATGCCCAGTTCCAAAACAAATTGGATAAATTTGACATTTTCTCATTGTCAAGAGATTACACTAATTTCATACAAATGGAGTCTCTTTGGTTATTGTGCAAAGGGAAATGTTTTTGTCCCCAGATGACAACTAGGTTAACAGATGCAATTTAAATGTCATTTGCAGCCACTAATGAGATCATTTAAATTGCACTTGTGTATATAAATTGCTGCTGCGTCTATGGGGAAAGTGGGGAAATCATGGGCAAAGCTGACTAAAAGATGTGGGATTTTTTTTGTCCTTAAGAAATTTTAACATTTTAGTATCTCTTCGCAAATCAGAATAAGAAGCTACAGTCTGACAGAAAAATGAGAAATTTAAAATATCACAGAAAAAATATTTTTTACTGGGGAGGAAGGAAGACTTGGAAGTGTCAAACTGTTGTGAGAAATGCCGTAGCTGCAGAACAGCCTTTCCTAAGAGATAAGGAACAGCTGTAGAGTGAAGTCTGCCAGGGTGGAATGGAGTCACAAAATGCCAGAAATGGACTTCCGTGAAGCATCAGGTGGATTTGATGCAACATTTATATGACGTAGCCTGTACTTCCTTGGAGAGGACACCCAATTTCCTTTCCTCAATCCCCAAAACTAATATATTTTCCTGGATTTATTTTACTTGGGGTTTTATTTTTTGAGTGGGAGGTGTGTGTGTTTGTGTGTTTTTTTGTTTGTTTGTTTTTGTTTTTTTGTTTGTTTGGGTTTTTTTTTCTATAAAATCTGCTGGGAAAACCCTCAAGGACCATTTCCACTGAACTTCCATTTGGTATGGAGACTGCACGAGCTACATAAGAGTTGTTATACGATGCTTCCCAAAGTCTGATGTCAAACACTGAAACAACGAGCACTTTCCTTCATCCTAAACCTGTAAAAAGGTAAATTATCTTAATGAATGCAAGTGATTATCTGTATTCTCTCTTCTAAGAGAAGAAATGTGCAACAGGGTTTGCTGCTGCTGGTGTTGGGTGTTCAGACAAGGGCCTAACATATATTTTTCTGCTGTGTTTACCTTCTCAGAGCTGTTCTGTGAAATGAGGCTTTCTGTTCTTCAGAGAAGCAAAAGTGTTTCTTCGCCTTTTTCCACCCTCCAGCCTTGTATTGCTGGAGTGGAGAGGGGATATAGCACACTCAGTGAGCTATCAACTGATGCTCTGACAGCATACTTCAGTAACTGGGGGGCATTATGTTGGGGTGTTTTTTTTGTTACAAAAGTAGGAAACATTAAAAGAATTTCATAATTAGATGTACAGTATTTCATTATACCAGTAATCCACCAGAAAGTGTTTTGGCTAGTTTGTGGTTAAGCCTAGGTTTATGTTGTTAAAGTGTTCTTCTTTTCTTTCCACAAACCTTTTGCATGATATAACCAGCTGGGTTGAAGATTTAGGTGAAAAAATAAAAATGTGTGTGCAACATATAGATGATACCCAAGTAAGTATGCTTACTACATTCTTCTAAAGCAGAACGGTTGTTTCTCTATAGGTAAAGAATTAAGTAGTATCAAAGCAGCCAGCTGTTGCAAACTAACTTAAGAATTATTGTTAGGCTATAGGAAACTGGGTGAATATTTGGTTAAATCTATATTTGTACCACGCTGATAACACTAGTTGTTGAAGTCAGCAGCTGTTGCAAGTATGGTGTGTGGTTTGTTGTTGTTTTTTTTTTTTCTTCAAAACAGAAGGTTAAACTAAGTTGAGGCTCCTACTGGATGGCCTGGTTTACTCCATTTGTCTTCAGAGGAAAGTATGAGGTGTGTGTGTAGTCTTGCTCAACCTAGCTTTATTTTGAGGTTACGCACCTACAATATGTTAAAGTCAATTCACAAGCAATTCTACAGTATGGTAGTCTGCTTTTTGAGCATGCTTTATATTGACACCAAATGTCACTAGTTGTATTAAATGTAAAATGTTTTTTTAAATAATAGCCTAAATACCTTTACCTTCATTTCAGAGTTTGATTGCATTGTAAATCTGAAAGTGTTCTGGTGGGTTTATCTATTGGATGCTTTTTCAGCAATAATCAGAGAGGCACTTTTGCAGAAAGGTGGAAAACTGAGGGGAGTAGGAAGAGGAATGGGAAAACAGGACTCTCTGAATTGTGACACTTGATTCTTTTCTTAATTTGTCAGAGCCTATATTTTAAGATCAAAAATAAGTTGCAAAACACATCTTCCTCCTTTTCCTCTTTTCCATGCTGGCTGAAGCTCACCTTGGCTTCCTTTCTGAGGCCCATCAAATACACATTTGATAACTAGATTATCTCACAGTTGGGAGGATAGCACTTCTTATGACCCTTCTCCTTTTTGAATTAATAGGGAATTTTATAGCTCGCATGACATTGTTGCTAACATAGAAATAAGCATGTAACTTGCAAGTCGTATGAGAATTTTTTTCAGTTTAAAGACATAAGTTGTGTTTTGGCAATGATGTTTATATTTTGCTGTTCTTGCCTTCTACTAATAACAGAAAGCACAGAAGTATAACATCCATATCTGTACTTTGCTTTTGCTTTAGAAGCTTGATGGAAATGTTTATGGGGAAGGAGTGAGGGAAGGAAGGGGTAGCACAAGAGATTTCACTGGTTTCTCTTTTTTTTTTTTTTTTTTGCTTCAGGTTCTGTTTTCAGTTAAAAACCAAAATATACACCTCTCGGTGATGCAAAAAGAATTACTATTGTAGAGATCTTATTTCCACTGTTAAGCACTCTGGGGACACAGTGATGATTTCTGCCTTAAGCCTCAATTACCTGGGTAGAGAAAGCAAAATCTTGTGCTGCAGTTGCTGATGCAAGGCTGAGATTGTGCAAGTGGAGCTGCAAGTCCTGAGTCCCTGATGTTACAGCTGAGTAGTAACTTTTCTAAGCTCTTGCACGGTATACATATACAATACGTGTATTGGTGACTGATGGGTAATGCCAAAGCGGCTAAAGATTGAGAAACTGCCAGGGAAATTTCACTTCCTTAGAAGAGGTTCCCATTGTGGATTTTCCAGCAGTGGAGATTTAGGTTTCCATTGCAGGGTTCACAGAAATATGTGGTTAAGAATCTGGTCAAGGGTGTTTCCCAAATGGACTTGAAATGTTAAATTCGGTTAGTTCTACAACTGTCCTTTACAGATCACTGAGTGTCAATGATTCTTGCTTCTCAAAGGACTGGAAGAATGAAGAACAAACTTCCTCTGTAGTCACAAATAAGTAGAATAGTATTACGAGCACTGTATAAACTGTAAAATAAACTTGACTTCCTCTTCTGTGATCTGATTACAGTTTGCCATTGTAGCATAAACATATCTTTGAGAATCAGTTGCATGTAAAGTACCCTTTAAATATTTAAAAAGTGAAAGTTCACTGTTTCAACAGTGAAAGATGGACAGTGTTGTATATATTAACTTCTAAAGTCTATTTGTACTATGATTTATCAAGCTAATAGTTAGGCATCTGCTCCATTACTCAGAAGACCTAGCCATGTTGTACCGAAACATATCATCTAAAATTTCAACACAGCAAGGAAAGATGTGTACTGTCTGCGATTTCCTTACCAAGAGTAATTTGCAAGCAAGTGTAGAAACACTGCACTATATTGTAGGTTTTTATAAATAGTTTTACTTTTTTTTTTTTGTGTTAAATTGTAGTAGTGTGCCAAAAGCTGCTTTCACTGAATTCAAGTTTAGTCTTCCTAGACCTAGAAATATAAAGATGCAGTTAGAAGCCTAGTTCTACACACCTCCTTAAGTCACCTTGTATTTACTCAGTAATTTTGTATCATCTTAATCTCTTTTGTTTTATGAATGAAGCTGTGATTGTGTTAGAGTATCTACTTGCTTTTAAAACTTGACTGGTGACTCCTGGATTTCAACATGTATGACAAAACCGATGCTGTCCTTACTCTTGCCTTGGTGTGGGCAAGCTAGACTGTTTTTAAGATCTAGTTAAATCCAAGCCAAAAGAGTTTGAGCTGCAGAATAATGGTTTTCTAGCTTCCTCTNCCCCCCCCCCCCCCCCCCCCCGAGTCCCAAGCAATGAACAGAAATGACTTCCCGAAGAAGTCCACGTTCTAACACTGGCCTTAAGATAGAAAGCTGCTAAATAGCTAGAGAGCTGTCGAGTGTCTATGGTAAGAAGTGATATAACAGAATAAACTTATATCCAGGGAAGACTCCTGGAATCCTACTGCTAATGTATGCACACAGAGCATCATAGCTCTGTTAAACACAAACAAACAAAAAGCGACCCTGAACACAAACACACACTTTTCTGACAAAGCTGTGGGACATTAGCTGAACAAACACTAAGATACAGGATCCACCTCTAAGAACTTTTAAGTCTTTGTTAGGTGTAGGACTAAGGTAAAATAAAGTGCCAAAGTTAATTACCTGCCCAAGCTATTCATGCAGTGAGGAGATTCAGACAAAGTTAATTAGCGTTTTTTATAAGTGTTCATTATTTTAGCAGGAACATAAATATCAACATTGAATAGTCTTGAGAACTGGTGGATTAGAATGTTGTTTAGTTTGATAAAACCTCAGCTATTTGCTGCATCTTTAAACATAATTAGCTTTTTTGTATAAGCCTACCACCCGTTTAGAAAAAGAGAAAATTTTACTTGGGCTACTGATTAGATGAAGTGCTAGAAAAAGAAAGTGAAGTTCCTTTATGCATATTTTGAACCAGAGCTACAAGGTGAACAAAGGAAACTCATGGATGGAAAAAGCTGTTTGGTAAAACTAGGCAACTGACAGAAGTTATTAGCCAATGTCTGGCCTCAATTTCAAAAAGAAAGTTTAAAGCAACATACCTGAGGTTACAGTACGCTATGGTACACTCAAGAGGAAAAGGGTCTGGTCTATGAATATGCAGTAGACTCCAAGGTTTTTTTGGTCACCAGCAACTGAGCTGAATAGTTCTAGTGACTGTTATTGTGCCTGTAGTTCTATAATATTTATTTATAATACAAAAATCTGGACATATCTGAAAGAGCCCTTTTTTTCACAAATGAGTTGGCAGAATATTGTACCTCCTGTATATGCTGCAAAAATGCCTATTTCACCACTCCCTGCTCACCTTCAAGGTCTAAAATGAGAATTAATTTTGAATGAATTATTCTTTTTTTTTTTTTTTTGCTTGCTTCACAGTTAGGGAAAACATTCTTGGTTTCCAGGCATCACAGTACCTGTAGCTTTTATGACACTGGGATATTGTTGAGTTTATTTAATCTAGTTGCTACTTGTAATTGAGGTATATGGTGAGAAGCATAAGATATACCCGCTGAATCAAAAATATTATCTGTTTACTATATGGTAATATAGAGCATGTTAATAGATAGATGTGTTTTAGAGCAGAGTGTATTGTATAGAAATAAATATAAAAAGAGACAGTTTCTCTCCAAACAAACTCGCAAATTAAGCCTATCTGTTCCTTACAGGGGAAGGAAAGGAAAGAACAGCTATCTGAGGCTAAGAGAATGAAATCAATTCACTGAAGGTCAAAGTCTGCAGTCAGGGCAGGAATCGAACCTTAATCTGAGTTTATTGCTCTACTGTAAGAGCACCTGCTCTCTCAATCCTAGATAGCTACTCTCTGGGATTATTTAATGGATTTCGTTGAAAACTTTCGCTACTTGTTGTTTTGAAAAAACTTCAAGAAACTTTATTGAAGGCAAACTTTAATTACTGTTCTATTAAGTGTGGCAATGACCCCTGAAAACTTGAACAAGCTGTATGTAAATATGCATGGCACATACAGCCCCATTTTTAGTGACTTATACAGGCTCGAGAAGTTGGAATAGATGACCTCTACACATCTGTTGCAAGCTAGGTTATTCTTTGAGACTCTTTTGGGAAATATTGAAAGTATTACTAGAAAACCCTGAGTAATTGTGTCAGTTAATAACTTTTCTTTGATATTTAGATGATTTACAAATGCCTGTATCTGTCTTTGGGAGAAACTCCTGCAATGTGACACTGCACATGTACTGTACAATATGAAGATTGCATAATTGCTTGGCTAATTTACTCATTTTCTAATCTAATTTGGACTAGATCGCTTTGTGGTCTATTAATCTTTCTAAATTTGCTTTAAAAGGCCTGATGATACAACCATACTGGGGCAGTTTCAAAAAGCAACTAACTTTGCTTGCAAGCAGATACATAGTTTGGGGAAAAATCTGAACTTGAGACTGGTCTTGAAAGTGAGAGCCAGGTGGGATAGTGCTACGCTTCCCTGTAGGAGTTATTTTGGTACCTAGTTCAGAAGCAAGAGTGAACCAATTAGGACTGTGCGTGGGGAGAGCAGGAGGAGCAGAGGATGAGGATACAGTTTCTAAATCTTACAGGTTCATTTAAGATGGCTTCTTTTGTAAGCATTGTTAAGTGGTGTTCGCAGTATATCTGACAAGGGAAAAGTGAATTCTCACTGAAACTAGTGGCTGAAACTTTTGTGCTCGCTCATTTGAGAAATACTTCATGATATTCTGGTTAAAAGTTTAACTCTTGGCTGCTGGATTTTCTATATATTGCCAGTTCAGTAAGAGATTACTTTTGTGGCTGAACAGCCATGCATATTTCCTTTATAGTCAATGAGCTAAATAAGTCGGCTACTTCTGTATTGACTCTCCTTTCAAATCTAACGTAAAGAATGAATGATGGTACTGGATCTGCTCAGAAATCTATAAAATTGGTGGGAGTTATTGTAGTGACCAAGCCCCTCCATCAAAAAAGGCTGCTCTGACTGAGCTTATATATTACAGCTTCACCTCATTTGCACCAGGAAAGCATCTCTGGTTTCTGGTTTTCCTCAGCACTCAGTTCTATTCTCAACCCGTTTGTTACTCAACACTTCTCCAGTGGCAATTAGAGCTGCAACGAGAGAGGAAAAGACTACATTGTGGGAGCTCTGACTTTTGAATATGGGATACCGCTTTACATATTCCATCTTACTGTTGGTTGTTTTGATGGGGCAATATAAAACCATAATAAGTAAATGGTGGGATTAGTACCTGGTCCTCTTCCCAATCAGTTGCACGGTTCCCACTTTTTACTTTGACAAGCAGTTTTCAAGGCAAATTTCTAATTTATGCAACTTGTTGTCAGGTAAATATATTGATATGTCTGAGACTTGTGGCAGTTGGATGGAGAGCCTAGACTCTCCAAAACCAAACCAGACAAACAAAAAATAGCTGTGACGATATTTTAAGTTGATTTCATTCTAATGCTTGAATTTTGAGTGAATTAGGATGAAATTAAAGGTAGCAAGGGGTATGCAGTTGAAATCCTTTAGATAAGGGAATCTTTTATTTAGCGTAGCTGGCTAGCGTGCTGTCAAATTCACACAGACCTAGAGATAGTGAGCTGCATTTCAGCTTTGACCCTCAACTTCACCTTCGCTGTGTGAGGGGTTTTTTTTAGGCTGGCAAAGATATCCAGAACTCTGTGACAGAGATGGAAAAATGGGCGGGGAGCAAGTAGCAGGCTTCTCTCAGAAGTTATAATTAAGGGGGAGGTATATGAACCAAGATGCCCCCAGCACAGTTGCATTTCCTTTTGTAGCAACTCTTTTACTGTGCAGAAGGAGAACTGCTTAGACTTTTTTTTTTTTTTTAATGCAGCCGGTTTATTCTGAGCTCTTGTGAAGGGTTCCTGGACTCCCCTGAGTACTTCCTGCGTAACCATATCAAAGGTTTTCCAACTGGATAGAACTTAATGAAAAGTGGAGAGTGGATAGCAACAGGGAAGCAGGCATTTGGATTAGTACATGCTGTGTAACAGGAAATAATGGGAAACAAAGGAGTGGGGGTTTTCTGACTGGAAGAAAACCATTTATTTCCTTATGCTATAGAGCCCTCCTGTGAAATAAGGGATCCATTTGGGGAACTATGAATAAGGCTAAACAGCCTAAAAAAAGTGAAAATTTAAAGTGAAGTTGGAAATGAGCATCACTTAAGTACTCTTTCTGGTTAATTCTTAGATTGGTCTTTTTAAGTTGCATTTCGTTTTGACATTTAAATTGTACTGTTGGTTTGTACATTTAAGAAAAATGTTATGTTAGCTTACCACGGTTCTCATTCTCAGCAGTGCCCCATATTAACCCAAAGAATACATTTTGATCTTGTATATTTGATGAATGTATTTCAGGTATCTGAATAAATTTAGCAAGTTGGTAATTAACCTGATTAATGTACAAGGATGAATTTTGTAACATATCAGATGCGGATGCAGATACAGTTTTACCGGATATGCAAACATACTGCATATGTGTAACTGTGAGACATGTTCAAAATAGATCCCTCGTAAAAAGTAACATTGTTCAGTTAAAGAAAAGTAAAATGTCAAGCCACACAAGTTCAGTGGCATTTCAGAGGTTTTAGTGAAGGTGAGGGTGTAGAAAAATAAAAGCGTGCATCTCCTGACTCTGAATCCTGAGGTTTTAACTACTGTCAAGTACACATCTTTAGCAGGCAAGTTAAACCTGATTCTTAATTGTTCTGCATGCTTTTGTGAACCAAACCCACATCTGCTATTGTTTTTCTTGGTTTTTCAAATTCCAGGTCCTTCCTATTAATGGTTCTTTTCCTTAACTTAAGATCTTCAAGCTAGTGAGAAGAATCCAGTAAAACAAAATGTGGTTGGAAAAACAAAACAAAACCCAGGAGCTTTTTAATCTGGATCAGCTCCTTTTTTTTAATCAGCTTTCTTCATCATAGCTTTATATTTTATATAACATTTATGTTTATTGTGCTCTTAATAAGCACAATAAATATTTAGAGCTATGCATTTAGCTACATATTTGCAAAAGTATCATATTTGCAAAAATTACTTAATATACATAAACACTACATATTATCCCAAAGTATATACTGCATTATAAAAAGGAAGAAATGAAAAATTCCCAGTTAAATATTTTTGCAGTTGTTCAGTCATCGTCTCTGTAGTAACTGAACAAATGTTTCTGGAATAGCTGATTCTTGTCAGGACAGCTGTGTGAGAGACAAAGGAAAAGAAATGCAACTTTTTGGGGGGCAAAGGGGCAGCTATTTTATTTCAACTTAAAACTAGTCTTGGTGCCATTACGCTAATATGCAGGGCAATGCTAAATAACAGCTATATTCATTTTTTTCTGAAACTGAATAAAGTGCGTGTTACTTGAGTCACTAAAATACATACAGACAAGGTCGCGTAAAATACCAGTACTGATTCTTCAGGTTTTGACATAGGTTTTCATGTTTAATTGTATGAGATGAAAAAATGGCTTATCCTACTTGTGCTAGTTATCTGAGACTGTATTCAGGTCAGCTGCTGCCTCTCATACAGTGCTGAACTTGAAGCACATGTGCAGAAGATCAAAAGGTGGAGATTCTAAAGGAAAGCTTCTGTATCTGTCCTAGAAACTTCTTCACACAGTGGGTAGCTCTTATTCAGGTGTATTGTATAAAGGTGTACCTACATAAGTAATGAAGTTTAATGTAATTGCTACTGCCTGGTTGTATGGTCGTCAGGGTCTTTTTTTTTTTTCCTCTGAAAACACAAAGCACACTAAGCTTCTAAACAAGCATAAACTTGATTTTCTTGCCCCACTGTCTTGGCTGAGTGTTCCTTTCTTGGCTCATCAGTACTCTTCTTTTCATGACAGCAGCTATGAAAGCTATGGAGTTGTCACTGCTTACAAGTTGCATTACCTTTGTTATGTCAGTGTTTTTTGTTGTTTATGTGAGTTTTTATTTTAACACAGGTAAGGGTGGCGGTGATAAGCGCTTTAAGAAAAAGGGTAGGGGGTGGGAAGCCTGATCCTACCTTGTGGGACCTCAATTCTGCTGGATTGCAGTTTAAACTTGAGGTTCTGTAACAGTATTCAGGACTCTCCTGTCTTTTGACAGTTAATACTGGAAACATTCTGATGCTTTGAATCTAACCAGTGTATAGATAATCAGTTATTTGTATGCGAGACAAGTCCTGAATATAACAGGGCCTAAATTAAAAAATAATAATAAAAGCCAACAGTGGAACTAGGCCATGTGCAATTAGCACTGAGAGAAGTATGTGTCAGTAAAATGGGATGGTAAGAGCAGATTTGTCTATGAATTGCTTTGTGTGGGAGACTAAATAGGACATAAAGATACATTGGTATGGAAAGAAGAAAAAACTGTAGAAGAAAATCATCCTGCAGAGACACATTTTTCTGACAGAAATGCCTCCAACTAACAGAAAACATAAACATTTACCAATGAATGAGAGAAGAACTAGATATTGTAAAGGTAGGTGACTGATTGTTGCTGTAGATCTATACAGCTCAGGATCAGTCTGGCTGTGGTAACTTCCTGGGGTGTGTTTTCCTGTTTTTTAGCATGTTTGAGTCAAACATCATCTTATCACAACCCACGTAGCAAAGGAAAATTGTGTTTATCTGTGAAAAGTTAAACAAAAGAGCTGAAAATGCAATATTTTAAACTGTATTGGCAGTGGCAGGCTTTGGTTTCATTATATGTACTTTATTGCTTGTGTTTGGAAGACATTTCAGATGGCTAGATGGTTTTATGGATCATTTTGGACCTTCTGACAGGTATACAGTTGCCAGCAACTGTGAGGGATTCAATGCAGTTGTAACTCAGACCATCCTAGTTTTGTGCTTCTGTTCTCTTGTAGATGACTACCATCTTACAAACAGTGCTAATAGCTGTCAAGAAAAATAGTAAGCTTAACTGTCAACACCAGAACTGATATTTATGTGGAAGGCTAGTTCTGCTCTTGCTTACATTGTTTCTGCATTAGGACTTATTTTGAATAGTACCAGAGACCCAATTCTCAGTTCGTCATAGAATTTCAACTTACATTTGAAACTTGAATGCTGCTCCTCTTTGACCGCAGTTTAAGGCACTGAGATACTCTGGAGCGTGCTGTGGTAAGATACAACAGAATTATTGAATGAAAAAGAATCCCTGACCAGAAACAAATTTCAGTTATGATTAAAACATATTTTGCCCTTTTCTCTTGGTCAGTATATTGCCATGCTCTGAGGTTTCAAGTTGAGCTGAGCAAGTAATAAATTATGTATGTGTGTGTGTATGTATATATAAAAAAAAACCAACCCCAAAACCACAAAAAGAATCAAATGGATGGTATAAAAGAGCCATTAAAGAGGATTTAAAAATATTGCAGACTTGGAAGACTCAAAGGGAGAATAAAAATACAGAAAGCAAAGGTGAAACGTGAAAGGAAGTTTGCACAAAAGGTTATGGTAAATAATAAGAAATTTATAAGCAACAAAAGGTCAGTGAAGGAGACAGCTAGGCCTGTGTTCAGTAACAGTAGTGATTTATTGACAAAAGAAAGTAAAGTGCTAAGAAATTAAATGAATTCTGTTTCAGCGCTTGCAAAGGAGAATGAGAGTGAGATGCCAGAACCAGTCGTAAATTCCCCCAGAGCGAGGAGTGGTACTGAATAAAATAGGGGTTGTGCCAAAACAAGTGCTCTAGAAATTAGAGGGTCTGAACCGGAGAGCTAACTAGATTGCACAGCTAAAGCCTGTGAATCTATCTCAGAGCTGTGCTTAGGGCAGCGAAGGGAAATGTTGTCTGTTTCTTGATTATTTTTATTTATTTTTCTGTCCCCTGGAGGCAGCATCACTTTGATAATAGAAAGGAGGTTTTGCAGGGTCCTCTCTGTCTCTTTGACTGGAGTAGTAGGAAGGAATGCTTTCATCTTCCCCTGCTTTCAGTCAAAAGCTGATTTTTTTTTTTAACTTATTTTTTTCTTCCATGAATCACTAGTTGTTAGTGACTCGAAGACAGAATAAGCCAAGTGCTGTCGCAAAGACTAAAGACAGTTGCAGTGAAAGTGATGTAAAAGTGAAAATATGGGAAAATCTTGGCAAATGTGAAACTGGGGATGAGTCAGTATTAAGGAAGGCTTTTCTAGAGAGAAAACGACAAAATTTGAGAGACGTGCCTAGAACCTTCTGGGTTGAGGATATTGAAGGCCAAGTATGGGCATCATCTGTATTCTTAGCATCTTGGCTGGGCTTAGCTGTGATAGGAGAGTACCAAATAGACAATGGAAGCTGATCTTGCAGAACAAAGAAGCTAATAGTGAGTGAAGCTCTGGATTTGACGACAGAATGTGCAAGTCACCCTCTTTTAAGCTATTCTGCTAATCAATGACTTTACATACTGGATTTAGAGAGCTTCACAGCTAAGGGAAGGATACTTTTAGTCCATGCAGTCTTTTATTTTCAGACAGAATATCTGTAGTTATAATCTTAACACAACTGAATGGAAAGGCTCCAATATGAGGGTATTTTATTTTAAGATTAGCACATGTATTTTCTACTACAGTAGTTGTGACAAATGTGTTATTGCTGTAGACCTGCCATACTTGGTGGGTGCTTTGGACTTTGTGGTCTTGATAGCTGTTAGAGAACAGAGTAATCTTTCCAGAGAAGTAAAGGAAACCTGATTCTCTATACGCCTGAGAGAGAAATAGGGTAGTAGAAGATGAATAACTCAGTGTGGAACGTGAGCGTGTTGAATGCTGAACAAGAAAGCTGGAGTAAAAATGAAATAGAACTTCAGGGAGGTAAAAAAGTGTGTTGACAAGTTAGGGGAGGGTAAAAAAGTTTTCCAGGATAAATGATGTAAGAGGGAGGAAATGGTAGGAACAGATGAAACATGTGGAACTCTTTAGGAACATTACAGGCTGCCCGCTGCAAGTTCAGAGACAAGGCTCTTCACTACAATCAGTTTTCACCTTCTTGTTCTTGAAGAACTAAACCAGAACTGCTTAGGTGAGATTCAGGCAATCTGAAGGGATTCATCAAAAGTCTTCGAAGTCTTCTGTTTTCCATGACTGGCTGTAGAGAAGTGCAATGAAGCTTGCAGCATTAGCTTTAAAAATGGTGCACTACCAGCTGTGGTGGAGAGGACTTAAAGAACTATATACACTCACCAGCACTAGGTATATGAATGAAGTCATTCTAATTCACCTTGTATTCTCTTCTGCAAAGCAGATTTCCTATGTTTTCTGTGCAAACAAAATGTAAAATTTTAAATTGTTTCCCGCGTGTATGACAATATACAAATTTATGAACAAAACTAGTGATCAAATATGATAGCTTTGAAAAACTGTGCATAATTCTGTGTCTGGAACAGATGCAGCTTCATCTAGGTAAGTTTATCCATACTTTGATAAGACATCTAGAGGGGAAAACATTATCTAAATTTTTGGGCATTTGCCTGCACTAAGGACCTTCTGAAACATCTCTTCTGAAATTTCAAGTTAGTTTGCTATATACAGAATTAAAAAAAACCCAAACAAACAAACAAAAAAAAACCCCAAACCCCACAAAAAATCTTCATACATCTTTCAGACAGTCTGAAATTATTGGATGGATCCTGATGTCTGATAGCTCTGTTCAGGTAAGAAACTTGCAAAGGAAATATTTGCTTTTTTGGGTGTATAAGCGCATGTGAGAGGAAAGGTATTGTCACTTCCTTTTTTAGCAAGAGGCCTCTGGATTCATTGCAACACTGGAGATGCAAGCTATGGCCAGATAAAACTTTTTCCTACAGAAAGTGAAGATGGATCCCTTCATTATAAGTTTTTTTTGGTAACGGAGGCAGACAATGCAGACTTGTTGTATTGTTAAGCACTTCAAACTTTATCACTAGACAGTCTTGTGTAGTGTGCTTCATTAACACGTGCATCAATATTATCAGCAACTTGAACAAGCTGTGTATTTTTACCCCTGTTAGGGTCGCAAGGTGTTAATATTTGAGCGATATATATATATAAAGAATTGTGTACATATATATGTCAAAACTCTCATTTATAACAACAGGAACAGCATCAATCTTTGGTTAAACACCCTGGGCAATGTTGGTTCTTATTACCTATTATTTTGTTAGGTAATGCAAACACTGCATTTCAGTGAATGAAATCTGACCTTATGTTGGAAAGCTGAACTTGATAGGAACATGATGGGAACTGAGTATTCTGTCTTGTTGATGCTGAACTGCTGCTTTTGAAGTTGTTGAAGTTTAAACTTTTAACCTCTGCAATGTGGAGAACTCGCTCGTGCCAGTCATCTGGAGTTGATTATCCCAGATGCAGAGCTAAGCACCCTCTAGAAAATGAAATGTCTTGTCCTGAGTTAGTGCAGTATGTGTGAAATAAGTTATCCTCTAGAGATGCTTATTTTCATTGACTATATTTATTACAGAGAGGGTTTAGACTCACCTTTAGGTGTTTATAGTATAGATGTCTCCATTGAGCTAAGATGAATCTCACAATAATAGCTTTCCTCTTTGGAATAAAAGGAACATAGTTGACCTTGTCATTGTAACTGAGATTTTCCTGATGGCTACCTTACTTCACACTGGTAGTGCTTAATGATCGCTAAATAGATATGAAAGACTACACTGGATGAGAAGTAGTAAACGAGTATTTTTTTTCTGTAGGATCAGTAGCACTTAATATTTTTCCCTCTCATTATGAAAGAGAACTTTTTTCTTCATTCACTGTTTTGTCTTCTTTCTTGGATTTTTTTTTCATTTATCTTGGTTTTCTTCCCTCATTGTTCTCTTCTGCCTCTACATTTCCTTTTCCCCCCTCTTTTCTTAGTTCTGCTAGCTGGAACATCCAAATTGGTGTTTTAATTGGTGAAGAACTGCTAAGTAAAACACAGGCTTTTCTCTGCAAAATTAGGGGTACATATGTGTGTATGTGCTGTGAAAGAGGATGCTGGGAAGACTGTGGATACTGTTTCAGTTGCTGTTTAATAAATGCGACTATGTGTGCAGTTAACAAATGCTTGGGTTTCCTTCTGGGCATCCAGAGGAGGAAGAGTTCATTGTGCAGTGTTTCCTTCCCCAAGAACAGCTGGAAGATCACAGTATTTAATATTTCAATTTTCCCAGCACAGGTGCCTAAAAGCTCTTACGTTGGTGTTATGTTATTTTGGACATGATTTTCTACGTAGAAAGATTTATTCCATCTCTGTTTTCTGATACTATTTTTTAGTTCTGGCAACTGAGCTTGTAGCTTCAATTTTCTTTTCACAGCATTGATTGGGAAGCTGCTGCCCCTACCACATACTAATGTCTGTCAAACACTTGATTCATTCTGCAGTCTGAAAAAGTTTGAGCTCTGCAGTGTGCCAGCGTTACCAGAGCGCTGCGGATTCCCGTTCCAAGGAACTGTCACGCTGTATATCACTTGCAGCTCTCGCATGTCCAGCCACTTCCCATGTGATCCTCTCCTTAGAGAGAGTTTACAGTTGGCAGCACCTGGACCTTAGCACCACGGACCCAACTGAAAGAAAGCAGGCAGTGAAACATTTGCCAAAATATTTAAATAAGGAAACCATAACTGAATTGAACAGTAAAGCTATGCTTAGATAATGAATAAACTGTTTCATTCAATTGCAAAATTGGTTGCCTTACCCTATTTGTTAATGAAGGTGATGGGTGCTACTTAACTCATTCAAAATGAAGTATGGTATTTGTCAGCTGAAATAGAAGAACTGGGAGGATGGGTGTAATTTTGCAGTGTTTTGTGTGATGTTGTCTGATATGTAACTAGGGTATACGCTTGAGGGGGCTGAGCAATAGAAAAGAAGAAATGTCCTCAACAGTGGTCAAAATCCATGATATTGTGATGTAAACTCCCCATTGCTGGAAAAAGAACTGATCCACCTAGAGGTTCATAATGTTAATACATTTTAAACTATCATAGTATAGGGTATTTTTTGATGTGGTACATTTTCTGTATTGCCAAACTTTTTTCAGAGGTTGTTGCATTTGATGGTGAATAGAATAATCACTCTACCATTTTAATCTTAAAAAAAATTAAGCCTCACAAAAATGCATTAAAGGCCCTTGCAATAATTAGTATTCTGCTGATGCAGGTGTTGAGCATATCAGTGGATAACTTCCTTAGCCTTTGTAAAGACTATCTCAATATTCTTCTCCATAAAGACATTGCAGAAGTGTTAAAAATACTGTTGCGAAATAATGGAAACATTTTTAAAAGTTAATCCTATATTTGAAGTTTTCAGTAATGATATTTTCTACCTACGTAATAAGGGACTTCAAGTCCATTTATCTCTAAAATTTGCATTTTAATAACAGTAAGCAGAAGGGCAGGGAAGGAATATTACGGAAAAATCCCACTATGGGACAATGTATCCAATAAAAGAGTCTTTTAAAGCTGGTGATAGCTACCCCTTTTTTTCAATGGTGCCAAACAAGAAAATTGAGATACTGGTTAACGATTTGGCAAGATTCTACTGAGTAATGCACTATGCTGGAACTTCGCATGCGTGCCAGCTCTTTTTTGGATCCGGTTAAAGAACAAGCCATGATTAATGAATATTTTCTTTTTAATTAATATAATAAATGGTCCTTCCCCTCTGTCCCCTTTTTCTGTAGCAGTCGCTGGCCTTAGTTCACCTTTAGATTGGCATGTTGTGAGCAGATAGCATTGAGTGAGTACAGAAGAGAACTTTGCAGAAACCATACATCAAAATTGTGAACAGTTTCTGGATAGTCCTTAGGGAGACTCTTTTTCCCAAATTAATTTCAGTGACAGAGACACGTATTTTCTTGTTTTCCACAATTTATTTTCCTACTATAATGACTTAAATAAGCTACAAAATTCAAAATATATGGGATTGATTCTGGTACGAATTGGTTGCGTATGTCTTTCAAAGGACTTGAAATATGGCATCTCTATTTTGTTTGACATCTTGGATAAAGTAGATCTAAAAATAGTACTTAAGCTGCCAGACTATGTCTGGAAGGACATGACTTGGTTTAAAAAAGAAAAAAAAAAAGTTTCCAAGGGTGTCACTGTGTTGTGGTAAATTCAGTGTGAGCAGAGTCAAGGAAGAACTTATTGAGTAAAACTCAGGCATTTCAATGTCATTGTGACAGCAGGGTTCTGCCTCTGTATAGGCACTTAACAGAAAGTCTCCTGGGGGTCGATTTGAGCATAGGGTGTGCTCAGCTTCTGAACATGGATGTGACAAAAAGTCAGTCTTCAGCATTTATAGAATGTAAAAGTCTAAATTTGAATATAATAAAGATGAAGGTCTGATGATTGTTGAGCAAGGTGCAAGACTAGCTGAGATCTTCAGAAGAAGTCTAGATTTCGGTGGCCTAACTTTAATCTAAATCTTGCAGTTGGCATTTTTTTCTAACTAGATCTGCCCTTCATCTGTTAGAGAACTATATCTAATAATTGGAATTAGGCCTATTGAATTTTTTTTAATAGGTTTTGAACTACCCCAAGCACTCCGAGAAAATCAGTTACATTGGAGAGCTTTCTTCAACTATAATTTGTATTAATCATATTATTCACACTACAACTATATCAATATGCAGCTAGCTGGTTGAGTGGCTTGCTAGTTGTATGTCTCAAGCTTTTCCTCTGTCAGTAAATTCTGAGAACTGTACAATAGAAAAGTATTGCACTGTTGTTCATCCCACAAAATAAAATAGTGATATGTAAGTGTTGTTATGTGATGCCTTCCAGCATCTTTGTGATTTACAATCTTTTCTCAGTCAGCTTATCCCAAGTGGGCTAGGACTAGGAATACCAGTATGCTTAGGAGGCATTGTTTGATTAATGAGCACCTATTCTGAGTTATGCATTAGACTTCCTGCCTTTAAGACTGTCTTAATTAGCTAAATGCAAAGGCTCTCCTATCAGTGCACAGGCAGATTGTGATATTTTAAAAACAAAAATATGATTAAAAGGATGTTAATCATGTTCAAATGACTAGTGAAAGGATGGCAGATTGTTTAGGGTGTTATACTTTGGGGACTTTTTGTTCCACATAGCTCTGCCTTTTTGTGTAGCTTATGCATGAGTGGTTAGATGTGGTATAGTGTTTGATGTATTTGAAGCACGTCCTAGAAGGCTGGTAGAAAAATTGGATGTACTTGAAATGCATGGGAGTTTCCCAAAGGTCCCAAAGGGACCAAATCCTACATACTAACCTAAGGACAGTCAGGTGAATCTGACAGTACTTAGTATTACAATGTTTTTTCAATATTGTCAGTAGGGTGAAGGAAATCAAAATCCATTCCAGCTGGTAACAGCTTTAACTTTGAGAATGATTAGGCCTGCTTTGGCATTAGACTTAATTTTATTTGCTAACTTTGTTTATGAATCTAGTCTCTAGTTCTTTTAAATAAGACAGAATAAAGTAACTTTTATTCTATGTTAACTGCTCTGCTCACTTTTTATGTTGAGGGCAGAAGCTAATTCTCTTTCCTAACACATGATTGAAAATCGGCAGGAATTTTGAAGTGTCCCAGCATTTCCATACTTATCCTACACAATTCTGGTGGCAAATCCAGGAATATTTGAACAGCAATTCATGCCAACCTGATCTCCACACATTCACAAGAATGTGTGAACCGTCACGTAAGCCTTTATGGGCTAAAAGTATTCACCTTGACTCTGGTTTTTTTTTGCTTTGTTTTGTTATGCCTACACATATTATGAGTACTCTCTGTTCTGAAGAATCTTTAGTTCACTGCAGCTCATACATTGCTCACGATTTCCTCTGTCACATTTCATTTTTTCTAATATATCAGTTTTGAGCCCCATCAATCAAAGTGGTATGGAAATTTCAAACACATCCAGTATTTTAATAGTTGCTAAAATTGGTACAAAACATGAATATTCCTCTTTACTCAAATTAGTTTTCTTTTGTGAATGTAAGTAAGTATGTCAGAAACTTAAATAATGCTTCCGGTAAGCTTACAATTTATAATTGCAGTTGATCACTTTTCTGAAATCAATGGCTTTGAAATCATTATCGTCAAAATTGAGAGTGAAGAGTTTGCTGGTTTACTCTTCATTAGACTGAAGAAGCTAATCTTTTAATGACTTATCTCTTTGGTTTGATCTCTATCTGAAACTGGAAGAAAGCTAAGCTGTTAGATTTTTGCGGTGTTATTCACCATCTTTCTACCAGTAATGCTGCAAAAATAGTATGGTTCTTGGCTCTATTAAATATGGTTAGAAGAGGAACAGTGAAATTCCATTTCAGCTTTTTTGTGTTACTTGTATTGAAGTGCTGAATATGTATATTCTAAAAATATTTTAACAGTCTCTAGAACAGTTAAGAAGGAGGGGAGGAAGGAGGAGCTGTGAGGCATTCAAAATCAACCTTCAGTTCTCCATTATGAATAATGAAAAAGCCAAGTGAAACCAGCTTTAATCTTAACTAGTAAAATATTACAACTTGCAGAAGTGTGTTGGTAGTTGTAAAATTGTACCGATGTCTTCAATACTGGATTTTTGGCTCTAGTGTATTTCTAATGAAAAGAATAACAGTGCTTTTAATCGGAGCAGTTTCCGATTCAGTAGCTCTATTTTTAGAGAGAGAGTGTTTAGATTTTCATCCTGATGAATGTCTTTATTCAGAGTGTGTCCAAACCCATCTTCCTCAATTGTTTCTTACTGGTAAAGTGTGTGCTTGCTTGCTTGTTTCATGATTTTCAGGTTAGGTGCTGAGAGCTGGGTGTCAGTGTTATGCTCTGAGTATCTCAATACATTGCTGATGTCTAAACTCAAAGAGAATAAAGAAACGTATGCCAAACCTTCAGAAAGATTTTGTCTGCCTTGTCCTGTACCCCACAGGAGCACTCCAATAGTATTCAGCTTCCTATAAACCAGAGAGCGCTGAGTTGTGGAAAATATGTTTCTGAGGTGAGGAAGGATTTGAACAGGAGTAATCCACTGCCTGGTCAAGGGCTTTAACCTTTAACTTGCTTCACAGCAGGGCTGAGAGGGAAGCATCAACATCGCTATATTGTTTGCCATCCTATGAGAGAAACTTAACCCTGTTTGGCTCCTTTAAAAAGCCCATTTCCATAGCCAGTTTGCAGTCTTTCCTGAGCGGGTGGTGGTGCATCTTCTCAGCCTGAAGAACTAGGAAATATTTTATACCTGTCTGGTATTTAAGTTGCTTGCAAGGTCTGTAATTTTTTAGTTCAAAGTTGTACCCCAGGAAGCTTATGAGGAAGTACAACTTTTCTATTTTTTATTGCTTTATCTCTGAGGTATGGATACCTCTTTTAGGCCTATGGAAAATATGGAACAGTGGGTACAATGTGCTTACCTACGTTTAAAGCACCATGCGGTTAATGTAGTCCAGGCTTGATTGTCAGAATTTAAAGTTTGGTCTGTACTGGATTTTGGGGTTATCTAAATGAAAACCTTTTTAATTGGTGTCTCTTTACCTTGTTGTTCCATCAGTTCTTCAATGCTGAAAAAAGAAAAACTCCAAGCAACCCAAACCCTAACTGCAGAACTCTTTTGCAGAAACTTCGAATCCTTATCAGTATAATCATGCTAATTATGTGGTGCTGATACCTGCCCTTGGTGACCACAGTAACTGTTAGGCAGTCTTAGTAAGATGTCTTCTCTTTTCCATATCGCTCCCAGTGTGAGGAAAGATGACATAAATAATGAACTGAATTGCACCTTTCCTGTCTTATTTCATAGCATGGGGTTTGATCTGCTACAGTTAAAGAGTGTAAGAAGTCTGTGTTGTGTTAATTTGGAAATTCAGGAATACTCTAGGTAAACAACAGTAGCTCTGAAGCTTTTTTTTTTTAAGTGTTCTCTTAAAACAGAAAATGTATGCAAAACTCCTTAAATTTTTGTCGTCCTTATGTCATAGCAGGGAAAGCAAAGTTTTGGATGGGGTATTGAATTAATTTCCTATTAAAACTCCTGATGCCAAATCCTTTCTGTTGTTCTGGCTGTTTGAGAAGTGGAAGAAAATCTTCTGTTTCTCAGCTGCATGCCGCATTTGCCACCTCAGTTAATTTCTCAATGTTTTTAACACTATGCTGTGTAAATATGACAGTTGCTCACTAAGCCTCATACATTTTACATTGTAACGGGTCTGTTGCTCTCAAGTATTAATTTGCATTCAGAAACCTGGTTACATCTTGTTTTAGTTTTCCTTTGATGCACTACATTGCTAATGAAAATCAGATCATTAGTTGGATTTATGGACCAACAGCTCTATCTCTTAAGGCCAGAAATAAATCTTTTCACTTGCTCTTTTGAAACTGGTTCTCTTTGAGCAAATTGAGCACAGTCAACTAACACTAGCAATGGACATGACTGGTCATCAAGCTTCTGGTTTAATTTTGGAGGTAATTACTGAAGTAGTTAACACAGATGGATACCTGAGAAAGCATTTCAGTACTCCATTGTTAATATAGCAGTTATTTAAGTAAAAATTTAATGGTGGCAGCTTTCTGTAAAGGAAAGACTACTATGTCTATATTTATTTTAAAGGAGTTGAAGGTCTTCTCCAAAGCACAAAAAAAGCTTATGTTAAAGAAGCTTGTTTTCCTCATTTATAGTTAGTCCTCAGAACATCATGAGTAACAGACCAAAATTTGTTATTGTTACCAAAGGAATAAAGTTGCAAGTGTTTAAGAGGACTACGTGCTGAACGTGAGTCTTTCAAATGTGTCATAGGAGAGATCTTAATGTAAGAGGAAGGAAAAAAAAAAAACATCTTGCCCACTTGCATGCATTTGTCAGTGGAAAAGCTAAGAGTAGAGTCCATAAGGAGTTCTCCTACATGACTGTTGTATGCTAGATCATTCTGGTAGGATGTTACTGAAAAGCTGCTTATTTTAAAGTTGTCAGCAACATAAGCTAGCTCAAAGGCAATGTAATTCTGAATAAGTGGGTGCATAAATTAGGCATTGATCTAGGTATATACAGATGGCAAAGGATACTGGAGACATAATATTTTTGTTATGGGTACCGGTCCATGGACAATCTTGATTCGTGTGCAGTCAGCCATAAAAATTAAACTGGTGTTTTATTTCTTAATTTCTTCAACTTTAAGACTAAACACATGCCAAAATAAATTTTATTTAGATGTTATAGAGGAAAGGAGGAAAGGCAGGATTGTGATGAGATGTTTGTCTGTATACAATAAGCAGCGACAGTGGTTTGTGGCTTAAGTTGTCAGGGGACACTGAACTCACAGCTGGTTTGTTAGCCCCTGTGCAACAGGATGATGAGAATGCTTTTGAAATATTGCCTTTGATACTAATAAGATATATTGCTAATGTCAAGTATTCCACACGCAAGAATAGATAGATTTGTGTGATAACTTGGCCAAAACAAAGAGGTAATACTAGCCATAGATGGACTGAAAAAGTTCCTAGTATCCTTATGCATATGATTTCTGAGGAGAAAAGCAAGTTATCTAGGCTGTGAGAAAGTTAAGTGACTGGGGTTGTCTATCTGCTTTTTGCTTACCAGTGTATTTAAAGAGGCAACTTCATGACGAAGATAACTGGATGGCTTGGCAATGATACTCATACAGACACCTGACTGATCAGAACATGTAGTAGTAAATACTATAGACCTGATCTGGTAACCTATTCTGATTTAACATGAGCATTCATGGAAATAAGATATGGCTAGAATTATTACCACTCCCAATTTAAAAGATGCATCATGGACTATCACAGCTGTCTGTTATCTTGGCTTTTTCTATATTCTCAAAGCTACAGAAGCTGAAAATCTTAATTTATTTCAAAATTCAGCTAAACTGAAAATATATGCTAACATCAGTCTAAGTTATATTCGTGGTCTGATGTCATCCTATGTCTGTAAGGAAGGCAAATATGCAGTACATTATCAGCCAGAATCATGTATTAATAACAGCATGACTTTATATTAAAAACTGTTGCTTCTATCTAAAAAGACTATGCCTGAATAAGGCAAGTGACTCCCACTGACACCACGAGAAGTCTATGCCTAATCAAACATAAAACAACTAGATATGTCAGTTTTTGCATGTAGAAGAGACAGCTTTTATAAAAGGATCTTTACAGGGTCTGAGAGAAATTATTAAATTGCAACTTGGATATTATAAAGGTTTATTCTCTAGGTATTAACTGCTACAATATTACACAAGGAAAATAGCCCTACACCTTATTCTATCAGTTTAGTCTCTGTGTAACGCACCAGCAAGTATTCTGATGCTTCTTGCAAAAGGATTCGTAATCAGTGCAAATCCATGCAGAATTGGTGAAAACTGGTGCAAAAATGGGAAACTGGGCGTACTGGGTTAAAATAATGCAGGACTGATATATAGCACTTCCTTTTTTTTTTTCTTTTTCTGGAAGAGAAATGCTGTTGTTAATAAAATAATAAACAACGAATGGACAGTCCAAACAGCTGAAAGGAATTTGTGGGAGCCACTATTTCATGGTGCATCTCTAGTGCACGAATCACAGAATGGGCAGGGTTGGAAGGGACCTCTGGAACTCATCCAGTCCCATCCCCCTGCCTGAGCAGGGTCACCTCCAGCAGGTTGCACAGGATGGCGTCCTGGCGGGTTTGGAACGTCTCCAGAGTGGGAGACTCCACCACATCTCTGGGCAGCCTGTGCCAGCTCTGCCACCCTCAAAGTAAAAAAGTTCCTACTCGTGTTTAGATGGAACTTCCTATGTTCAAGTTTGTGCCTGTTACCTCTTGTCTTATCACTGGACACCACTGGAAAAAGACTGTTCCCATCCCCCTGGCACCCTCCGCTAAGTATTTATAAGCATTGATAAGATAATGCAATGATAAGAATGTTATGAGCCACGTTACTGATGCGGTCACTAACAACAAATGACAGAAAGGAGCTTAGATCATAAGGTAAAGTGATGTTCCAAGCAATATCAAGTGTCTCGATTTCTTCAAACACACTTTCATTGTTTCTCCAACACTTAAATAACTATGCACCAATAAGGCTGAAAGAGGAATGCAGAACTAAGTGATGTATCCACTTCACAGATGGATAGTCAGAGCACTAAAGAGTAAGTGATGTACTGGAGAACCCTGTACAAGCTGGTACCCAGACAAATTCCTGGTTGTTATATTTGAGTTGCTAAACATGCCGCATCTCAGAACTACTTGTTCCCAGCATGGAGCGTGGGTTGGTTCTTTGCATGTTTTTTGTCCTGAAAGTGATACGATCTTCCAGTCTTTTCTAAATAGCTATGGCAGGGTTATACACTGTAACTTTTCTTCACAGTGACTTATTATCTGTATTACCCTTTCATTATTGCTAGCTGTCAGTGTTTTGGGAGTTTTCCATGTAGCTATTACACTAGGAATCCGATATAGAGTAGGAGCTTTAGATCCTGTTATTTTTATGCTGTAGTACATAGATTTGGTGTCATGTACTGTACTTAATATTTGTTATTGACTGTCTTTAAAAAAAAAAAACTAAAATTATGCTCTCATAATCTGTATAACTAAATATAAAAGACTGTATTAAAATTCAAGAGTAATAAAACCTGGCAATCTAAACATTCCTTCTTCCTGACTGAAATCCTTTCTTGCATTATCTGTAAGAGAAATAAGTATCATCCCCTTGTTACTGCACTGTGTAGTGAGGGAGGAATGACTAGAACTGTGAACTTGGAGTGGTTTTGCCAGCACAAAGTACTCATTTGCTGCAACAGTAGCTACTGCATGCAGTGCAAGGTACTTGAAAGGAGCGATAAGGGATGTACTGTGCAGTGCTGTATAAGTTTTTCTCTCAAAACCAACTTGATGTTTCTTAGGGAACAGTACTACTGAAGTGGCTTCTGTCAACAGAAATGAAGCAAAGCTGAGGGACAAACATGGGCTTAAGTAGTATCAAGCAAAGGTCCTGACTACAGCTGAAAGTAGCGTAAAGTGAGCCTTGTGCCTAACTTGCCTTATCAATGGACAGTTGTGGGTCAGTCTTGCAATAGGTGACTGCAGCAAAACTAGAGTAAATGGAAGCATGAGCAATATGTGTCTTGTTGGAAAATTGATCCATCCAAGATTAAAATCTGTGGGTTCAAAGGAACCCTGGGAAAGCTGTTGAAGGAGAAATCCAGTGAGGGTTGTCTGTTCTTCTGGGAAGAACAACAGTCTGGGAAGTCTGTTCTTCCCAGCTTTCAGCGGCTTGCACTTCAGTTGAGGGAAGTCCTTAAGTGGCCCTTCTTCAGATGCCTGTTTCCAATTGCTGTCAGAAGCAGGGGTGGCCTATGAGTCTGTGGAACTATTCTTTATGTCCTCATGACTTGTTTTGTATGCTGGATTACTGTGTTGTTTAACGAAAAATGAAAGCAAAACCCAGCCCCATTAATAATGAATAGAGTAAGTCATGGAAATGTAGAAGTGATTTAAATCTATGAAAAGGCAGTTAGTCAAATTATTGCAGTACTGAAGTAGGAGTGAAACTACCTTTGGATTTAATGGCAGGTAAACTAATTTATTTTTTTAATCAGTGTAATGAAGAGATTTGTAGCGATTTTGCAACAGTTAATAACAGTTGTCATCTGATGTCTTGTACATTAAAGTGTTTTTGGAGAAAATTAACAAATCCTAGATAGTATATATTTAACTATACCAGGTTGGATGGGGCTTTGAGTAACCTGGTCTAGTGGAAGGTGTCCCTGCCCCCAGCAGGTGGCTTGGAACTAGATGATCTTTAAGGTCACTTCTAGTGCAAACCATTCTATGATTCTATATGTATTTAACTTGATTTACACTTTAAACATGCCATACAAACATGTTAGGAGTAGTCGTCCTCTCTGTTGATATGAGTTTCTTTATGCCCTCTATACGTGTCTTTGATTGACACAACTTACCAAGTTGTGATCTTCAATGACACCGTCAGTAAATCAGACAATTATTTATAGCAAAGAATAACTTGGCTTTTTTTTTTTTAACAGGAAAAAAATGCTTCCTCCAAATTGGGGAAAAAGTCATTAATGTTGTTTCTGTGCACTATAGAATCAGTTAAAAGCACAAACTTGATCTAGGTACTCTCTGATCAGCTGACAGAGTGTAAAACATGAGTTGATGAACGGTACGGGGCTTAACTTTTTCTTTTCATATTATTATCCAACATTGGAATAGGCTGCCCAAGGAGGTGGTGGAGTCGCCATCCCTGGAGGTGTTCAAAAAAAAGGGTAGACATGGTACTTGGGGACATGGTTTAGAAGTGGTTTTGTCACGTTAATGGTTGGACTCGATGATCTTAAAGGTCCCTTCCAACCTTAACGATTCTATGATTCTATTGAATATATAAGTATTTCCCTTGCGTTTTGTTGAGTTTTTAACTAAATCTAATTTAATTAGCTTTGAATAAAAGATATAACTGAGCTATTCACACTTTGAAAGGTTGTCAATGGGAATTCATAAATTTCTTCTGCTTTAGTAAAAAATTTTTGTAATGGAAAAAAATGTCATGGTCACTATTTCAGTGAAGGAAAGACATTTAAATTCTTACTGTCATATTAGGAATGGGAAATTTGTTTCCAAGCCACCTGTAATGAAGTATGCTATAATAATATTTCTCAGAAGCATGAGTAAAGGAAGACGACTGAAGTGGCAAAACTATAGATCTCAGTGTTCTGTAAAAAAAATATGCTTTGAAAGAAATTAAATGTAAAGCAGGGCTTGCTCAAAGCTGCACAGGAATGAAATTATCTGCTGTTCTCAGTCTCAGGAAATCACATCTACTGAGTCTCTGTTGAATTTACTCTCTCAAGGATTTCGTTCTGCACACAGACTCTAACCACACCAAGATACTGCCCAATAATTTGAATTAAGCCTGATCCCTATTATATGCAAGTCTGCCACTTAAACATCTGATGAATCATCGACGCCATATGTAATGATGCATCTGATGATGCATGCGTCTGATGACTTAGTCACATCACTTGAGCATCTCCACTGTGTACTAGCAGTCTTTATGTGAATGCCTCCAGCTGTAGAAATTTGGAGTTGCAAATTCCCCAAGCATCCTGATGATGATTCATGCAGTTAAGTTTGTACCCTCTTACAGAACTTCATTTCTATTGTCTAGCTGACTAATATATATATATATATATATCCCACTGGGAGTAGGGAAGGGGGAAAATAAAATTGCAACACCTTCTTTGATATCATAAAGAACAGTCCCTTTCCTGAAAACTTGACATATACATAAGGAAATACAAAAAGTCTAAGTATTTACCTTAGTTCTCTCAAAGCAAGCTCATCCTTGTTTTATTTGTGGATTAGTCAGCAGGGACTTCTATTCAAGATCTGCCACCTAGTTATGTGAAATAAAAGATCAAAGTGCCACAACTGAAGAAAAAATGTTCTACTTTTCCCTTCTGTGTGGAAATAGTAAAGGGATTCAGGATAAAGAGAACACATTGGAACTAGCATTTAATTTTTTCCCTTTTTTTTTTTCTTGTGGAAAAAGCTGACTATTGTACACTTAAATTGCAGTTTGCAGAGCTTTAAGTTGTAGAAAGCTTATGAGATTTGGATGTGAAGTTAGCATTGCCTCATACAGTTCACACTGTTGTAAATTAAATAGAACTCAGTTTTGTAGTCATCAGTGATTTGATCTAGTTCCTATGGCAAGGTAAAATGTGTGAGCAGAGCTTCAAAGCACATTTGTTAGCACTACTTCAATCTGATCCTGAATCATAACTTCAACAAAAATAAGATAGTAAACAAAATAGTCTAAGAAAGTATCAACTTGGAGTGAGTGCTCCTTTAAGCAAGGAGGCTCTTTTGAACAATTTCCCATGCCCCCACTTTTTTTAAAAAAAAAAAAAAAAAGACAATGATAGACTTCAAAACATCCAAACCTACTTTGTAACTTTAGGTTACCTCCTACCTTTTGGAATACAAATATCCTGAGTAACAACTGATTTTGCAAGTCTGTAACTGCTTGTGATTTCCTAAGACTGATTACAGTTCAGTGACATATTTAAAAACAACAAAAAAAAAGTTTATTTAATTCTTTTTTACCTGATGACTGATATTGCTCTCCTGGAATAGGGATATGTAGATGGAGAAAGAGGAAGAACTTCTTTAGAGCAAAGGAATTTCTCTGTGGAGTTCTAGGATACCTGATAACTGAACCAGCATGTGCATTGTTTTCAGGATAATAATTCAGGTGTAATTGGTCTTCCAAATATCCATCCTGAATATTGGGGAACAATTCAAAGTTTGCAGTTCTTTCTGGTGACTTATTCAGCTTTTGTGTTAGTTGTATGCAAGAGACTGACAACTGCTGAAGCAGTCGAGAGCTTGTTCCTTAGTTGGTCCACACTGCACATTCATCACCCACTTGAACAAACTGCTTTTGGAAGAGAAGCTGCTTATCATGTCTCATTGTGCAACAACACAGCAGCACTAAAAGGAATCAATAGTGAAATACACTGTTAAGTAAAGCTAATTAGAGCTCATTAAAATATCATTTTTACAAGGAAAATCCTATCAGTATTTAAGTGACAATTGGAGATTTCTTTCTTAATTGGAGTATCATTATTCAGAAGGAACGGAGTTGTATGAAGATAGTTTGTTTTTAAAGCTTTCATCCCATGCACATCCAAAACATTTGCCTGTATTGGAATGGAGGTGTAAAATTTCACACATTAATCTACTAAATGTTTCTATTATACAGATATACAATAGGATCACTTAAATGAACCTGTAAATTGGTTGGCTTTCAAAGTTTTGCAGAGAACTTGATTTCTGCTGAGTCTTCTGGCTATATGACTTGCATAGGAGCTGTAGGCTGTGTGGAGGTTCAGCTAACCTGGGAGGGTGGTTATGTTTCACTGTGGCAGAAGAATACTTCATGTAGTTTTGCAAAACAAGGAACCTAACACACAGGAACATGCTGCTAGCGCTGGTATGTGCTCCTACAGCAAGATAGATTTTTGGAACCATAGCTTGCTTACATAGACTGCTCTGCAGGTGGATCAGAAGAGATTTGATATTGAACCTGAGCAAAGGATAGGTCTTCGGAAACTGTGGGACATGTGAATTGATGTGTTTGTGTGTGTTCTAAAAGTCAAACTTCCCACAGACACTTGAAAAACTTCAGTTTTTAGAGTGCCTCTATTGTGATCTATCCACTCCTCAACAATTATATCATTGAGAATGTGTGCAGTTTGTCTCCTCTTCCTCTCCATGAGGAGATGAGTAACAATCTAAATTTGTCACAGTGAATAATCTAGTAATTGAAGAGGCTAAGTGGCTGAACGTTGTAGGCATAGACTAATGTTTCAAAATAAGTTGTGAGGTGTATGCAACTTCCTTCTGTAGTTAAAATTTAGTGAGTAGTATTGTGATGCTGCAGCTACTCCTAAAAAAATTATACCTTTAGAGTTGGAAAATTGAGCACCCGTTCCAGTAAACACTGGTGATTCCATCAAACAGATTTAAATGCCCGTCTATAAAGAATAAAAAACTTAAAATGAATAAATAAATTATCCCTCCTGATAATGAGGAAGCAATTACCTTGTTACTTATTGTTCCTTTTTTATCGTTGTGTCCAATTTGTGGTTGATTGGAGGTGTAACTCTTACCTGTTTTGACAGTTAGACCTGAACTTACCTCCTCAAATGGTGAAAATGGGGAATGGGAATGTACTCTTGCTCTTGTGTACTGAGAACAAGTAGAGATGAGAAAATCCAGTGGACTGTGACTACCACTGTAAGGCATGATGAAGTAGTAAACCCTGAAACAAAACTTGTAAATATAACATATAAAAAAATCTTTTAGATCAATATTGGAAACTCTCAAAAACATGACATGATCACTTGTAATAATGGCACTATTGCTTTTCTTTTATAGTGAGAAGAAAGCCTTATTCTTAGTTTTTGTTGCCTTTGCCAAAGTCGTACCTTGGTTCTTCTGTCACTTTAATTTTAGCAAGAATCAATATGGGAACAGAATAGCTTGAGATCAGCCAATTCTGCCTCCAGAACTTTCCATCAGTTTTATGATAAGTAACAGTGCAAGTACTTAGTCTACATTGGTGACGGCTTTTCTAGGAACAACAAATTATTTTATTGGCATAAGTCTATTGAAAACAAAACTTGTGTTCCTCCTTCTTTTGAAGGAGAATCAGTTAGTTTCAGTCATGTTGACAATATATGTGAACACAAGATTTAAAAAAAATAAAAAAGGGGGTCTGGTGTTGTTTAAAAGGAAGAACTGATACGAAGAAAAAGCACATCCATGTAAGTGAGAAAGGAGTAAAAAGAGAAGGAGGGATGATCATTAAAAAAAAAAAAAAAATACGCTTTTAAAAATAGAGCCAAAACTCTTTTGTTAGAATGGAATAAAGTTATTTGTAGGTTTGAACTCCTAACTTGAAGAGGGAGTATTGGATTTGGGGGTGTCTGAAGGTAAGGGCTGAGTTGTCTTGCAAAAATGAGTGAAGATAAAATATAATTTACATCTCCTAATCGGGCAATGAGTCCAGATAGACTTGATTACAAGCAGACTATAAGGTCCTTTTCGTAACAATCCACAATGAGAAACAGCTGTTCTGTCACCTTTCCATGCGGTCATGCATGGCTATATATCCATGCATTTCTATCTCTAGATAAAAATGTAGACACGTTAAGAAAAATGTTGGAGTTAACATCCAGCTATTCTTTCAAAAATAACTGTTTTCTTGGGGTTAATAGACATATACTGCAACACCTCAAAGCAAAATCCAAGCTAGAAAATGGTTTCATATACTTATGATGTAACAGATCAGTAAGTTTTCAAATTAAAGGGTAGTTGCAGCAGAAAGGACTTTAATAATCAGAGCAATTTTTCTTATTCCTATATTTTAGAATTGTAATTTCATAAAAACATTTGTTAAAAATTTTATGAATTAAGTTTAGGAAACCAGACAGATTGTTAGTCTCGGTTAACCAAAGAATTTGGAAATGATTAGCTTTTTTACATAAGATGTCTGACACTGATAAAGTACAAAGAAAAAAATATCCTTAGGTGTCAAAGGACTTGAAAATTAATAAAGATGAAATAAAAAATACAAAAATGATAATGTACTGAAGCTGAAGCATGACAGCAAACCCGCAGTGGTTCATGTAGCCCTGAAAGAAATACACTGGCTGTCAGAATCCACATTCCTTCAGGAAAAAAAACATGGTATGAAATACATCAGTCATTAATAAGCAAGGAAGCTCGCAATTGCTTTCCCATCTACCTTTGTGAAGTTCACTTGATTTCCATATAGGAATTTACAAGGAAAGACATCTCTGAAAGCTGAGTTTCAGAGGTTCTTTGTTTATTTGACACTTTAGTCATTTCCTCTATGGAATGGATGTTGGGTTACTGTATTCTTTTGGCTGTGTAGGTGTGTAGTATAGACTGTCAATGATAATATTTACACTGCTTATGGTTTTGGCTCACAGCAGCTTTTCCATTGGGTATCAGAGAAGCCGACGCAGTACACCTACAGGGCCTGTCAGTCCTGTAAGAAAACCCAAATCAAGGATGAAGCAAATTGATGGAATAATAATGACAAACTTAGTCTGATGTTTCCTATACTTAACCCTATGAATAAGTAGCAGACAGTATTTTTGAGAGCAAGGCTAAACATTTGAAAACTAGAGAGTAAAGATTAATTTTCTGTAGAGACTTTTTCCCCCTCTCTAATTCCCTTTGGGTTATGAGCACAAGTTGTCTATTAATTTCAGCAGGCTTATGTTGTTAGGGCTGCCTTCTTCCTTCTTTTCCTTTTTACTAGTTCCTGGCTAAGAGGTACAAGACTGGTTCGTTACCATTGTGCTCAAAAACCCCTCTCTTGAGATCGTGGTATTAATCATTTATTTACAAAGAAGTCTTTACCTAAAATCATATTTACAAAATGTTGTAATTTGATACTAAAGCTACTGAAATACTACTATGAAGAATTTTCTCGTTTCCCAGGCAATTTATTGGTGAAAGAAATAAAGGTTGAAGTTTTCAAGTGAGGTTTAAGGTACTTCCCTTAATCTAAATTGTACTATGATTGGAGCAACAAATTCCTCTGTGCCAGCAATGTCCTAGCATAAACATAAATGATAAAACTCTTGAGCCCTCAAAGTCTACTCTGGACTAGGACAATGGATTTTCATGGATAGCATGAAGCCAGCTACTTTGTGGCATCGGTGCGATAGGATGGTAACAAAAAAGCACTAAACCTATTTTCCTGAAGAGGTTTCTTGTGTGGCTAGCACTGTGTTTGTCCAAGCTACCTAAATGACAGTTATTGTCAGTGTCCTTTCGCAGCTTTCACTAACTGCACGTAGCAGTCTGCCTACCACCCTGGATGTAAGCATCCCCCAAACAATAAACAGCCTCACCACAACCTAAACTAGAAATTTTGATCCAAAGTGTTCTAGAGTGTTTCAGGGACAGCACCCTTCCCCTCCCTTCTTTGACATTCAAGATGAAATTTTCTTTCAAACATAAATGACTAGTTTCTGTTCCCTGTTACTATGTTTTCACATGCATATAAATAGTGGCTATCTACCTAGGTTTCTAACCAGCAGAAGACAAGAGTGTTTTTAGTTTTTTTTGTTCGGGTAGGGAGGGTTTTTTGGGGAGGGGTGTGTTTTGTTTTTTTTCTTTCTTGCTTTCTGCTAAATCCATAGGAAAGCTTCCCCAGCATTCGTCTTAGCAGCACAATGGTAATTGGGTATAAGTAAGACCCATCAAATGGTAATCAAAGTTGTACTTTGAATGCCTTAAATATGTAACATTCTCTGCAGTGTGCCAGTCTGTGCTTGAAAAATACATACCTAATCATTAAATCTAATAAAATGCGTAATGATTATGTTTGTATTTTGTGACAAGGATCAAACTAGCTTCTGAACATGTGAGCCTACCAGAAATAATAACCAACTGCCAGAAATAACAACCAATTAAATTCTCTATAACATCTTGTAGATAAAGTATGTTGAAGTAATAATAAAATTAAGTTAATTAAAGAAAGCTGCCTAGTTTAAACATGCTGGATATCTTTCTCTGTAAACCTAAGTTATACTAACCTTGTAATTCATGTGCTGTGAATTACTGATCTTTTGTCTCTGTACCTAAAAAAAGGTAAATTATTTTATTATTGGGTTTCAGAATTGCTAGAATAATCAAGAAAATACCTTTTCCCTTCTCTTGATGACTTAAGATGGACTGAGAGTCAAGGTTACAGAAATGTCAGGGGTGAACTCATCCTACTTCTCTACCACTGAATAGCTGCAGCTCATGAATGCAGACATGACTTAGGCTACGGGAATCTGTTATCTTGTGAAGCTAAGTATCCAACACTGCTGCCAGTTATTGCAGCTTCATGAAATCCTGATGTATGCTTCTACAAAGAAGAACGCTCTTAAACTCCAAAGCTGTGTTTTGAATTGATTTTCAGGGGTTCCCAGTATCAGAAACTTAGGGATGGTCTATAATTAGTTTTGGGAGGGTTTTTTTGTCTTGCATTTACAGGAAGGATAATTCACGTCGGGATTCAAGGGAGAATTTTTTTTTTATGGTAGTCAGTCTAGCAATTTTAAGTTATGTCATCTTTTGGGGGCTATTTTTTTATGCCACTGAAGGAGCTGGATCCTTGAGGGTACAATATAAAGGATGGTGTCCCTAGAAGAATCCCTTTGAAGATACAGAGGCAGATTTCCCTCTTCATCCCAGCCTCTTTTTCAGCTGATGCAGAGAACGTGGCTGTGAGAGTCTGCTTCGGCCCTAGCTCTTGAGTTCCTTTAAGTTACGTTGGTTCAGCGTCGGATCAGTAGGTGGAAAAGTCGTCTTGGCATTCTTCCCCCATCCTGGGCCATTATTCTGTATATTGCTCAGCCACAATGTTAAGCAAGTATCTCTAAGAAGAAAAACAAAACAAACAAACACCCAAAAAAACCCCTCACCCCAACCAATAAAAAAACCAAAACACAAACACCCATCCCACCCCCTACTCCCTCCAGTTTCCTAAAAGTGTCTGGCAAAATCCTTCTGAGTGGTTTTAAGGAGGGGGGAATAAATTGACTTTATGTGAGTGGCAGGTAACATTCATGGATCAAAAACAAGCTAAGAGAAAGAGAGTTTAAAAAAGAATAGAAACAGTTACAGCATGAGAAAAAATATTTTAGAATAAGACAGTGCAAAGATTTATTTTTTTTTTTAATGGCTTAAGAAGGTCTATTAATGGGTGGTAGAAAAATTGTCACAGTAGGTGACAGTCCATTTGGAAAGAACAGGGAAACTATGCCAGAAGAACTCAACAGAAGCAGATCAAAATCTGCATGGTAAAATTTTATAAACTCATAACTGTTAGGTCTGAAACTAACTACAGGAAAAGGACTTACTGCTACTGTAAGAGAGCAGTAATCATCTCAACTGTTCAGCAATGCCCCCAGAAAACAAGGAATGGATACAAATGAAAAAAAAGTAAATTATTTAAATCATTAAAATTACTTTGTAAGAATTACAGTGGAAGTGCACCTATGCTACTCCTGACATAAAAATAGTAAATGAAATAAATTGAAAACTAATGACTTTGAGATGGGTTTTAATACTCATTAAATTAGATACTTTTTTCCTAATACAACCCTTTTTTAATGGAACTGATTTCTGCAGAATGTCATGTTTTAAGGACTTGATTAGAATAAGAAAGGTTTGAGCATGAATGAATGTAGCTGTTATTAAAACAAATTAAGAAAAATAAATACTGGTTTTCAAGTTTGTTTTACTTGGATGTAAACAGTAAGTCCCAGGAAGGTAATTAACTGTTAACTGAAATTAACCTGCCTAAGAATCCTGCATGGGGATTCCTGAATATTCCTCTGAAATAATCCAAACAAGCATCTATCCAAACATTATTCTATACTAGTCTTACCTAAACAATGTTTTTATGTTTTTGCATTAGGAACTGTTGTCTTCTAGTTTCTGGCTTTGAGAATACGTATGAAAGACAAAGCCTCCGGGACTAGTCCATATTTGAGGCTAATCATGTTTCTAAATATATGCTGCAGTGATACCTATGTTTTTAAGTTCTATTACAAAAGATTATGCTCTACTGCAATTTCAAGCTTGCAAAATCCTGGAAAAACTCTTTCAGTTCGATTTTTTTTTTATTTTTTTTTTATTTTTTTTCATCTTCCATGTGTTAATCTTCGACTGTTGTAAGGTGCTGCAGCGGAGATGATACATAGTGTTAGATCTCTTAGATTTATATATAGAATGGTTTTTTATATATATGTCTCACTAATGGTTACTTTCTATGTTTTTACCAAACAACAGATGCTTTCTGCACACTTTCTAAGATTATCAAGGAAATGTGTACTCTGCAAAAAATCTTCCTTGGAATTAATTATCTGCTGGGGAGGGGATGGGGGAGTGGAATAGGACACATGGACAGAATAAATGGAAGAGGAGGAGGAGGAGAGAAGAATTGACAGATAATTACATTGACATTTGATGGAGCTGTATTAGGCCATTAGTACAGCCTAAAAAAGCTAAATTGGAGTGATGGGGGAGGGGGACAAAACCTGTATGCTGCCCTGGTAGTCTAGTTACACCAAAACATCTGTCGCTTACTTAGATGCTATTTACAATGAGATTTTTGTGCAGTTGACTAGTGCAGAGCTATCCCTCTCCTGAGGAAGTTACGTAGCAGTGTTTATTCATCACCACCTGCTGCTCTGTGAGTAGCAAGATATATAGCTGGTACGTGGCTGAGGAGAATAAATGTCTAAAAAAGAGAATGACTAAAGAAGGAGGAAAAAAAAAGCATGCATCGCATACACAGACTTACCTTCTATCATCAATAATATGTCAGATTTGGAAGGTATGCTGCATGGCTGTATGGAAAATATAAGCGGTATCACCTTGTTCAAAATTAAGTTATGTTAGCTTTTGCAATCTGCGTTGGTATAAAGAGTTTAATTAAGTTAAAACAAAGTGCCAAGTTCTCAAGTTCTTCATACATAATTTAACAATGATTATACGTGGAGATCACTGGGTTTCTCTACAGATTGTTTTGTCTCTATTCTTTGTGGTGTTTTTTTTTAAGACTTTACTTCAAAACTTATCCCTTTCTTCATGTCTTCTTTTATTCCCCGCCACACACCCCACCAACCCCCCATCCCTCCCTCCGGCCCCATTAGATAGCTTCTGATCCCTGGAAACACTGATACACTCTTATAATAGGAGAGATACTGTTAAAATTGTTTGTGAGTCCGAACTGTGGCATAATCCTGCCAAGGGTTTTGCTTGGGGTTGGGTCTGCTGGTTCAATGGATGCCGTGTGGTACTGTTTTTCTAAGTAAAGAACACGTAGGTATGCAACACCTCAAGCAGGTATTAGACTTCCCGTGTTGCTCAGCCCTGTTTGCTTCTAGCAAGAGCTGCGGACTGAAATGCAGTCCAACGGGGTACTGTTCTGCATACGATGGGAAAATAACATTTAGAAAACCTCAATCTGTAGAAGCTTGAGCAAAGTGGATAGGTGATTCCAGAAAGGGCTTTCAAATTGCATAAAAAGATGAAGAGAACATGGCGTGAGAGTCTGCTTCGGCCCTAACTCTTGAGTTCCTTTAAGTTACGTTGGTTCTGCGTCGGATCAGTAGGTGGAAAAGTCATCTTAGCATTCTTCCCCCATCCTGGGCCATTATTCTGTATATTGCTCAGCCACAATGTTAAGCAAGTATCTCTAAGAAGAAAAACAAAACAAACAAACAAAAAACCTCACCCCAACCAACCAAAAAACCCACAAACCCAAAAAAGGGTTGCAGACTGAAATGCAGTCCAATGGAGTATTGTTCTGCATATGATGGGAAAATAACATTTAGAAAACATTAATTTGTAGAAACTTGAGCAAAGTGGATAGGTGATTCCAGAAAGGGCTTTCAAATTGCATAAAAGCATGCAGGGATATCAAACCTAAATTACAAACGCTTATGTTACAAACATCTGCGTTCATCTGCATGTTCCCCATATGACCTTATTGCAAAGGGCTAGATCACTTGTCACTGTAGATAGGCTTCAAAGTTACAAATAGTCAAACTTCTCAGAAGATCAAAAAGTTACCCAGTGCAGCTTAGTTTATTGCATTTTTACATTAGTTTATTTTTTCTCACTTGCTTCATAAGAAAAATGGTGAGTTTAATGCACAAAATGTCACTTTTTATTGGAGTGGAATTAAGTGTTTCTCTAAAGCAGAATAGCATAATAGCAGGGTTGAGCTGTTTTGTTTTTAAGACATTGTAATTATCCCTAGTGTGAGTATATTTAAATAGATAGAATGGAAAAATGGAATGAGTATACTAGTTCTGTCTCCTGTTACATAAAAGCCACTGTGCTTACCTAAGCTATCTGATATTTACTGGCCTCAGAGCATTTCTACAGTCAGGCTAAGTCAAGCTTACTGAAACGATGGTTCTAAAGTTTTGCGCAGTGTTGGGGAGAAGCAATAACATAGTATTGCATATAGAAGGCAATTTGTAACCGTAAAAATATGGCTTGAAGACTTGTGTTCAGTACTACTGACAATTCTGAAGCAGGCTGAGTAGTTCCTTATGTGGAAGGATGCAAATGGGGAGAAGTCCATGATGGCTTTGAGGAGTTTAAAGGTCAGTACAGTGATATTTGGAAGATTTTGGTAAAGGATGGCATCTTCCCCGGAGGACAGTAAACAACAAAACAGAAGCTAACTACTCTAAATGCTATGTATTATGGTTCTCACTCATATAGTCTGTTATCAAATTAACTTTTTGGTGGGCTTCACCTTGTCACTTACAGCTCTATACCAGATTGTGCAATTAACATTTTTGTGTGACAGGCAGTTGCCAGGCAGCTGGGAGTGGTAGGGAAAAGCAGATAATTATACGCCTGGTTTGTGACCTGCAAAACCTCTTCTTTCTGTTAACATCTATGACAGAACCAAGCCCAAATTAAGGAACTACAATAGGAAAGTCTTGAACCATCAAACATTAAAGGTCATTTAGTACAAAAGCATAAAGGTCAAAGAAAATACAGGAAAGTTCATTGGAGAGGATTCAACTGCTTAATGTGGCATGCTATAAATTGTGATGTTTCTTAGGGGAACGAGTAAACTAAAGAACAACACAAAGTATTAGTTTTCTTTTTGTAGATACATACCAATTTTTAAAGTTGTTCCTAGCATTTATGAAACTTTCCATGTTTAAATATTGATTTTAAAAAATTCACACTATTACGCTTTAGCCTTCACTAGCTAATGAAAAGTGATTATCTGAAGGATTATGTAAAAAAAAAATTCTTCATAAACTAAGCTGTAATCTAACAGATTTCATAGGGTAGCCAGGGTGAAGACTTAAATGTCATGGTTTGTCCTAGATTAATAACAAATCTCAGTAGAAATGCTTAAATAATGTATTGAGGGAGTTAATCTTTCAGTCATGCCTGTTCTGTTACAGGTAAAAATCACCAGCCAAGAAAGTCTCTGTACAGTATGAATTATATGCTCATAATCCTTTTATACTTCAGAAATGGTAAACAAACACTTTCATCACTTCCTATCCCTTTATTGGACGATATTAAATATTAATATATTGCTTCATACTTTGATCTGCATGATCTTGATAATAGACAAGAGAGTCACAAAATAAAAATCAGTACTTATAATTTAGCTAGAAGTTTGATACTTGAGGAGAGATACAAAGACTGTACTGTTTAATTTTAAGGCTACAGTAACATGATACTTCAACCTTACGCTCCAAGAATTTCAGCCACCTCCTTCCCTAACTCCTGGTTTATTTAAAAAACAAAACACTACATTATAACTTCCAAGCATAGACAAAATACAAGAGTAGAAGATGAGCAGAAATATGTCGCAATATTTTTGCAGACAATGTGATCTTCTTACTTCTTTCTAAATAAAATCTTTAAAAAAATAATTTTAAAAGTCTGTTACTGTTGGGGTTTTTCCTGCTTTCCTTAATTTAATTTTCCTAATTCGGTCCTCTTCATATAGGCCAGCCTTATGCTGGGTACCTTGGCTACAAAACATAAACCCTATTTGAAGTGTGCCTCTTGCTTTTCCGGTCCCTCAGCAGCTTATTTAAAAATATGAAACAATACGCTGCCTTAAATTCAGAGCGATCTGCCCTCTGAGAAATATGCAGAATACAGCCTCAGAAAGACGGAGCTAGAAATGTCAGTAAAATTCTTGGTTTCTTTTGGAGTATTTTTAGTGAAGGTGATGTTAAAAAGTGAAAGTAACCACAAATTCAGGTGAAAATGTGGGAGCAGATGTTTCTGAATATGTGATTTCATAATTGTATATTATGTATTTCACATGTGCAGAAATTGAAATGTGTCTTTAAGCAGACCTTTAAGAAACTCAGTATTAGTGGGTTCAGCAATGTCTTGTCACCTTTGGAGTTCTGTCTAAATGCATTTGGTCTCTGTTTTAGACAGAGGTGGCTTAAAGATCTCAAGTGCCCCAATGTATAGTGCTCTATATCATGATCGGTACTCACTCTTTTTTCTCAGCTTAGGCCAGGACAAAGACTCAGTTTTTCTGGCGAATTACACAGTAAAGCATTTATTCTAGAGGTTTTTATTGAAATGCCAGTGTACTTAGGGCCAGATCATCCCACCTCATGCAGAGTTCAAATACATGGCTTCTCCACAGAACCTACTGTGGTTAAAGAACGGGATTTGAAAGCTGCCTAGTTACGTGTGTAGGTGCCATGTTGCATGCTGTGCTTTAACACCGACCTTCTTAGCATGAGCATTTTGAGACCCACTTCATTGCTGTGACAAAAAATCATATGCCTTCTCCAACCTTCTAGCCAGTGGTTATCTAACAAGAATAGCTGTTAGATATATTCCCTGTTGCAGGAATCCACATTTCTTTAAGGAAAAGCAGCAACGCAGCCAGCCATAAGGTGACTGTATGGACCCTGACTTGTAGCTCTGTGCCCTGCCAGATTGTCCCTTGCGTCGTTCTTTGTTTCTCCGATTGAGCTTTCTGGCCACTAGTACTGGTACGTTGTCCTTTTACTCCTGCTCATAGAAAACTAGATTAGAGAGATGGGAATAGACAAAAGATCTATAAAATGTTGTTACCATTCAGTGATTCACACGTGACTGTTTGGATAGATGGTTCTCTTAAAATCTTGAAAGGACAGCTCATGAATGTGTGAAAACTTGTATTTATGAATGAAAGTAACAAAGTAAAATGTTCCTGTAGAAAGAAAATGTACCTACCTAGGGGGGAAAAAATCTGTATATTTATCTAGTTGATTGTATTAAGATTTATGTTGCAGTCGTTTTAGCATCCATTGAAGCACAGGAATTCCAACTGGGTTTTGGAAGGTATGTCTGAACTCTGCCTTTTGATAACTTGTGTACTTGGCTTGTTTAAGTTTTCACAAAATGAGTGTGCATGGGATGGTGCCTTTCACACGTCTGAATGTATTTCTCTTCTGTCCTGCAGCGATCTCCATGTGGCAGGAGAGGGATCTCCTCTTTGCCTCTTTCATTATGTTCATCCGTGTCAGTCTTCTAGGCTTTTCAGCTACCTTAAAAGCAGGCTTATTCAATCTTATTTTAAAATCACTCCTTTGCATTTATAACAGGGTTTGTATTTGTATGGACATAATTTTACCTTCTGTTCCATCTAAAGAAAAAAACCTGGGGAACATGGTTTGAAAGCATGTTCAAAACTCCCGTATGACTTTGGCAAGGTGAGCTGGAAAAACAGAGTGCTTAAGGACTGCAGTTTTAGCCTCTGGGCTCTGCTGATACCAATTCATTGAATCAAGGTCTGTTTGATAGTAGACCCCATATGGCACACACTATACTTGACCAGATTCCTAATGATAATGGATTATTATTGTGTATTATATACCGTGATTATATACTGTGTTCAGTGAAATCTAGCAATGACAGGAAAAGGTGAACAAAACAAGAAATCACATTATGCCACTGCTTGGAAATCCTGGCTGGCTGATTTCTTCTGTTTAAAGATGGAGAAGAAATTCTTGTAAGGTAAATAACAAATTAGGGCTAGTACAACTTTTTTTTTATTTTGCTGCTTTTGGTAGTCAAGAATGCTGGAGTAAATGTGAAACTTTAGTGGTTATTCAACACAATTTTAAACTGGCTTCCCCCTCCCCCGTTTGAAATAGCATTTTAATTTTTTTTGGTGGTCTTGAAAAATTGCACTGGTGGAAGATTCTTAAACAATCTTACTGTTTTTTTTTTTAATTAAAAAAATAAAATTAACAATTAAATAATGAAGAATGTTCAATTTTTTTGTACTAGTACTCTTTTCAATATGGCTAGTGTTTGCCACTTAAGTGTATAATTTGTTTTCCATACTGGCTTTAATTTGAAACAGTAGATCAGTAAACAAAATATGAGATAATTCTTAAGTATTATGAAACCTTCTCAGGCCATACTTTAAGAAAATATAAAATAGTGGTTTCTCTGAAGTTAGTGGAATCATAAGGATTTTCATGAGTTCAGTATCTCAGCTCTGAGCTTAAATTTTTACTGTGTGTTCCAGTTTTCACTGTAGATAGGATCACAGATGGCTATGGAGAAGTACAGATGCTGTTTTCCTACTGTGATTCCCAGCACTGTATAAGGAAACAAAAGCAACGAGTTAACATCTGAAGGTTTTTAGGCGAACATAACAAAAGTGTCCTGGTCATACTTGTTCACTCTGCTTGACTGATACTTTATTTGTTACCATGCATTTGTGTGGACTGTATGTTTTAGATCATTGAGACACGCAATAAATGTATATACAATTAATATGAAAAATAAATGTAACGAGATGGTAGCCTGACATGACTGCTTCAGACTGTACTTTGTGCTTTTTAAAAAAAGTGCAATTGTTCCATTGTAATGCAGAGATCTGCAAGATTTTTTAACTGCGCAATTACAACACAATATTAGTGTGACAATCTTACTGTTGATATAATGTAGCAATTTTTGCTGAGTTCCCATTAATTCTGTATTAATGATATTTTGATATGATCTTGATAGTATAATCCTAATGCATGTCATATCTAATAAATTTTGAATTAGAACTGTGCTTCTGCTAGCTTTTCAAAAATCAGATTTTTAATAGGGTATAACAGAAAATAATTCGAAATATTAGGAAATTCTCATCATTTCATCAAGGAAATCCAATTATCAGTTAAAGCCTTACATTCCTACTTTATTAAGAGAAGTTATGCAGACTTCTTTATGCAGAGGGGAAGGCATGTATGTATTTCACTGGTGTGAATAAGAGCACCAACATGTTCTATTTGTGGCTTTGTAAAGAAACCGCGGAACATTCTCCTTTGCTTGCAGTCTCTTACTGTAACTTCTGTTTGGACATAGAAACACTGTAACAACTTCTATATTATGAAACAACACAGTAAAGCAAACCAAGTATAGAATGAAGTGGAAAACTTATTTATGACCATCATAAATAGCTACAGTAGTTTCAGCATGACACAATATAGGTATGGTTTATGTGTGTATCTTCTGCACTACTAGTCATTATATTGCACATTATCTGACTCTCCATTTATATTTTTGAGAGACTACTCCTGATGTTATTTAACATACAGGCAGAAATACTTATAGTGCACGTTTCCTTATGAGAAGCTTATCAACAGTAGTTTCTCTGTGTGATTTCCACACACCTCCACCCCTCTGAATCAAATTATTTCATGCAGTAGGTTCCCAACAGGTCAATGGTCATCAGTTTATATGTGGCTTTATCAAAAATGCTTAAGTACTTTGGGTATAGGAGTTTGAGTAGTATGTATACCAGCTTTCATATTTGGATCATCTGGATTGGGATGTTTGTAAAGTTCAAGACTGAAATATCCTACCAATCTCGTCATAATAATTCTCTCTTGGATCACATTCAATTTCATTACAGCTGTTGAAGACCAAATATTTTGCAACTGATTTCATTGGATTTAATTTCTTTCTACATGTGGCTCTTTTATTATTTTTTTATTATTATTTCTTTGGTGTGTTTTATTTTTAAAACTGGTGGTCTGTTAGGTTCCAAATACACTGGGAGAGATCAGCTGGCCTACATCTAAGCATAGGTACCAGCCTACCTTTACTGCTTTAAATTAAGGAGGGGGGAAGGGAAGCAGGGAGCAAAGTTTTTAAATTACTGTAAATGTTTTAAAGAAAAATATTTGTCCAGCTTTTCAAGGGACCTTTAATCAGTGTCTCAGTTTCTAAGTGAAAGGTTTTGGATGTCCTAGTGAAGTGATGCTAAAAGAGCTGGTGCTAAATATGCTGTATTCTAAGAGGAGACAATTCTTTAAAGACTTTTCTTCCACAATAAAAAACATTGTTTGTTATCAAACCACTTCAGCATCATTTGATGTACTTGATTTTTATTTTGTCTGGAAGGATTATCAAGTAGCTTTTGTTTTGTAGAAGTCAAACTTATCCAAATTAACACAATATTTATTAAATTAAACAAGAAATTATTTTGGAGTTAAACAATAAATAATTCTTTAATGGACCTGTACGTAGCTTGTGAAACCACCTTGGTATGCACATATTTTTTCTGCCTCCATTTTTGCATGAATGCTGACTTCAACAGAGTTGAATTTTGGTATGAGAAGGCAGATTCGCCCTGAGCTGTCAACTGGATATAAGCAAACCTCAGCTCTGAGATGCTAAAAGAGGGGGCCGACCTCCTGGAGAGCAGCTCTGTGGAAAGGGACCTGGGAGTCCTGGTGGACAACAGGATGACCATGAGCCAGCAATGTGCCCTGGCGGCCAAGAGGGCCAATGGCATCCTGGGGTGCATCAAAAGGAGTGTGGCCAGCAGGTCGAGGGAGGTCATCCTCCCCCTCTACTCTGCCCTGGTGAGGCCGCATCTGGAATACTGCGTCCAGTTCTGGGCTCCCCAGTTCAAGAAGGACAGGGATCTGCTGGAGAGGGTCCAGCAAAGGGCTACAAAGATGATTAGGGGACTGGAGCATCTTTCATATGAGGAGAGGCTGAGGGATTTGGGTCTCTTTAGTCTGGAGAAAAGAAGATTGAGGGGGGATCTTGTTAATGCTTTCAAATACTTGAAGGGAGGATGCCAGGGGGATGGGAGCAGTCTTTTTTCGGTGGTGCCCATTGATAGGACGAGGGGTAATGGGCACAAACTTGAACATAGGAAGTTCCATCTTAACATGAGGAGGAACTTCTTTACTTTGAGGGTGGTGGAGCACTGGAACAGGCTGCCCAGAGAGGTTGTGGAGTCTCCCACTCTGGAGACATTCAAAACCCGCCTGGACGCTGTCCTGTGCAACCTGTTGTAGGTGACCCTGCTCTGGTGGGGGGGTTGGACTAGATGATCTCCAGAGGTCCCTTCCAACCCTGACTATTCTGTGATTCTGTGAGTTTAATGTCAATGAATGCTGACTGGAACACTCTTTCTGAAGATGTCCTTACTCCTTTTTCTCAGTGTCCTTGTTAAACCTGGTGGCATGTTTGATTTAAGTCTCTGTTCCCGTAGCTACGAAATGAAAGAGGTCTCTCTGAAACCTTGGACTCAAAGTGCCTGGTACAGTGGAGTCTAAATAAACACTGCCTCACGTGACAGCTTCTACGAGTTATCAGGGATGACTTGTTTTAGATGTATAAGGAGAGACATTTGTAACCGTTTCTGCTTCAGAAGCTTCCACAAAAAAAAAAAAAAAGTTTCAAGTTTCCTGATGCCAAGTAATACACTGCAGGTATATAGATGTTGCATATAGGCATGTAGATGCAGCAAGAAGTAGAGGATTGGATTTCCCTTGTGCTGTTTTCTTCTCCTTCTCCCTTTCCTCCACCACATACAAATTTAAATGTAAATTCATAGATGAAGAGGTTCAGCACTGCTGACTCTGTGGTCAGCATAGGGAAGTCCAGAAATTCTCGAGTGAGTTAGTTCTGTTCTGCTTTCTGAGATCCTAGAACTGTTTCTTATCATGTATGTAGTGGTTGGTTCAAGTAGTCTTGTCACTACCAGAATTAATGCAGTTGTAATATATAAAATGTAGCCCTTCGGTGTAGAACAAAGGTAGGCAGTCCAGATATGTTAAATACATAATCATTACTGGTTTGGATAGTAGGAAAAAGGACGTCTGTTGTAGAATGACATAAAGCTTTTTTTTTTTTTTTTTCTCTACTCTGTAATCACATGCTCAAGAAATTGCTTATTTCTCTGTACTTTAAACCTATGTGGGCTGCATATATTTGCTAACAGTTCAAATGATGATTTGAACTGGAAGTCTAACCTGCTAAAACAGGGTTAACAATGCAGTTAAAATTACTATTACTTAAATTTACTTCTTTATTATTTTAATAAACTTGCTTCTGAATTTGCTGGTTCTTAGGTTTAAAAGGTGTTACCCTGAAAATCTCTTACAAAGTTTAAATGACCTTTGAAGGGACCTTTGTGTAGTAGCTTTTACTCAGCTCTGACCTTTAAGCTGTAATTCCGGCACTGTGACAGCCAGGATTTTCTTTTTTCCTTTTTTCTTGGTACTGAAGCTAGTTAGGCACCATCCTTGGGCAGTTGCATCTTTTTTTTTCTTTCTTTTCTTTTTTTTTTTTAGCTGAATACAAATGAAGATGATGTATCAATGCATTGTGAGCTAGCATTCTGTTAAATTTCATATCAGCTAGTATATAGTAAGCACCATACCAGCTAGTATTCTGTTATATACCATATGACATAACAAAACACTATTTTGTGATATGGCATTTAAGCTTACTGCTAGAAATTTATTTTTTAATACTTAAAAAAATTGAGATGGATTAGCTAACTATATGATTCTGAATGTTTCTGCTATGTGCATACTTGTAAGAGGTAATAATAAACATCCTGTCTCACCTGAAATATATACTTTTAAATGAAAGTGAAATATACACTCTTGAAGAAGTCACTGATAGAAACTCTTCCACGTTTTTTATACACGTGTCACTCATGTACCTTCCTTTGCCATGCAAGCAAGTCTCCAGGGCCTCACCATTCAGAAAAAGTGGATTCCGCAACATTTATAAAAGCATATGTGTTGAAGATGGAGTTGACAATCAGTCATCTCAAATCTATTATCTCACAAAGTGGTATTGTTAATGTCTCGGGTTTCAATCAAGAGCAATAATAAGCTGCATGCATTAATTCTATGTATGTGTTTGTGCTGATTGTGTTTGTACAGGTGGATATGAAATATTAAACCCACTATGTTGAAATACTTCACCCTGAGACCTATGCTTTGCCTTTGTATTTTGGTAAGAAAATTTTGCCTTTCAGTCACTTAGCAGATTTATTAAGAGTTTAGTTAAATCGAGGAGTACTTCTAAAGGCAGAGAAAATCTCCACTGAGGGGGAAGGAATGAGAAGATGGAGTGGGAAAAGCAGGAGAAAAATTGGGAAAAGGAATGCTGAATCTATATTTGAAGTTAAAGTGAAATCTTGCTTTGAAGAGAGAGAGAGATTTGAATAAGAGCTGAAGAAGTGTCTCCTGTAAGTCGCTTGTCCCTTCTGCTCCTGCTCAACCAGTACGGTTGTCTCAGAACTCTACTTGCACTCATGTTGCATCACTGAAGTCTGCAACGTTAACTAGCTCACAACAATTAGCCTTAAGAAGAGAGTACTGATGTCTAGATTTGTATTTCCTCCATTATTTAAGATGCTAACTATCATACTTTATTTCGGAGGTTATATAATTACATGGGAGCTCAGTGTGCCTGGCTAGTCTTTTTAAGACATAGAAATGCAGTATGTCGCATAGAGTGTAAGAATGTATCAAGTTACTGCTCTGGTTATCTAAAATGGTGCTTCAGTCCAACAAAAATATATGCATGTGTATTTGTATGTGTATACGTACATGTGTATACACACATATACAAAAATCCATTAAAAAGCTGGCATTCTCTGCACTGCAGTAATGATATGGTATCTACATCATAGCGTAGTCTGCTTCACAGAGCACAGGACATGAAAATGGGATAGTCAAGTTCTACCTGTAGCTTTGCCTCAGTTGTAGGGTTTTTTTTCCCAAATAAAAATTTACCAATTGCATTTGTAAAGCACCCTTCATTATGCATTTTTTTTCCAGTGGTTGTGCCCTTATTCTTCTGAAAGTCTTTTGTGCAAAGTCTTGTGAAGGCTTCAACATTTAGAATTTCAGTATTCGACAGCAAGGTATGTTAATGGTCTGCATCATAAGGTATATTTATAGAAATTTCTCACTCACACATAGACATTTAAAATAACCGAATATAATATACGCTGTCATTTCATGATTCCTTTTTTTATTACCATTATTTCCAAAGAATGAAAATAAAATTAGGACCCCTGCTATAGTAGTTATATATAAATACAGGCATAAGTGGTTGTCTTTCTGCTCTGGTGAGCATAAGCTTGCGCTGTGTTTTGCAAAGGGAGATAGTTGATTCATTTTCCTTTCTAAAGTAGGCAATGATATTGCTACACTATCAGTGTATTTAGCCAAACTTGCAAGAACCTGCATGACAACTAGTGTTTGAAATGCCTGGGGGTTTTGCAGTAATAGTTCCATTGTTTTCTTATATTTTCTGTGTATGGTTATTTGTAAAAGACCATATATAATCATCTTACTTCTGCTTGCTAAGCTAGCAGTAATTATTTATTTAGCAAGACTGTCAATAAATTTGAGCCAAGAAATGTAAAGCCTTTAATTATAAGAATGAAAATAAGGTATTTCTTAAGAGTTCTGCGTGTCTAATGTGTTTATATGGAATACCTCTATCCCAAGGTCTTTGAGGTTGTTGTACATTAGTATTTGATCTTGCTTTAAGTGTACGCAGTACTAAAGAAATTGACTATACCGGCTAAGTCTAAGACAAACAATTCTCTCCCATTTTTTGGTATGAATGTATTATTCTTTTCTTAAGCTGCANGGCAAAAAAAAAAAAAAAAAAAAACAACAAAAACCAAACAAAACCCCCCAAACCCCTAAACCCATCAAAACAATAGAAAGCTCCAGATCAAGGTCAGTTAGTTAAATAGCGGGGGGGAAGGAAGCTTTTTTGTCTTCAGGGGAACAACTGGAGCACTATCAAGTCTGACGTGAATAACGTTTAAGATTAAGTGCCCAGTCCTTAATTATAGAAGTTTGCCTCTAAAAATGCAGGTTTTCCTTTTAGCCTACCTGCGTTCACTGCTGAGCATTTTCTCTTCACAGTAATACAATTTTATCTACACATAATCTCAACATTAAGGGTTGCAATTCCTGCCATCTCCTAACGGCCTGGCTGTATGCAGGCTGTGCCCAAGTGGATTGAGAGGCCCCACTCCCGTGTCCTGCCCTGAAATGGGAAATCCTTTACACTGAGCCCTTGAGCTGTTCACAGGCTGCGACTGAGCTGTGACAATCTTTATAGGATGTTCACATCAGAGCAGGAGTAAAGCAGCAGTGTTGGTAAGCATGAAAGCTTCCTAACTGTTCAATCAATTCTGCTCAGGATGGAGAAATTATGCAAGGAATGATAATATGATGTCTGGGTGATATAGCACGATTATAGCTGCAGACTACCTGTACTAGAGCCACTAAACCACTTGTGGAGATGTTCTCCCATGCAAGCGTGGTAAAACCCTTGAGGTGAAACCAAAACTTAGCAGCAGGGCTCTCTCTTCCACCCACCCATTGAAAAAAGATGCAGAGCAGTAACAGAATTACAAAAAATAATTCCTCTAGTTGGAAGATTTCATGAGTTTTCTTAATATCACTCAGCATTGTCAAGCATAATTTTCTCCCTTGATGCACCAATGTCTTCCCCTCTTCTCCCTGCCCCCATTCCACCCTGTGTGTGTGCACAGTGGCCAGTCTGCCCCAAACCATGACAACATAAAAGGAAAATTGAAGTAGTATTAGCTGCTGATACATGACTGTGAGGTGCCTGGTAGCCTGGCTTTTTCTGGGAGAGAAAATGACAAGCTGACTGCACTTTTTATGACCTTTTTACTATTCGATCATAAGTATCCATGGTAACATGACTGTTTCTTTCATGCTGGTATGTAGCATCAAAATAACAATAAATGCTGATTTTAAATTAATATGGTTGAATAGAACTTGCTGCCAGGTGTGCTTAAAAAAAAAATACTAGAGTTGGGACACAAGGAAAAGGAGTCAGAAATACATTATTTTATTCTTTTGGAGGGTATGTTGCTTGCCTTTTCTTTTTCTTCTTTTCTCTCCCCTCCCTCTTACTTTGTTACTGAAGAATATAACAAATATTTATTAGTTCTATTTGTGTGCCATGTGAATGTGTTATAAATGGTTAATACTAATTTCAAAAAGTTTTCCATTCATTATAAACAGTGAATTTCTATTTGCTTTGATGGACTCCAAAATTATTCCTCAATAAACAGTTGAATACAACAACACACCAGCTTAAACTATGGAAACTTCTATTTTGTGTGTGATGTATAATTAGCTACTGAATGCCTTTCAGATGACCAGACAAACAACACAGACAAGCAAAACTACTTCTTGCAATAATCACACTTTTTTTACTTGTAGAAAAGTTTGGGTTTGGGTTTTTTTTGTTGGTGGGTTTTTGGTTTGTTTTTTTTTGTATTGCATAGAAAGGTGATTCTTATTTAAATGTTATGCCTTCATATGATTTGCCATCAGATGAGCTTCATTTGTGTCAAGGTAGGGAATACTTAGATTCTGAAAACATCTTTAACCAATGCTGATTTGTTTAAACCAAGATTAACATCAGGTGAATTTCCAAACATGGAAAGCAGATAAAACAGTTTAAATTGCTCTGCAGCTCTCATCAGTTGCTTCAGGTGATGAAGGGCTTTTAGAGACGACATCAATGCTTCAAAATACCGTTTGGGAAGCTATTTCTGCTCTTACCTTCAACTTGATGGTGGTAGTGTGGTGAAATGAATACCCAACTGAAATAGTAACTTGGGAACTCTAGCTGTGCAGAAGCGCTGCCTTTCCAGATGTGCAGCGGCAGGCTGACCTGCAACTTGGCACCTACTTGACACAACTCCTGCCTCGGTATCATCTCTCTTGTCTAGATTCACTTCAAATAAAGACACTAATTGCAAAATACTGGTAGTGTATTCATTGTGGCTCGCTTTATTTATTTATTTATTTATTTTCTTCCTCCAGGAGGAATTTCTCAGCCGCGTTCCGCTGTAACCCGGGAGCGAACCTGTGCTCACCCCTCCCCGCCCGCCCCCGGGCCGGCGGGTACCAGCGCATCCCTCGGGACGCGGCGGCAGGCGGCGGCTCGCAGGCGGCCGGGCTGTGGGCTGGCGGCGGCGGCGGCAGTTCGACGAGCCTCGTGACATCACTCCTGGAGCTCAGCTCCCCCTCGGAGCTCCCTTCCTTACTCGGTCTGGCCGCTCTGGCAGAGCTAGGACCCTCCCGCAGCAGGGCGGGCGGCTCCCCGAGCGAGGCGAGGCTCAGGAGCTGCTGGAGGAAGAGAGAGGGGGAAAGAGTCGGTGCGAAGAGGGTAGTGAGGAACGGAACAAAACAGAGGAGCTCCACTATGAAATTCATCTCTGCTTATTACTTGCTGCCTCTCTTTCCTGCGCTGGTCTTCAGCACTAGGTGAGTACCGAGAGCTATTCTGACTAGAGTTCTCCTGTTCTGGGTGCCGTTTGCTCTTTTAGATTCACTGCTCTCCAGAGAAATAACACAGATTTCAGCTTTTACTGGGGTAGTAAGTTTAGAGCAGATATCTTCTCTGGTTCTTATCTCTCCCCCTCCCCCTCCCGATCCTCCGGGAGATACTGAGTCTTCTCTTGGGCTTTCTAAGCTTTTTTTTATGATGTAAAAGAGCGGCTCCGGTATCAGTTGACCCACAGCTCATGTGATGTAGCAAGACAGTAACAAACAGAAGCTTTATATATACAGCAGATAGCAGATAGACTCTGTTTCATTGGAATTAAGGAAGCTAAACAGCTGAAACTGAGAACATGCTAACGTCTTCCCTTATAGGGTGCAAAAAAAGATAAACACTCAAAACAATCTCATCTCTCTTTAGATTTCTGTATCTGATCCTAGACCTAGGGCTTACCTTTCTTTTAACTGAAATGCAGGTGAGATGTTGCGGTGTTATCTCAGTGCCAGGAAATGTGTTTAAAAAGTTGCTGCAATCTAGAAGCATTCCTTTCTGTGTAAGTGTAATAAATCACTGAGGAAAATATGAACAAAATCTTTTGCAGCTTAAAAATAAAACCTGTTCTGACCATGCAGAGTTCTGATAAGATAATGTGTACTGCTCAGTTGCTCGGAGATAGTATATTCTCCGTGCTGTAGACATAACATGTTCAGCAGAGAAAAGATAAAGCTGAGACACTCTATCCTGTTGTCTTGATGTACACAGATGGAAAGTTAATGCTGGGTACAGAGCAGATCTGTTATAATGATGATCTCAGTTGAGGTTTCTTACCTTCTGGCTCCTTATCAGAAAATCAAGTACAAATTTTGACTATGGTATTTCTGTACTGTGTTAGTAATGAGAACTCTATAAATTTCTAAGTCCATAAAGTGTGTTATCAGAGGATATGTGCATGTACTTTTATCAGGAAAATAACTCTTTTCCCTTATTCTTGGTCTCTTCCTGTAGAATCAGCATTGAAGCAGCTTTTTGTAGAAGCACTGCATATTTTAAGCCTTAATTGTTCACTAAGACTTGGGGAAAAAAAGTGTGTGCCTGCCAAGTACTCAAAGTCAGGTGCAGCAGGAGCGCATCTCTGTACATACTCAAACACAGGCAAATGATAACTGAAAATCTCTGAGTGAAAAAAAGGCCCAAATGCAGGGAGAAATCAGGAATATCAAAATGCTTCAGTTACTTCACTCCTTGGGAGGGGGTCGTTATCTGTGAGGGAGAGGTACTTCTTTTTTTTTTTTTTTTGCACCACTTCTGATTTGAGGACTCTATAGTGCCAGTCCATACAAACCACTCCGATGTTCTTTGAAATATAACACTTGAAGGAAAATCGTAATACATTGCGGTTCAATAATTATCCCTTCCAATTTAATAAGCGGTCTAAGGAAACATTCACTAGCAGTCAAGTGTGAAACTTCTTGTCAATTTGGATTAATAATTTTACACTCATTTAAGAGCGATACATTCTTTGCTAAATTATGCCAGAGTTAAAAAGGGGAGAAAGCACCAAGCCAGCTTTTGCAGATACAGGTTTGTATTTTGTATGAGTTTGTGCAGATTAAACTGTAGAGAAAAGAGACATGGAAAACTCTTTTATTGTATTTTATTGTTTTTATGAAGTGTCTTGCAAACTACTTGAACATTCAGGGAACTAAACTGGGACAAAGTATCTAGTGTAAAGCCCTAAAAGCAGGTCCTCATCTTCCTGAGAAAATATTACCTGTATGAAAAATGAACTGGAGCTCACTCTTGATAATTGCAAAAAGAAATCCAAGTGCCTCCCCACCTTTCAAAACATAGTTGGAAAGAATATGAAGATGAAGCTGGCATATGAATACTCATTATGAACAGTATGAGCGGATATACTTTCATAAGAGTGTAGTTTTGTGGCATATGATGCTTTATATTCTTGTGTAATTGAGGCATGAAGGTGAACAAGGTATGAGAAACTCCAGTTAAAATTTCACCCAAGTACAGTGTGTGTTGCAAAGCGAAGTTTTGCTTTTGATACCAGATTGGTCATCCTGTTAAAAAAGAGACTGAAACTCTACTGTAGAGTTGGAGATTTATAAAAGTCCTGACTACTCTACTCTGTTCAGCAGTTGCTTTCAATCACTTGATTTTTAACTGGCTGTGTAGAACACAGAGTAATTTTTCAACAGCACATGTTGGAAGTTTAAAAAATGATACGGTGCTATCAATATGCCATCTACTGGAAAGAGATTATGCTTTAATCTCCTTCAGCAGAAGGTGATTCTGTCTGTGGCAGTTTGCATTTCTTGTAAATGTATGGTTAATTCATTGATTGGACCCAAACAGAGTAGGTTTGCCGGACTAGTAGTGTTTGCGAAAAACACGGTCTGTGTGAAATTGCTTAGCTAAGGCAAAGCATCAGCCTTGCAGGGCAGAAAGTTTTCCATTGTAAGGGTTTATTTTTTTAAAAGTTTGTACAGAAGCATTGTATCTGCTTTTCAGACTGGTGGTATGAAATCAGTGGGCACAGTACTTGCTGCAGAGGTGGACAGCTGCTGCTTTTTGATCCTTGTCATGTGGTGATGCTATTTTCTTTGCACTGAGTCATGGTGATAGTTTTAGAAGACCTCAGCATGTCTTCAAGCCTAATTGTAAACAAATATGAATTGATGAGTTCAACTATGTTAACACACCATGTCATATTTTCTTATTTTATAGTATTATTAAAAAGAGGAAAATACAGCTAAATTTTTTAAGACTGTGTTCATTATTAGCTTTTGATTTTCAGAACTGTATGCAGCTAACTTCTCAGCATTGTCTAAAATCACGTGTGTGACTCAAATGCCTGTCAAGTTAAAGGAAGTTCATGTTTTTGAAATGAACAGTCTTTTCTGTATCTCCTAAACTTGGTTTTGGTGCAGCTTTGAGACACCATGATGACTCTTAATCATATTTCCAGTTGGTTGTGGTGCCAAAGAGGTGACGAGATGAAGGTGTGTTTGCCTGTCCAGTCAACTGTGTATGTTTAGATTGAATAAGTAAAAAATTCTGCTCTAAAATCAGTCCCATTAAAGTTAAGGGGAATGAATTTTGAAGGTGAAATTAACTTGGTAAAACTATTCTGAAGCTGGTGTTTTCCTCTCCACTTTTACATTTCCTTGGACTACTTCATTTTGGCAGATCTAATGACATGCTTGTGTACATGGTATTTTTTCATTCTACACTGAAGAGACCTTCAGAAACGAGTCCCATCGTACTGAGTGCTCAGCAAGTACACATAGCATATAATAGGCTCAGGGTCTGATTCTGCAGCTTCATTGGTTCTTTTGTGGCCCCAGACACCTAAATATTCCAATTGAAAAACTAATTGTAGAACGGAGTGTTTTGCAAGTCAGGTGTTGGCGTCGGTAACTAAGATCTGCAGTCCAGATTACCTTGTCTGATGACACTGGCCTGCTTTTAGCAAAAAGGAGAGTTTTCTGAATCTTACTTCACCATTACTGTTGAATGGCTGGATACATTAATCTCTGCTCACTGCAAAAAAAATTTGTCCAAATGACAAAAATTTGTCTCCTTAGAAGAAGCTTGATGTGAAATAAAGCTTTACTTTTTTTCTATGACAGCGAATTCCTTTTTGTCCACATGTGAAATGTGACAAAGATGCAAGACATTGAAAAAATTGATTGAAGTAGAATGCTTTATAGTTGAGAACAGGGCCATAAACCCAACAATATGCACTTTAATAATGATAATATTACTGGTAAAGTAACAGATTAAATGGATGTACAAAAAAACAGGGCTGTAAAAAGGCAGAACTATTATTATTTTAATGGCAGAGAAATGGCTGGTGGTCATTTTTTCTACAAGTGCAGTTCACTGGCAGTCTTACTACACTCATGTTACAAAGCAATTTCTAAATCATTGGCTTCAGAAGAATGCCACCTCTGTGTATTATAGCAGGATAAATATAGTGTGCTCATTTCTAGTAGGTGGATGTTGCTTAACGAAGGTATGGGTGTTGAGCTGGTCTATGTCTGTTGTTGGAACTGATAGAAATATAGTGAATTCGCTTAACTTACTAAACATGAGAACCTGACTTAAATGCTTGCTTTTTTCCATGGACGTATTTTCAAGGTTGACGATCATCTTTGTTGGTTTTGGTAATTATTTCTTAAGGAATATGAAAAACACTATTATCTTTCCCACCTCTCAAAGGTCTGTGAAGGACTCCACCTGAGACTTGAGGAAAGATAAAGGGGAGCGTCTTTGACACTGTTATACTGGGGTGGTCATGGGGAGGATGTTGTAAATCCTTGCTTCTAGTTCTTAAGCTCTTTCTCATCTTAGAAACGCTGTTGGGGCTATAATCAGATGTTGAAAGTAACTGTTTTTCTTTTAGACTGATATGAGAGTAGAGGGAATCCTGCTCCGTTTGAGACTCTGAGGTGAAAGTACGAGGCTCACTGGGTGCTTATACTCTCGGCTGTAGCCACATCGTTGTTACGTCCTTCAGCAGGTAGCCAAAAGTGATTCTCGCTTTTGAGATCTCAGGCCGAGGTCCAGCAGTGTCCTTGCTTTTCCCCATGATTGAAGGTGAACTGTGCGGTAGTAGACTAGTTTAGCAGAAAAAATTATGCATTTTTTCTGTAGGTAGGGTGGATAACAGAGACTGTCTTAATATTGTGCTTTCTGAATTCTTCCAGAAATGCAGGGACGTTAACTCTATCATTTGTCTCCTGCTTAAAATTCCTTTCACACTTACTTTTGCTGTCAGAGTTTTCTGGGCCGTGAAAGCTTTCTGATTTCTATCAATGTGGATGGTGATGCATGTTTGGTTAATGGCTTGTAAGGACTTATGTTTGAGGTGCAAAAGTGGCATTTAGCGTATGCCTTGCGACCTTACTATACCTGAAGAAGAAGGCGCTTTATTGTGGACTGTATTTAAACATAGTAGGACAAATTAACCAGTGGCACAACTCCATTATTTCAAGGAATGTGTTTAGCTTGATGGCTTTATTATGATGACTTATAAGCAAGTGCCTAATGCAGCAAACTAGAAGCTACTTGGTGAAACAAACCCTTTTCCTTCTTCTGGGAGAAAGTTTTTGAACTCCAGCGATGTATTTAAAAAGAACAACAAACCAATAGCCACCAATCCCCCCTCCAAAAAAAAAAGAAAAAAAACCCAAAACAAACAAATAAACCCCAAATAAACCAAACCACCAGATGCATGGGCAGGAGGAGCTACTGTTCCTTCTCCCCCCTGCACGAAACCCATGGGGTCAGGGGTGCAGGTGCTGGGCTATAAAACTGGCAAAGGCAAAATGAGAGACTGTTTTCTTGGCATGAGTGCAGTCACCAACCATACTGCCTCAGAATACATGACCGTGTCAAATCTGCAGGCTGCGGTATAGTACAGAGATTTTCAAGGCAGCTTTTAAACAAGGTAGTTAGGGTATCTCTGTCTTGTGTAGAAAAGAGCGCTCTGTAGGTGGACTTCTTTGGCATCAGAATGAGATTGTTTAAAGCAAGTTTGGGAATCCCTGTGTTTGAACTGTACTATATATGCATATAAGAATACGTGTGTGTGTATACACATATAGTCTTAATGCTAGCCTCGTGTAATAAAGTTGCTTCTCCATGTTTGCAGCCCTTCTACAATAGGGCAGACATATTTATTCTATCAGTTTGTCTTGCACTTGCAGGGGGAGAATTTTTTGTGAAATCTTAAATTTTACGAAGGGATTTATGATGGAGGTAATTTTTAGTTAAGAATGATGTCCTTGTAAGAGGTATGCTTGCTATTTTGTCTTATTATCTGGGCTACAACACTTAAAAGTGCTTCACATATTTAAGCTTAGCAACTTAAATTAGAAATCCAGAAAGAAAGTCTTTCTCAGTTTGGCCAGAAATACTAAAAATAGACTCTCTTGTGATGTTTCGTCATCACCAGGTTTCTGATTCTGGAATCTGATAGGCAGAAAAAGGGGGAAAAAATGAGGGGAGGGGAAGAAAGGATGCTGCTAAAAACTTTTGTAACCTTCAGGAAAGACTTATTTCAGATTTGATCTAATATACAGGTAAAATATTCTCGAAGTTCCGTGTGATCTCAGGTAAATCTTGAGGATCTCTACAATTCCGTCTTTATGTAATAGAACAGTCGGACTTCTGCTTGTTATGCTATGTATAATGCATTTCTGCCCAGGAGACTTGCTGTGGAGTTACTTCTGACATTTTAATGTATTCTTTGTGTTTAGAGAAATTACAGTGCTGACGCTTTCCTGTTTCATTCTCATTTATTAATTTATAGCTAGGGCAGAATACAAGGATATCTTAACCTAAACTTGTAATCCCTCTTTCTGTGAGATTGTGTGTTCCATATTATTTTCTATATTTAACAGAAACCTGTTCACAGACAGTAATCCTTATGATGTACCACTCTGCAGGCAAATAAATCTCATTTATGCCACTTGTCAAAAACAGTGTTTCTTCTCATTGCCTAGTTTTGCACAATGGGTGCACCAGCTGTCTTGTAAGGGTCAGATCTGTAAATATTCTCTGCATGGAAGACAAGTAATATGTTTGTTAGAAAAAATAGAGATATTTCATACCATACTTCAATCTTAATATTGTGTGAAGGTTTAAGATTAGTATTGTTATATTTGCTATTTCGAACACATTGGGAGTGGCAAGTACCTCTTAGAAATGCTGAAGAATAAATATGACATTGCATCAAATAGCAGTTTTTGTGTACCACTATAGACTTTTCTCCCTCTTCTTCTTGTGCTATTCGTTACTCATCTTACCCCCTCCCTCATATCGTGTTTATTAATCTTTACTGTGTATTATCTTAGCAATGTTTTTTGTAGTGTTCCCTCTGAAATATCTGCTGTATTTGTTGAAACAAACAATACTTCCGTGAATTGTGAGAGAAATCAATCTGTATGACTCTTAGAAGCTGAAGAAAGAGGTGTGTATGGAATTTCTCAATATCTTACTTGTCAATATTGATTGATAGTTTCTATGAAAAGGAGTAGACAAAAGTCAAATATTCTGGTGTGTTTTATCTCCACGTGCTATGTAGATAAGGCTAGCATGCTGCCAGCCGCTGTATTTTACCCAGATTGTTAGTTTTACCATCCATTTACATATTCTTATTGTTGCCATTTATGAATGCTCATATTTAGTCAATTTATGGTCACAATTTCCTTGTGGGAAACAGGTAGGTTTGTTCCTCACTTGCTGAGTAGGAAAGTGAAAGCTGGGTAAAAAACAGATTTACCCACTGTCAGTCAAATAGCAGCAATTAAAAAACCTGAGCACATGTTTGCTGAATCCCATCTAATTGCAGAATTAACACCTTTCCCTTTTAGTCGGAGATGGAGCTGCAGCAGAACTACCTTCTAACTTCTCTGTACGAACTTCTTCCAGTCCACAACGCTTCTGCCAAACGATGTGTGTTATCGCTGGCTTTGCTATCTCCTCACCTAGAGAGAGGATCAAAACACGTTCTGCGAAAGGACAGGCAAATGGGGGTTTAGGATAGGATGCAGTCTCCACAATTTCACTATAATATAACCTTTAACATATTTTTCAGTAGCTGCTATGGGTCTTTATAAAACTTGGTTTGGCAGTGTGCAGGGGGGAGGAACAAATTACCTAGCACTGAAGTGGTAAACAAATTGTGGCTGTTTAGTAGTACCATATGGTTGCTGGATTCTCAATACTTGGTACTGCTTTTCAGGTGTTTCTGTGATTTTGTTGATGTGAATGACTACAGAAGTAGGAGCTGTCATTTTGTACCTCAGAATTGCTTGGCGAACCAGGGGACCTAGAGTGACAATAACCACAGTAATACACTTTGTCCACCTGATGTAAGCCATCCTCATCGTGTCTGAATGACTTTGCAGTCATGTGTTTGTTTCAGACTCGCCTGTGGCAGTAAACGAGGAGGAAAAAAAAAAAAGTGAGATTTTACTGAAACATGGAGGAGAATAGAAAAAAATGTGTGGAAATATTGAACTGACAAGACTGAAAAGCAGCTGTGTTCTGGGTGGCATTAGATTGTCTGTTAAGGAAGTTTCTTCCTCCTGATGCAGTGTAATGAAATGTGTGCTCAATGTGCAAAGAGAGAATGTCTGTCTCAAATGGAGAAATAAAATCAATTTTACTACTGCGTCACTTACAGCTTTTTTTTTTTGTACAGGAATATTTTCAGGATGGGGTGAAGCTCAGCCAGGGTGCAAACCTAACAAAGTGTTTACTAAATAGCTGAACCTTTGAGCTTCTTTGCTGAAACCGCTTGGTGGATGATTAATTCTGAATTTCTGTGCCAAAATATGCCGCATACCTATTGTATTCTTACCACTTATTAGTGACTGGCAGAGTCCATCAGCCCCCTTGCAGATCTACCCCTCTATTCTACAGAGAGTACACAAGTTCCTGGCATGTGCTCCTCTGAAAATAGGCACTGTGGCTTTTTCGTTGGTTTTGGTTTCTTTTCTTCCTTCCGTGAAGGGAGCCAAGGTTTGCCAAGGGACCAGACATTTTAGAAAGGCTTAATACCTATAATCTGCAGTGGATTTTCTTTAAGTGAGCCGAACGAGTCTAATCTGATGCCTTTTGAATTTCAAAAGGTGCCAGCATGTTGGCTGCACTAACCTTGTGAAAATCTGAAAATAAATGAGAGCTATATGCTTTGAAAATTAGACTGTTATTTAGCTGCTGATGTCTATGGGGGATACCAAATAGTCGTGATTGTTAGCAATCCATCCTGACCTGCTTTAGAAAGTCTAGCCTTGCAGCCTTCTTTGTTTCAGGCTGAGTTGAGGAATAAGGTTATTTGGCTTAATGCAAATGGTAAGGCTTGGGAAATGAATCTGTAACCATGGTGCCTAGATGACAATGGGGTGAGGGGGGGTCAGAACTCACGGCAGTGTTGCTGCTTCCTTTCTGCTTCTTTCATTAACCATTTCTAACTTTGCAATCAGCGCAGCCTGTGCTATTTAAATTGGTGAAAAATCAGTCTCAAATACTGCTTTCTTTGAAATCTCTGCATTCATACATGAATGATGCATGAAAAAAATATACTCCTCAAGTGCATAGATAGTGAATAGAGACTTCTCTGCAGTTGCTTTTTTATTTACTTGTAAAACAACTATCTGCTGTTCAGTATACACAGATGTGCTGTATTTGGCTTAGGAAAGCTTATGAAAGCAGACATTTAATTTAATATTTTTCTTTAACTCATACCTCTCTGTCCCTGTTTCAAACATCCTAGTTCCTTCCCTAATTTCTACTCTGGAGCTGGAGCTCCCTTGGCTCAAGGGGAGATTGTTATCTGTTCCTGCAAGCAAAAAGAATTAAATGGCTGTAAAAACTAAACTGTAAAATCTGTTTTAAAGAAATACTGATGAGTTCTTCAAATGGACTTGGAAAAACTTGCACTTCTATCTGTTTTAATATGATAGTATGTGGTGTTGCCTGTTTCATATGCACCTACATTGTCAAAATTTAAATAGCTTCTGAAATAGCTAGGAAGAAATACAGGATGCATATACCAGAACTAAGTGTTTAAGGAATATACATTCCCTTTGTATGAGATGAATTCCTCATCGCTGGTTTATGAAAGGCTTAATCCATTCCCATCCAATAGGTGATGTACAGAAGATGATACTGCAGGCAGGGTTAAATATTATAGCTTAAATGCATTGACTCTACTGTAGGGACATCACACGTTTCTTTGCTGCTTAAGCGTGACAATTGTATCACGTGTTAAAATGGTACTTTAATGTGAAATGGAAAACCTGTCCCAATAACATTTAGTCATTACAGGAACATGAAGTTTTTGTTGCATTGGACTAAACCTGTAGAACAACGTGCTGTCGACAAGAGTGGTTGCTACCAGAGGAAGGTGAAAAAACATTGGAAGCAGCAGTATGGACTTAATTTCATCTGCCTTAAATCTTTCCATGTTCTAGGGACTGAAATGATCCTTAAAGTAGCTGGAGCTATTCCTGTAGAAGAATATTCAGACAGGTAACACTGTCTTGGTTCTTGTGCATGTTTGCAAGGATCCATATGGAGAAATAAGTAGATGCTATTTCAGCAGTTCAGGTGGTGACTAAGCTGGAAACAAACATAAATATCCAAGCAGTTCCCCCAACCACCTGAATTATAGGGAAACTGTTGGGAAGTTTCACTGTACAAAGTCAGAAGTGAGAAATTGCCATAGCAGTTCTGGGACCTAATAGGATGAGATAAGATATCAAAGGGGGGGTTGATGGGAAAACAGACTAATTTTGGTATCTTTTAGAAGGAGGTAAATAAAAAGGGACATTAAGTGGTGAAAGAATAAGTTGGAGTATTGATACTACTCTGGAGATAGTTGATTTACCTGTATCTTACCAGAGGTGAGCTGCATTCAGCTGCTACTCTTTCTATACAAAGATGAAAAAAAAATATAAAATGCTATGTATGTAGAGTGTGAGAAAACATTGGAAGGAAGGAGACTTGTTCTGCTCTGCTTGTGACTTAAAAATTATGATACTGTGATGTAGGTTTAATTCTTTAAAAAAACAGCTTAAAATCAATTTAAAAATATGGCTTAAAAGTCTCCTGATAAGCAAGCAGTCAAAAGTTAGCACTTTCACCTGAATTCTAGGGCAATAGAACAGATTCCTCCTGTGCTACAGATATTTATGCCTCATATATTTTAAACCTCATAAATGATGTACATTTAATGCTAACTTAAGGGTAAATCTTGCAGTCTTCTGCAGATAACACTGTTATATAGTGTGTGTGCAGGGAGAAATCTCCTTAGTGCTCGTTACTTACACACACTAATGAGGATGGAGAGAATTCTTACCTGTTTCTTGTTAATTTAATGAAAAAGAGTGGCAGTGGGAAAGTCTCCTCATCTGGAGTAGATGCCAAAACATCATTGTGGATACTGATAAAAAGAAACTAAAGACTGAAAAATTGCACCCAATTCCATTAGTGTATTTTTTGAATGTAGAAAGATCCCTTTCACTCAGGGGAAAATGCATAAATATGTATAGTGTATGTGCCTCTGTGTAAAGGATTTCTGGTTGTGGACGCATAATGAAGTATGAAAAATTGATTTTTGGCTATCTTTTCTCAGTGGCTTGAATAGATATGTATGCTTTTGCTTGTATAGAAAGAAATGCTTCAAAACAGCTGAATCTTTTTTTTTTTCCAACAGCTAAAGCATTAAATTTGGATGTACCTTTTGCAGATGAAAATATCAAATTATTTCCACAGATAACAATTGGGCTTTAATTTTTCATTGAAATGCAAGAAATTATACTGTAAACACGCATTGTTTCTGGCAAATACCTAATCTGGAATTATCCTCCTAACTTCCACTTTTGCAGTCTTTTGGCTGGACAGTCTTGTACTTCAGTGTACAAAAAAAAAAAAAAGAATAAAAATTTTTGTTGATTCCTTGTATTTCAACAGAACATTATATTTGTGTTGATAATGCCTGTTAGTTGCCGTCATAGTGGCACAGGTCTAACACCACTGAAAAAGTAACTTGAGAAATTGGTGGTGTGTTAAATGCTTACTCAGCAACCTTTTGTTGGGGTTTTCCTAGCTAGGCTGGGTTACCAGTGTAATCTCTTGTTGCAGCAGCATCTGACACATCCTGAGGGAATGTTCCAAACAGCTCTCCCATATGTGTGTGAAACAGTGGTTGCTTTTGCCTGCTCCCTTCTTAACTGGTTCTGAAGCTTTTGCAAAGTTTGTGCGGCCGATACCCCTCCAAATCTGCTTTAGAGAAAGAGCTGAATCTTTTCAGGCCTCAGATCCTTTTATGAACTGGCAGCATTTCACATAACCTCTAAATCCATGCTAAAAATGTTACTTGTGCTTCTGAAAATGACTAAGCTTGTAAAATTGGATTTCAAGCATGACTGGACCGATAGGTGGGATGAGCAGAATTCTGTATCTGCTTTTGAGTAATAATAAAAAGAAATAAATTGAGGCAAACGATTAAAATAAATAATTAAATCATGCTTATACTACTTGGGGTAGCTGGGCTTCAGTGTATCTCTATTACCTTTGATAATGAATGCAAACATCAGTCTTCATACAATTTTTACGTACAGAGGTGACAAGGCATTAAAAAAGTGGTTTGTGATCACAGACACAGAACTACATAAATGACAAGGCAATGGTATTGTGGGAAAAAGTTGTTAATAAAATTTAGGCAATCTATTCTCCTTTGGACAGATATCAGTTATAAACTGGTAACTCTACGTGCTATCAATATTCATTTCACCACTTTCTTGAGAGTTGCTGCTCTTAACGTACTGTAATCATACTATAATTACAGAAATAGTAGAAATAGTATCCTCCTGTGATTACCGTGTTTGAATTTATGCTGATTTACAAGGGCTGATGATTTAACATTGACTTTGAATGGAAGTTTTAATGATTATTTTCTCTTTGCAGTACTTTAGCCTTTTGACCCATGTTACAGTACACTTCCTCAAAGAAAGAGAGTCAAGTAATGGAAGCTTTCAGTCAACAATTAGGATATATACTTACAGAAACCACTGGGATTAGAAGATATTGATCTACAAAATTGTATCAAACAATAACGGTACTAACTTCTGCAAGACAGGTGACTGGAGCGAAGAACAGTGTTCATTCTTTTAGCATCATTACTATGCCTTGCAGCATCGTTTTCAATTGAGATAATTTAGAATTGATGAAGTGGTCTGTGTTAGGCTTCAAATTTTTGTGTGTGGAGGAGAAAAGTAGGAAGATTTCTTTTTCTATTCCGTTTATTCTCTTCCTCCAAAAGCCTGTGTGAGAATTAAGATATAAAACTTGATTTAAGTGGAAAAATGGATGAAATCCTGCCTTCATAAAAACCAGCTATGGGTGGTTTTGGACATGGTTAGGGGTCACTACTGCTTCATTTGATTTGAGTTTTCAGCTTGGCACTAGTCCAAGGATCATTCTTAATATGGTTGTCTGAATACCTGTTTCTTAAAATACACAGAAGTTCTGTATTTCTAGTACAGCTTCATTTGGAGTATTGGGAAAAATGAATGGCATACAAACTAATGAACTGGTGGTTTTGGTATATTTCTGGCTAAACTAAACTTGAATTCTCCCTGGTTAAACCTGTATAACGAAAATTGTTACAACCTAGGCTGTGTATAAGGAGTAGAGGTTGGTTTTGGAGGTTCAGTTGACTTCCAGATGTTGAAACAGGAACAATGGAAGAAAATAACTCTTTCAGTAATATGGGAAAAAATATATATATTTTCATGCTGAACATCAAGGTGCAATCTTTTAAAGGACTAATCTTAACCCCCCCCCATCCAAACAACACCAAAAAAAACCAAAAAAAGCCTCAACAACTCTCAAACACTTGAAAAATGAAGTGATTATTTAAATGACTATTGCAGTGTTAGAAATGTGGGTTTGTCTCGCCCTTAATCTTTGCTTAACAACTGCTTAGACATTTTAAAACTTCAGGCCGTGTTCACAAGACCACTGTGTTCACAGCTATAGACCTCTCTTCCCATGTGACATTGGGATGCTTCAACAAAATCGATTTCAGAGTAAATAAACTTTCAGCCTTAAGTGAATCCATTTGTAGACCCTCACACCGCACCATTCCTTTGCCCACTTTTGGTTTGAATTACTGTTTCTGTGATACCGACTAAAGAACTTCCTTTTATATACAGAAACCGTTTTGAGCAGCTGAAGTGTCTGTATTATAGTGTATGTAAGGCTGAGTTCGGTACCTGGTTTCTAAATACTAGTGGAAAGAAAAATATAGAAGTTTCTCTGTTATAAGAAATTGTAACAGATTTTTAAGTATCTTACCAATGAGGAAGGACCACAGACTATAATATTCTACCTTTAAAAAAACAACTCCCAAACCACCAAAACTTTATTGTTTTGCAGTCTCTATGGATCAAGGTCATAGAGGTTTGCCTTGATCAGTAGACATGTAGCCCTGGGAATATTAATTGGCTTGGTAGGATTCCACTGGAGTAAAACTTGTAGCAGACTGTATCTTTAAGTCAATTAGATTAAGTCAATCACCTTCAGTAATTACTAACAAAAACACCCATTTGACATCTTCAGGGTCATTGTGCCATCCACTGAGTTCAATGAATCACTGTGACTCTTAGAATAACATAAAGCTCCCAGGGGCATCCTCCTGGCACATATGGAAAGAGAATCTAAGAAATTGCCGCTCAGTTTAGCAAAGACAGAACCAAGACAATCCTCAAAGGTTTTTTTTTGATGAAGAATTCTTCTCTTATTTATAGATGAGATGGTTACAGATTGTTTTTCAAATTGGCCTTTGATATTTAGCTCTAATTTCTGTAAAGTAGAAAATCTCACTGTGTTGTCGTCTTATGTGAAAGACGGTTGGCTCATTAATTGTTTTTTTCAATTATCCCCCACTAGAAGAACTTAAGTATGAGGTTTTACTTAAATTTGCTTCATGGTTTAGATCCTTGAAATATGGCATACAGTGAATCCTAGTTTTTACTTCTTTCGTTAATAAGCCTTTTTTTTGCTAATGCACACCTGATTTACTGCTTACTTTAAAGTCTATGGAACCACAGTAAAGGTGGAATGCATAATATGCAGATCTGTCTCCTTTTATTTTTTCAACAAGTTTCTTCTTTTGCAACCTGCTACTATATTTACTCAGATGTTCTTGTCTCAGGACCTATTGAAAAGGTTCATGCATCTTGTTTACTTGATTCTGAAGCCATAAGGAGAAAAGGCTAACTCTTGATACAGATCAGAGTAACTGTCACTTTTTTTGCACGTTTGGTATTCTGAAGGATAGTGTTCTTCACCAGATTTATAACTTTCTATTTGAATAAAAAGTACAGGAATTAACTTTATGGCATCCTGCTGCCAAACACACAAGGGTGCTCAGTTATACTAAGCAATTTGACTTAACTTCCTTTTATCTTTCTCTGTGAAATACAAGGCATTGTGCTTTCAAGTTTGTGAGTTTTTTGTATTTTATTTTCCTGAATGATATTTATGACTCTTTAATGGATATTAGAGTAGTTACGAAACACCTATCAAAACTACAGTGTCCCAGATACATCTATAACTCTAGTTTGTTTGTCACTTGAATATTTTAAGCCTTTGATGCTTTAAAAGTTTTTACTTTTGTTTTTCTTAATGTTTGCTACTGAGAATGGTTCATAGGATATTGTTAGTCCTGCATAAAATGAGAAGTGAGAACAATGATTGAGAGAATGTTCTAGCACTCATCAAATTAGTACTGATCCACTTAATATGCCTTCCAGTGTGCAAAAGTGAAGAATACAGGCATGGCATAGGCTGTACTTGATTTTTTCTCAGAATTCAATAGGCAACTCAAAAGAATAAAGTGTGTATCTGTAAGTAATTGGACATTGCATGTCAACAGGAAGAGCTGTACATCATAGCTGAAGGATGGCTCTGTTGAAAACAGAATCTAGATATTTTAATGTTTAAATTGTGGCTGGATCTGTGCCACCGAGAAAAGAAGAAAACAATACTCCCCATTTAAAAGCCACTGTCTGAGGTCAGTGACTACACTGCAATGTAAGAATCACTGTAGTCCCTTCCAATGCATAAGAAAGAAATGCAGTACTGTGTTTCAGAGTGGAACTGGCTCAGATCATCAGTTGGCGTCTGCAACTTTATTCCAGCTATGGATCTGGCCACTAACCAAATGGAGACATCTTTTAATTGTGAGCATTGTATCTTTGCCAGCTCAATTAGCACTTTCAACATTTTGATCCAAATCGGTATTTAAGACTTGATTCTTAAGCTGAGCTATGTAAGAACAGCCAATGTTTAACATCGGACATGAAAAATAATAATGTTACATGGCCTCCTGTTTCCAACACTAAGCTTGCCCCTTTGAGTTAACTGCAGCACGTAAACCAGAGCTCCCTCCAGGCTCTCAATGAAGGAATATTTTTCTAGCTTGTGTGCAGTTTTCCACCCTTCCAGACTGTATTCACTTTGTGTGTTATTGGTCAGTCTAGTGGCTACCTGCCTTCTTCCTTACTCACCTGCACAGCTCTTTCCAAAAGGTTCCGTATTTGTTCTGCAGCAGGCAGAAGATGTGGAGACAAAGCAGAAAAAATCAGGCTTTTATTTGGGATATAACGATATCTAATACATCTCTTTTCAACCACTGTCTTTCACCAATTGAGAAATTTTGTGCTATGTAAGTGTAGACTGTTAGTTTAAGTAAACTATAGTAGCTGAGAATCTACTTCTGTGGGTGATGTTTTTTGGGGTTCTTTTTAGCTGCTTAAATATTTGTAAAATCTGGAAACATGACTAGGCTGTCAGAATTATTCCTTTGTGCTGAATCAGCAGTGAAGATGGTAGAAGAGCACTAGGAGCAAGTACTTCTGACAGCTTTAAGGTGATTTGGGGTAGAACTCCATTGCCGTTTATTCCAGCAAAAGGTATGAAGACTCTGAAATAAAGACTAATTTACTTTATAATCTCTTATTGCTGTTACTGTTTATAATATATTGAGCACTAAAGCATATTCTGTAGTCTTTTCTGAATTTACTCTACGCACAGTATGGAATTCTTAATGTTCACTACTAATGAATCAGTGACTGAACAAGCAGGAGTATAGGGGTCTGTACAGAAAGTGTTTTGAAGCCACAAGTTTTACCACACACTGTTTTACCCCCACACAGTGGTGACCAGTGAGATGCCTCTTAATATTCATATCTTTTAGGCTTCCTATCAATTTACTTTTGTATTCGCTTAGCCCCTGTTTAAAGGAGCTATTAGTGTGTGGGGTTTTTTTTGTTTTTTTTTTTTTTTGAGTGAATTGTGCATGCTTAGGCTTATAAGTATTGCTGTCAGTTGGCTTGTGCCATCTTTTTTTTTCTTTTGTGGTAGTGTTATGACTGATGCTGTGTTCATTTTTGGTCTGATGTACTCGTAATTGTTACCATGCCTGCCCTTTGAACGTCAGGAAAGAAAGCATACTCTTCTAATTAAAACATAGGTTTGTGTTGCCATACGAAAATAACAATTCTCAGATTTCCCCTAGCAGTGTGAGAATGTATACAGATATCTCAGGCATAGTAGAATGCAGATATAAGATGCAGTGCTTGAGGGGAAATATAAGGTAGGATGGAGGTAGTTGAAATGTAGTATACAGTAAAAAACACTACAGTACTCCCTGCACTGCTACCTTTGTGCTGCCTTGCAGCCTTGCCCACTCCATTCTGTATTGCTCAGATTCAGCGTGCGTGCCTTTGCCTTCAAACATAGCTTTGGCTAGAGGAAAGCTTTTTTTATGTTTTTTTTTTTTTTTTTTTTTTTTTTGTGTGCCTCCCCCCCAACAATATAGTAGGCAGTATTGCACGCTTCAAGTCCATGGGTCTTGGAAATATATGGAAAGAACTGCACCATTAAATTATCGTACATTCAGAGAACTGAGTTGGAAATATTTCTGGTTTAGCTTTTATTATAGGATGAAAGGAATAGGGATAGAAAATCAGTTCAGCTTCAGGAAAGAGGAAGAGAGAAGGCAGGTAATGGAGTGAGAAAGTCTGAGATTGAAATCCCGTTTATTTCTCTAACAGTGCTATGATATTCCGTGATGTCATATGTATTGACAGTGTCAGGAAAGATTCACATGGTTTCACTAGATAACTAACATATGTTGGACACGCTGCAGTAAGAGAGAAACAAATGTTTTTCTCTGAAGGCCAGACTGTAACTTTGGATTTTAATTCCTGCATGAGCTGAAGCATGAATTGTTGAAGAACTTGGTAAATGAAGCACAACTGAAACAAGGAGGATGCAAAGGAATCTGTCCTGTTTATTACTCTCCCATGGTTTAACCTGATGGTTTATGTGGCTCTGAAGAGAAACAGCATGCCTAGGACCTACCTATGCATTTGGAGATTCTCACAGTGGGTGTGAAAAACCTGCTCAGATGTTGCCTGCAGAAGGAAGTGGTGCTGAAATTGTGACCTGCACAAATACAGCTGCCGTCGTGCAGTGGAATTATTTCCAACAGTTAACATAGACCAAGTGCGGCAGCACTTCTGGAGGAACTGATAAGTACTGAAGGATGAAGAGGAACATTGTTTGACAGAAAAATAGAGATCTGGAAACAAGTGGCTTTGTAGAGGACTGAGTTATAGTACTGGAGTTTCCTTTCAGACTGACCATAAAATTTATAGGAAGAGCTGCAGTAATAAAATAGCGGAAGATTTGAAACACGAAGTCATACGCATGTGTTTCTCTAATTCAAATGGTGAATGCCTTGAGTTTTCCAGTATAACAACAGAAAAGCCAGTTTACTACTTTCTTATACTTTACCTTACTAGTGTTGAAATATTATGTCCGAAATGTACTTATCTTAGGTATAGAGCATTGTCTGGATAGATTTCAACCCAGGATCAGAGTCATGCAAATATGACTGATCCAAGGGAACTGGATCTTGTACCCCTACATCTGTTTTGCTGTGCTCCAGGGTGTCAGGTGGTCTTAGTTGCTCTGCACCAGAATCCCTGTTATCCTTATGGCATTTAATGTCATGTTGCTATTTTTCCCTCCAAAGAAAAGGGGAAAGAGAATGAGGGAGAATGATTTGGGATGAGCAGAATGTGTGATGGAAACAATGGACTCTAGCATAAAAATGCTGAGAGGGACATGCTGATGAAAAAGAATCCTTGTTTTCCTCTTGGATTATTCTACTGGCCTTAGGAAATGACCTTTCTAAATGTTTTTTTTTTTTTTTTTGGTAAATGCTGACGGAATAATCTGAACAGTTTCATTAGAGCTCTGCTTTGAAAAATAATGAGCAAAACTTGTAGAGAGCCAAGACATCAAAAGTTATGCTATTCAGAAGCAGAAAAAAAAAGAAAATTCTGTCCTTGTCTTCTGAGATAAAAACATTAGGGAGATACGATCTGCAGAAATTAACTGAGGAGCAGAGAGATGCCACATTTTAAATGGATCTTGAATAAAATTGACACAAAATATCATTTTGGGGTAGCTGTTACTCTGCGACATTTTCAACAATTGGCGGTACTGCCCAAGTAAAGCCTGCCTGGGTGAAATCACGAAGTTAGTTGCTTTGCTGAAGGTGCTCAGTGCGCATTTGCCTGCTTGTTGTGTTTCTCAGCATTATACTAAAGTCAAAACCCATTCCAGCTGCAGTCCTCCTCTACCCTTGCACCCTCTCGCCCCCCCCCAAAATCCAAGTCCATTAAAATCCCACTCTGGCAAAATGGTAAAGAAGTTGTTATACTACAATTACTTTGTCATGAAAGCCTGTGCTATAATTGAAGGACATAGTTTTACCATGACTGCAATCCTTTTCAGAAAGCCTTTGCACCAGTTGAGTCAGCATTTTTTGGAGAGCGTTACAGGGGAAATGGTGGGGTTGAAATGGCACCTTTCAGGTACTGATGTGTCTTTGTAGGAAATATTTCCAAGAAATCCTGTTTCTCCATCTTTCTAATGCCCTACCTAGGCTCAGCTAAAATACTGTAAAGTGTTGCTGTTGATGCTGATGGAAGTACAATCAGTTACCTGGTGCTTTTCACCAGCCTTCCTCTTGAAGGCTGAGCACATTGAAATTAATACTTCTATCATATAAAGTAAAAAACTGCAGACACTGAAAACAAACTGTGGTCTCCAACCAACAAATTTTTAAATAGTGGTCAGTTAAAACTTATTCTAGGGGAAAAGTCAATGAATACTAAGTTTGAAATTTTTACAATATTAAGAATATTTTATTTTGCAAGTATAGAATGCAGTATGAATATAGTCATTATCTGTTCCTTAAAACAGCATTCCTCAAGGGGTGCTTCCTTCAAGTTAGAAAGAAGAATTGTAAGAAAGAACAGAAAATTACCCTTGTTCTTCCTGAAGAACATTAGTAGACTTTAGATTGAAATCATGTCGATCTTCCTGAAATATATACTGCTTACCTTATCTTTGTCTCTTTATGTCATTTTATATATACCCAAGATAGTGTAACATTTGTAGCTTTGGATCATAATTTATGTTACAGGGTTATGATGTTTAACTCTGAGTAACCCAAGATTTTTTTTTAAATGAAAAATCAATAGTTATCTTTTCCAAGTTCTGATAATCTGATTCCACTGAAGTGGGTGATAATGAAATAACAGCTAATTTGCATTTCAAAACAAAATGCTGTTTTTTTCCTTCAGTGCTGAGGATTTCTTGTTTGAGATATTTCTTTTTGGAGATTCAACAGGAAGTTGAGGCATAATGACATATAGTGACTTGCAGCCTGGTGTAAAACCCAGAAAGGATTGGCACCCACCTCTTCAAATCAATCAGGAATGTTTGATTGATTGTCCACTTGTTCATTCCTGCAGCCTTCAGTTTAAATCAGGGTATTGAAGTAGTTTAGTAATATGTGCCTTTATAAAACACTAATGCACAACATTTTTAGGGAAATGTAGTTTCTGATGAAATTCAGTGGTAGTATGTTACTGTTGAATTCTGTAATGAAAAAACATGGTAAATATTTCTTAAAAAGGAAGCAATTTTGCATCAATTAACATACAGTGACATCATGTAAGTTTTCTGCAAATCATCAGTTGGAACTTAAAGACATTTTAGATTAAGCATATAATTTTCAGGACAAAATATTGTGTTAGACAGAATCCTGTTGTGAATCGAAATTATGTAATTATTTTTACTTAGCTGGTGTACTTGTAGAGATTGGTAATGTATTAGCTGCTGCCTACATTTTTTCAAAATTATCCCTGGTGTTTTGTAATCCAAAATCATATTTCTTTTAAGCTGTTATGAGCTTATTACAAAAAAAAAAAAAAAATCACCCTTCCTGTCAAGCTACTATACTCGATTGCTAACAATTCAATATTTCATTAAACAAGAGATGGTCTTGATAATTATGTAATGGAAAATTGGAAATATAAAATAAATGTGGTTAAGAAAGCCTAGGAAAAGGTGGGACCTGATCCTGTATTGAACATGGCTTTGTTCCTCTTAGTTTGTTAAATATGATCTGTTTGCATTTCTAAAGCGAGGTGTTGTAGTTTTACGACATCTTTTAATTTTCTCTTTATATTATTCTCTTTATAACATTTATGTTTTTACAACAGAAACAGAAGATCATGAATTATTAAACTATCATATTGGTATAACTTATGTCTTCATCACTTGTTTCTTTTATGTTGCATGACTGCTTGACTTGGTAATAGTGGGCTCAGTATTCCTGAGGGGGGGAAAAAAAAAGCAAACCCCCAAAAAACCCAGAAAAAACCCACGCCCAAAACAAACAAGGAAACAAAACTCCAAACAAACTGAAATCTTTGGAAGAGCAGTAACCAGTAATGTTTGGCATTTGGCAGATTAATAGTTTATAGAGACTCTTAAGCCTCTGATATAAGCCACCCAAGTATGCCTAAGTAAAAACAACAAAAAATAACGAAGCGACACTATTACAGTAATATTTTGGGTTTATATTTTGTGGACGGAATGTTGGTCTTCCCTGAAAATTAGAAAGAAACCATGTAGTTTACTTGACTGAAGTCAGACCTTGTTCCTGTTATCAAGAACTGTATGTAAACATTTATTGGGTGAATCCTTCCTGACAACACTCTAAGACTAATCGCAAAATAGAAGCTTGTTTCTTGTTTTACTGAAGACGAAACAAGGTTTCAGCTTCTGTGACTGAGTTACGTTTCAGATAGTGAAATTAGATTTGTCCATCACGTTTCCTGTTGTGAATTAACATTTAGATGTTCTAGGAAGTTGGTGTTTTATACAATAAGTAATCTCTAAGCAAATGTTCCAATAAATATGTGTTAAAATGTGCTTTCAAAACCAGCAAAGTATGGTTATGATTGATATTATCAGAAAAGCAAGTACGTAGGTAAGAAGTAGAAGTACCACTGTGCAAATTTATATTTAACTGCATTCTGATGCAAGTCATGAGGAAAGTTGAAATGTAAACTTTATCACGCGTAAGAGTCCTAGCATGGTTAGGAAATCCCAGTTATGGTAGTAAAGTTCAAACTGAAGAATATTTGCAACCGCTCCTAGTGAAAATGAAAAAAATATTTCTTTACCCAATATTGGTAGTTCAGGCAGCCTGGGGACCCTTGAGCGCAGACATTAGAAAGGTGCCGTCAGTCTTGATAACTCTTCATGTGAAGTCCAAGTGGTACCTACAAAGTGTGAGCATATCTGATGGAGACAGAATATCATCCAGCTGACTCAAAGAGAGAGGTATTGCAGGTCTTACTTCTAATTCAACTTGTTTGAATTACTCGTACATTAAACAAGAGTAGACTTATCTCAGTGGTCTGTAGTGATCCTCAGTGTCTCCTGTTATATCTAGCTCATAAGATATTTTCTGAAGGTGATGGCATCCAGAGAAATTTGGCTATTTGGAGTACCGCTTTTTTTCTTGGTCTACTAGTTGTACGTAGTCTCTGAGCAGGCAGAGATCACATCTGCTGAGATAATGGTTTATTTTTACTCATTTTATTGAGAAAATCATGATGTTCCTGAACTGTTCCTTTGTCTGTTCTCTCTGTTGTACGTAGCAACCTGAGATTGTTTCCAGGCTTATCTGAGTAATCCTCTGCTAAAAACCCTAACCAAACTTAACTTTTTCTTTTTAAGAGATTCTATCTGTGACTGTGGGCAAATTTATCTGCTCTGTTCCTCAGTTTTCTGACAGTAAGGTGGTGGTAGGAAGTACCTCTTCTTCTCTGTATCTTTTAAATCATAAAGCCTGTATCTCGTAAACTTTTTGATAACTGGTGTTTATTCTGGGTCTATAGTTGTGAAGTCAAGAACTCTCATATCACATGTAGTTCTGTGTACTACAGACTGATGCGAAATATATTTGTAAAGTGTTGTTTAGAATACTTACAGTTTAAAAATACATGTAAAAATCTCTTTTTTACCTTAATTTGATACTGTGAATAGAAGCCAAATGGCTGATGGTCCCATAGTGTGCCCTTTTTGACTTAATACGTGTCTCCTTCTGGTGGAAGTGCAAAATTAACTCCAGTCTTTTATATATGTAATCTCTACCATGTTATGGTTTGGCTACAAATCTTTTACAAAGTTATTTATTTTAAAAAATTACACTAAATATATCTCAGAAATCAGCATTATGTGAGAGAGATGTTACTGTTGGAAAGAAAAATAAAAAAAATTGACAACAAGCTATCAAAGTCTGCAGATGCAATTGTCACATTTATGCATATAGCCTGTACAGTTTTTCGTTATTAGTATAGATTGAGAGCTCTGAAATTGCTACAGAGGTCAAGTCAAGGAAAAAAATAGCAAATCAGTCAAACTCTACTACTTGTGCTGTGCATTTAACCTGCACAGAATTTGTGCAGTAATGATGACGGGGTAAGCCTTTTAAGTGAGTTCACCATGGAAAAGTCTGCCTTTTAATCTCAGAAATCCAACAATTTTTAAATCATCCACTCTCCTGGTTAATTTTAATGCAGACGCATCCCAGCAAAATAGCCAGCAGTCAGAAAGGATATATTTTCAAGCTCAATTACTATTAATATTACATACGCAATGGTGTGCATTAAACAGCTTCTCCTACAACAAGTAAATGGAAAAAACTGAGTGACAAAAGCAGAATTATGCACTGTGAATTGTCAGGCTGCTATCATACAGAAGAGTAGTTCAGACTGCTTTCTCAGGTTTTTGGCATAATTAGGAGCCCCTTGGTTTTGGACATAGCGTATGGTTAATGATCTTTGATGTTAGCAAATTAACTTTGGATTTACTATGTGCAGTGCAAGTAATTGGAATTTTTTTCTAATGAGTGGAATAATTCTTTTTCTTAATTTAAAATCATGACATCGGTGTCCATCCAATGGAAATAAAGGAGTGACTAAACATGAGTCATTTATTCCCTCTTTGTTACTTTCGAACGTCACATCAAAGCTATTTTTCATCTTTTTTTTTTCAGATGTAAGTCAGAGCTGTAGTTAAATTTGACTTGAAAGAACCATTAAGGAAAACGTATTTGTATTTTTTCGAGTAAAATGCCATTAGATCGATGAGCTGTATTTGTTCAGTAGAAATATACAGTTAGTATTTAAAGGACTGGATGAATCAGACTTTCTTGTTCCTTTCCTTTTTAGTGCAGGATTAAATGATAGTGTACAATATGATACGTGTTACAGACAAACCTATTTGGTCACAAGGATATCCAGCTGATATTTGGGCAGAGGTTTGGCTCTAAAATTGAAGCTGAATTGAGGTAAGACTTCAGGTTAAGAATTCATGGTGAGGAAAACCATTTGATTGTTGCTTTGACTTTCTTTTCCGATAGAATACACTGTATTATACTATACACAGTATAGCAGAATACTTTATTTTGTTATTTTTACTTGGTGTCTTAAAAGTGTGTGCCTAATTCTGTTGTACCCCACCTATATTATTGACTAAAAATAGATTGGGTTTTTTTCTCTTCAGAAACTGCATTCCTATTTTAGAAGAAACACTCTTTAGACAAATTGAAATTAATATCTATCTTTAACCGAATAGTTTAGATGGCTCGTCTATGCTGATTGAAACTTTGAAGTATGCCTAGCATGGATAGTCTAATGTGAATGTCTAGTGAATTAGGAAATACAAAACAATTAAAGGTAGTATAGATTGTTCCTCCGTCTTCAAAGTGTGCACAGTTCTTTTTAAAAATAATCTATTGGATACAAATATACTAGATGGCTGTTCTAAAAGGATTGTTTCCTGTTGATTGCCAGGAACACTAACAAGTAAAACAAATAGTAAACCCAATTTCACTGCCTCTCATGCTTCTATGAAACCCCATTGTAGCTTTAGAAAACAGGTAGAGATTGGTAGTAGTGTACCATACCAGTGGCAGTTTGCTTGGTTTTATCTACTGAAAAACACTAACTTCAAGGAAGGCTAATTTTAGTGCGTGATAGATGACCTTAAAAATAAACTTTCTGTTGGGGACCTAACCATAGTCTTCTGTGTCTGCTCTTTAGGAATTTAGTCACATGAAACAGCTTTAGTGGCTCATACAGTTAAAGGAGAGAGGATTGTGTTCTCTTTCTTTCAGTGCATTATTCTCTGTGGCCTCTTCCACGGGCAGTTAAAGCATTTGAAAGGACTTTTTCCTAACTGCAATTGCAAAGTCACATATATTGTGATCAAAGGTGTTCAAATCATGTCAGTGAGACTGATCTGGCCTCACATTTCTGTACAAGATTCATAATAGGCTTTAGGGAACAGTGGGAGGAAGATCTAACTTCATTTCAGCTCCCAATAGGAGAACTGAACTGACACCTGAAATATATCAAATAAGAATACTCTTCCTTCATATCAGTAAGAAATGATAAATAGAGAAATTTGCAATATGACTTTTCTCCCTGTGGTTTCATTTATGGATGGATCCAGGCCCTAAAACACACACACACTCTTCATTCTGTAAATTATTAAATTAATTTTCTTTGGTCACAATTATTGATGATCACTCTATTTTTCTTTTTAATTATTTTGTAGAACTATTTTTACTGGCACTAATGCTTATAGATAATAGAATTCACATTTGAATATGCAGAGGAAGGTAGTATAAAATGTATTCTCCACAAACATTTCCAGCAGAGAATAAGAGTAAGAATTATTCCAGTGTGGTCAGAAAGGGAGGAACCCTGGCATGAATGGTTTTCTGTTGTCTGGACTGTAAATGTACCTGTGCATTTACTGCATGAAGGTAAGTGGAGTGATGGTGGTGTGTTAATTAAAGGGTCTTGACCACCTCCGAGAAATAATTGGACATAGCTGTCCCTAAGGGTCCTCTCACATGCCTGAGACTGTGAAGGGGAAGGTAAAAGTGAGAGATGGTTGGGAGTGTACAGGACTATGGAGGCTCCGGACAGCATTGTAGGTTGTTACTGTGAAAGCGTGCATTGCTAGGGATCCCAAGAGATCTGAATTAGGCTGGAGACTCCACTAGTTCGTGGAAGAGGACTAATTTGGGAAGGTAGTAATCTTTCAAATAATTTATGTGGGTCAACCACGTTTCAGAAAAAGGGTTAAAATTTTGTATCGCATACTTTAGCATATATACAAGCATGAAACAAACCAAACTAACTTTTATTAATAAAACAGGAATGATGATGAAAACAGAATAATAGTTGAAAAGTACCCTATGCGTAGATGTAAGTCCATTTTCTGTATTCCAAACTGCAATAGATGTTCTCATGATGTGAGTATTGACGGGATTCTGTAATACCTCAGAGAGGTATTGTACAGAACTCGAGTGCTTCTGAGGTCTAATGATGGTCTTCTGTTGCTGCTACTTTTCATATCAGGTAAAGGTTTGTTCATACTCCTGTTATTTTCACTGCCTTTTTTTTTTTTTTTTTGTGCTAAAACCTAACTGCTTTCCTCTTCTGCCACTTGTCTGCTTCACTTGCAATGCCTCTCTTATTCACTAACTTAAGCATAATAAGGAAAGCCTACTTTTACAGTCTTAGTCAACCTCTTTGAAGCGCTCATAACACACATAAGACATAAGTGCGGTCAGAAGCAGAGTTATAGGTAGACAAGAATGTAGAAACCACAGATAAAGGCAACTGGCAGATTGGATGGTTTTTATAAAGACAAATCATAGAATCATTAATCAAAATGATTTCATAAAACATCAATTACATACTTTATTTCTTTTCCTGGACTTGGCCTTGAATAGTTGAGTAGGAATTTTACGGAGAGTAACAGGTTTGCTTCTGTAGAAACTACGGCATGAATTAACATCCTTCTGTTTTTTTTTAATGTCAAACATGTCTTGTAAATCACAGTTCCCGAATCACAGTGTGTTACAAGCTATTTGTAGTCTTAGGTGACTTATATCTTGATATGCTCTAGTTGAGATCAAATTAATTAGGACTTTTTTCTAAAACTTTTTCAGCATAGACTTGGAATTTTGTTTGACTCTTGTTCTATTCGTGCTATTGTGTAGGAATGCTATGTGAAGTGCATGTGTAGTTCCTCTGGACTCCTAAAAGTAAATGTAACTAATAAAAAGGTATTAAAAAAGCAAAGGGCAAAAATACATTCCTTATGCTCATCAGACTCTTGCATTAAGGATCCTTTAGGAGTAGTTTCAATATTATCTGAGAATCAGAAAATTATTAAAAGAGTTAGTAGTGTGCATTTTATTAAGATCTTGTTGAGATATTAAGATCTAGATTTTATTGAGTTCTGTCTAGAAAAGCTTTATGTAGATCCATTCTCACATAAATACACCTTGAAATTTGTACTATAGCTTTACCATAAATATCTGCTTGTCTCAGTAGCTGTGGCATCTTCCTTCAGCCCTGTTCTGTGCTGCCTCTCACCTACAGTATTATGTACTGTAAGTACTGGTGGGTCACATAAATGTTGCATGAGGGTAGCGAATGAACATGACTGAAAGTGTCACCACATTTAATGTCAACTTTCTACTAAAACTGTTAACCACCCAAGAGCCAGGGAGAACAAATCTCCAGAATGTTAATATGTATTTATTGTTGCGCCATTTAATACAAAACATAATGGTTTCAACTTATGTGCACAAGCATAAACTAATCCTCAGGTTTAAAGGCACATCATTGTCATACTATATTTGGCACTGACTAAGCAGTTAGATTGCCTGCCTCTTCAAAATCAAGCAGGAGCAACTTGCTAGAGTTAAATGTGTCTATCTCAGTCAATTTTTGTTTAATAAATTTCAATTATTAAGCAATTATCAAAACTGTAGCCTTTGAAGGATACCATGAGAGTATGCCTGATTTGAAATTTGATTTAGACTGGTAGATCCATGTTTATGAAAACAAATTACTCAGCAAGATTTGTTTTCTTTTCCTCTCCCTCATACTGTTTTCATAGCAGACTCCTGTCTTCAAGCCTTTGTGTCAGAGGCAACAGAACAACACATGATTTTTGTCATGTCTAGGAACGTTTGGCTAAATGTATTTATATCTGGAGGGGAAAGGATCAAATACATGCAAATTCTTGAAGAGAAATTATAGAGAGTACTTAAAAATTGAAGAGAGAAAATGTGAAGACTACATAAAGATTTGAAGTTGTATTTGTTGCTGTTGGATGCTTGATTATTTTGGTCAGTACCTTGTTTGTTTGAAATCAAAATGTTACACTTTCTGCTCCACAGTGGATTTGGCCACTGTTTATCTTTAATTCTGTCTATAAAAGTGTCCATATTGAAACATTTGTGTTGATAATTAAAAAAAAAAGTTTGAACTATTTCAACAGTTGATAACTGTATTGATTTGCTCCCGTTGTAAGGTTTCGTTAATACTCTTAACTGTAGTGGGAGTAGAGATATGACCTGAAAGTGAGATGTGCAGGAGATTTTTATGCATTAGAAAGCATTTTTATTAATCGTATATTAAGAAGAGTATTCACTTTCCATGGGTACTTGGTATTCTTTGTGTTTTTTCATAAGTAGTTAACGCAGATTACGGTTGCCATGGTGTAGAAGTGTATCAGTGCTGCTTTCCTTCATCGCAAAAATGGGTCAGCTCTAATCCTTTGCCTGTCAAAGTTGTAGAACAGATTGACTCTTGCAAATAACATGCATCACGTTCTTCTGTTCCCATGTTTCTTAAATAATCAATGAGCTTTGGAGGAGAGAGGGCAAGAAAAAGGGCTCGATTGTCAAATTAACTGTCTCCAGATATATGCTATGAAGCTAATAAAAGTTTAAATGGGAATTCTGACTTGGCATGAGAGGCATGATGTAGATAAACAGCTTTTTCCAAGATGCCTTCCGCCTTCCTCCTTTTGACTTAGCGCTTAGTCATTTGGTTGAATAAGTCTTGCTTCTTTTCACAAAAGTGTCTCCTAGTTACTATTAAGATATTTTTTTTCTAAACAAATGAAAGGAATTCTTGCTGGGTTAATGAACTTTCTTAGGATGAAAATGCATTCACTTCAGAATGAAAAAAAAAAAAAAACAAAAAACAAAAACAAAATTGGCAGAAGCTTATTCTCTGGTGGGTGAGTGGGGTTTGTTTGGTGGGTTTGCCAGCGAGTAGTTTTTTGGTTGGTTGGTTATTTGTTTGGGGTTTTTTCTTTGGAGGGCGGTGTGTTGTTTCTGGCTTTTGGGGGTTTGCTTCGAGGGAGGCTTTTTGCTGTGTGGAGAGAGGGCTTGCTGTCTGGAGGGGTTTTGTTGTTAAGGAACTCTTATAAAATGAATGGCTAACAAAGACAACGATCCCTGAAAGCTGATTTTTTTTTTTTTTTCCCTTCCTTTCTTTTCTTTAAAGGTATTAATACAAGTAGTTTCTGGAAGTAAGGTAGTTCTCTGAAAGTACATTTGTGAGTTAGTGTAAGGCCCAGTATATTTAGGGCCCTCACAGAAAGCTTAAGCAATTTGAATCCTTTGAATTCATGAAATTATGCTAGAAAATAGAATTGAGACAGTTCAGGTACTTGTGTTGTTTTGGTACATTGGAAGTACTGGAAGCGTTCAGCCGTGCATCTGCTGTGATTCTCTGGTGGCACCTGCTGTTTCTTTGGCTTTCCATGTGTGGTTTTGCCTTGTTTGTGTTCCACATTAGCATTAATTTTACTGTAAGAATATACTATTAATGTAAAATATGCTTAGGCTTTCAAAGACATATATGAGAAATAATAGAGGGCCAGCCAGTCAGTTTTGCTTTTCTCTGTTTTGTTTTGTATACTTTTGTTCTGCACTTCCTTTCAGAAAACTGCCCTGGTTAAAATAAACTTCATAAAGGACTGTAGGCATTTTAACCTCTAATAATATAGTACACGAAAAATATCAAATAGTACACAAAACAAAAATTCAACAATGTGGGATTTATTCTTAATTCTACTTTTTTCTTCTATGATCTTAGTCACGTCACTTTTGGTTTTGGTGTATTTCTGCTCTCCGTTCTTCAGTCCTTTAGACTATGTTTCTGAACAATGCTTGACTGCTCAGTAATAGTAATAATCTAGACAAAGTGCTTCACAGAGGAGAGGACATCTGTGTGTTAGAGGTAAAATGTGAGCTTAGCAGGCCATTGAAAACTGAGCTATAAAACTACCTGAAAGACAGCAGGCTAATTGCAGAACTAGAAGCTAATTGCTCTTTGGGTCAGGGGTTAGTCTGAAGTCTCTACATATGATTGCAAAGAAATAGCAGTTACTGGTCCAGACTTGATTCCCAGTATTTCTAGAACTGAAGAATGAAGTAAGAAAGCAAATTCCAAGAGGCTTAGTGGTGATTTCTATGCACAATTACCCCCCCTTGCATAAAGCTCACAATTATGCATGAAGTTGGTTGTAAAAATGAGGCCTATAGTATTTTCCATACGAAAGTATTTTAAAGACCTTCATTAAAACAGTTTGCTGAGTAGGTGGAATTACTGTTCAACACTGTATTGAGTCTTAAAATTTAGACCTTATTTTATACTCAAACCGTTCAGTTTTGGAACCCAAAGTGATTTTGGTTAAACATGAAAAGGGAAGTTTTACTTTTTTATATTTAATTTGAGAATCAAATTCTTTCTGCTTTCTTAGGAAAGTACTCAAAGCCACAAAACAGTTGGTTTACTTTGTATATGTATATTGTATACGTACATGGTAAATGGAGATATCAAACCTTCAGAAACTTATTTCACTCTACCCATAGCAGCTGGTGCAATGCTTTTTACATAAATAGAAATACATGACAATTCCAAACTTAAAACCTGAAATGAGGAAGATGTTGCATTTTTTTTGTTTGAATATTGACATTTGATTGTGGAAGCCATTGTTGAGTCCAAAAAGAAGAAAAAAGAAAAAAGAAAAAAAGAAAGCGACTTTTATGCTTTACCATTGTCTTAGAAGAAAACTCATTGTCAAACTGAAGCTGTCACCAAATCAGCCATAGCTGGTGTGTGTTTTGTGTTTGCAGGGATTTATTTTGGCACTGTCCTCTACCAGTGCACATGGTCAGGAGATTAAGGCAGAATGAGGAGGCATGAAGATCATCGCTGCAGGCAGCAGAACAGTAATAACTAGGTCCTGAGTCTTAAGATGAAGTATGCATTACTTAAAAAGCTATGTCCAAGCATTTCTGGTTCTGGACAAGCCAATTCAGTTTCCTGGTGTTTCAGTTTCCTGTAGTTGAAACAACATTGTGAAGCAGTTAGAAATATTTAAAATACGAAACAGTACTGCTGTCAAAACCAATGGATACCCGTGAAATATGCACATTGTAAGCTTTCTTCCACAGTTCTACCAGCTGAAGGATATTTAAGTAGTTTGTATGTTGTCTAAATAATTTATCACCCCTTGCTAAAAAAATGCTAAGGCATAGCAAAAAAAAGTTAATTATAAGTGACAGTACAGCAATCAAAGTAGAAATAACTTCTTGCACAGTTGTTGCTGTTGACAGCAAAAAGTCTTGATGAAATAGAGCAGACTGCTTTCTAAAATCCTCTTGAATAGTGTAAACCCTGTATTAGAGAGTCAAACAAAAAAGGTGGAAAATATGAGAATAAGATTTACGTGGCAGTATTTGGAAATGACTTTCTATGAAGTACAAATAAGATGAAGCGTAAAGCTATGACATTGACAGTTTCAGGGAGAAGTCATCAGCTATCTAAAATCAATAATGCAACAGATTTTTTTCGTTTATTAATGAGCACATCAAGCCAGGTGGCATGAGTAATGACTTCAAATATAAATCTATTGGTCAGAGACATGCTAAATTAGACATTCACCTTCAACGTTTTGTTTGATGATGATTTAAAAAAGTGGAAAACGGGTGATGTTTAAAATTCAGTTTGCACTTGAGATGCTAAAAGTACTTAGACTAAAATTGTTGAGAATGTGTACTGTAGAACATAGTAATTTGTTGAATGTTTATACTTAAAAAGGTGATTAATTCAAAGGAAAAACAAAACCTCAACCTCCCCCAGAACCCCAAATCCATTCATTTGTTTTAATTGTTGAATTCCTGCTTAGTGTCAAGTTGCATTCTGAAATCTTCACTTTATGAAACCTCAGCTAATGCAGAAAGCTAATTAGAAATCTGATTCATGTGAGTGTGCAAAACCTCTGCTTCACTCTGATCATTGCTCTTCAAGCAGAAATTTTGTAACTATAAATTCTATACATTTGGCGTGTAGATAAATGTTATGATTCAACTTCTACTTTCTGTAACTAGATGTGAATGACTTAAAATAAGTTTGAAAGCTCATTTTGGCAGATTAATCACTGTGTATTTGTAAGAAAATGAAAAAAGAATTTTGTTGGAAATAAAGATTTGGCAACAATTTGATTCTCTACTTAGAATTAACTGGATTTGCTCTGATTGAGAGTGCATATGGTCACTGGACACAGATTTTTGAAGTGGACTATTTGGCTCTAAAAAAAAAAAATATTCAATCTTGCTATGTATTCTAGCAATGTATTCCTAAAGTGATGTTTAGGCTTTAATGTGCAAATGAATTCTGTCCTAAAAAATTTCCTGAAAGGCAGAAATCGCTCAGCTCTGTGGCGACTTTAGTGTTGTAGTATTAAATATGTATACTTGAATACCACTCTTCTGTTATCTCTAAAATAAGAAAGTATACATGACGCACAAACACTTTCTGTCTCTTTTGCCCCTTTCTCCTCAATGAGCAATTAAAAAAAAGTATATTTGTAGGTTAGATGGAGCAAACAGAACAACATGCTCTGGGTCACAGGTCTGTACGCTACAGAAAGCATTTATTCTAGCCGCTCAGCTAGCTTATCTAGAAGCTGCAGCCAGTCCAGACTCTGGAAAACAGCCAGGATTTTGTGATATAGTCTGAGGTAAAACAGTAACTTTTTTTTTTTTTTTTTTTTTTTNATTTTTTTTTTTTTTTTTTTTTTTTTTGTACAGCATATCTTTCAGTTAGAAGTTCTGAGGAGGACAAGTGATTTTCTGATCTAGAGATCTACAGTGAGGGCATGTTTGACCCTTGAGCAATCATTGTTCATAAACCATTAAGGGGTGTGTGTGTTTAACAACAGCAAATAAAAAAAAACACCTGAAAACACACAGAAAACCCAACCTGCCCCCCCAAAAAAACCCAAACAAGAAAAAAACAAGAAAACCCAACAAAATACAAGCAGATGAATTAATAAAAACTAGATTTTTTTCTCCTGGAGTATTTTGAGATGCCAGCTGAACTTGCTTGTTAATTTTAAGATATAAGCTTGTTTTTCAAGTGTAGTATTGTAAACATTGTGATCTGACTGGTGATTTCAAATATCCCACCTTTGAAAGGCATCTTTTATGCACCTTACCAAGTGTTAATTTTATTTATTTTTCTTTCCTCACCCAGCAGGTGTCAGATGTCATGACTGTACTGTAGTAACTGGTATTAGCATATTGAGCAGTTCAATTAGGACCACAAATACATATGGACTAGATGGGTTTTTGTTCCGTGTACATGTATTTGTTTCCAGCTCTTTATGGCTTCTCTGGTTCATTTTACTAGTAAATTATACTGCTTGGCCAATAAGGAGAGTTTTCAATGCATTACCAACTCTTCTGACAATAGAAAGTCTGTGGTGGAATGTACTCCACAGTGGTTATGATAAAAGCAGAACATAAAATGTGTCTGTGTATATAGCTATAATGCAAATCAAATTTTCCATATGCAGCTTTAAACCTGGAAGTCTCTTTAGAATCTGTTCCAGTCTGGTAATTTTATATGAGAGTTTCTTGACAATTCATAAAATTCATAATTACTGTTAAAGAGTGCTCAGTGATTTCTCACGGCTGTTGTTTACAAGGGTTTCGTTGTTGGGTTTTGTTTGTTTGTCTGGTTGGGTTTTTGTTTTTTTTTTTTTTTTTGTTTTGTTTTTTTTTTTAAATAACGTATATAATAAAAATGAAGGCCCTCTTTATGTTTTGAATTTCTATTATGGTCAGATAATATAGTCAGGTACTGAAAAGTACTAGAAATGTTAGTTTATAATACTAGTATACAGGAAGATACAAAACCTGAGAATTTCTGAGCGCTATTTAGTAAGAACAACACATGGTTTCTGGTGGCCAAGGTTACAAATTAGTAGTCTTCCTTAGTGAAATTATTTTAGAAGTTAATGGCCTTTCATATGCAAAGGAACTGTAATTTTTGTACCTGCCTTATGAAAGAGAAGACTTCTTATCTAGTGGAGATGTCATTGCGCCATCAGTTTTCATAGGCTGCAGAAAGAAGAGTTATGAATTGTAAACATACTGTAGAAACATTTATCTACTTACCAATAATTTCATTGTACAAAGGACATATCCTTTTTATCACACTTGATCAGCTTATTATAGTAAATAGGGTATGCCAGTTGATATCAAGAGACCTGTTTCCTATTCTTAGCTTTACTATGGACCTGCTATCTGACCTTGAGCGAGTTACTGCACTTATGTATGCCTCTCTTGCCCCACTTAGGATTTGTCTGTAAAGCGATGTAGGGCAGAAACCGTTACTTCTCATAGTATTTGGTTTGTGCCTTTCACATAAGGGCGCCAATATCAATGTCAGTATTTCACTCCTCTGGGCACTACTGTTGCACAGATAAATAATAGACTATACTAATAATTGAATTTTAGATGGTAAAGCAGAAAGAATACCTGAGCTGTTAGTTTTTTAGCAACCAGCAATAATGGAGCTTTTATCTTGCTTTTACTGTGTGTATTAGAAATAGTTCTCTTCCACTTGTTTATCTGCAAACCTTGATTATAGGAAAAACAAAATCAGAAATTAATAGCTTTAATCTCTAAGGCTTGGATATAACAATACATTTATCAATGGAATAAGGTGTCCCATTGATGATTGTGCTGCATTGGTCCAATTAGATTTTGCTTATCTTTTGAAACAATAGAAACTTTGCTTATCTTAAATCATAGACTAGACACGCGCAGCTGTAGTTATAACTGCTCCTTTTCCTCAGCTTTATGAAATACAAGCTCATTTAAAGAGATTAAAACTCAGAATATGTTTTCTTGCTATATGTGCCTTCAACAGACTATTTTGAAAATCCTTTGACTTACTTCTAGCAAGTGTTTGTTTTAAGTACAAAATGTTTGGTTGGTAAGACTAATGCGATAGTAATGGGAAGTAGTTAATCATGGTATTTCCTTAGTAACAAATTTGAATAGACTTTACGTAGCTTACAATTTAAGATTACTTCTTTATGGATTTTTCCCATAACTTAAGTTCCACCCTTATTTTTCCAGGATCTAAATGTTTGAGTGTTTCTACTGGTGTTTCCCATATAGTAGAATAACACTGATTCCGTCACAGTTCTAAAACCAGATTTAATTCTACAGATGTATAATAATGTAGAATTATACTGTAAACTCTTCTTAAACTCAAGGTCTGTCCTCTTTATTTCCTCTTTATTCTACTGCATAGTCTATACTGCCTGCATCAAATCTTTCATACAAAAATTCCTTAGAAAAAGCAACGGTGAGGGACAGAAAGTCCTTGTTTACTCCGAGGTGCTCTCTGATGTGTATTTTCTCTCTGCAGGATATTGTTAGACACCTTCTGTATAAGCACATCAACACTGTGAGGTCTCCGGTCACTTTGTTCTTGACATTCTTGAGTGAGAGCAGAGGGAAATAACATACACAAACTAAATACAGCATGGTGGTGAAGAGCCTCAGTTTGTGCTACCTGTCACTTAAGTGACAGAAAACTTCAGGTCAATCTAGTTAAAGCATGAAACTCATGCAATGCAAAGAAATGAATTTGCAAGGTGATCTTAATAGGCGGCTGAGAATGCTGTATTGTTCTTATCCAGCATGGATTTAAAACGAAAAAAAAAAAAAAACAAAAACAGCAGAAGAACAAGAGATTTAGGTTCACCCCCCCCCCCCTAACTAGCTCATGTTGCTGAATTGTTAGTGATGCAAAGTCAGTGTGTTTATCTGAAATGGTGGTGGTTTGCTGATGCAAGTAAAAGTTATGCAATTGCATACTGAGTCACAGGCCTGAAACACTGAAAACTTCGATAAAGTTTGGAAGACCAATGCTGACTAGCAGAGGTGAAGAAAGAAAAGAAGAGATGAAGGTGAGAGCTCAGAATGCAGTGTTGCATGAACAGTAAGCAATTAATGAGCATGACAGGCTTTTAAGAAAAAAGCTACCCAAGAAAGCCATGACAATGTCAGAATAGTGCATCCAGGACCAGACACTGCCAAAAGTGATGGATGCAGGAGTTAAACCTGAAGAAGGTGTCTGAAGAGAAATCACAATTCTTATAACATACCATCAACCTTCTGTGGAAAAGAGAAGGCATCAGTCTTTGTGCATACACATATTTTGGAAATTTTAGTGATTGTTTATGGCATGATAAACCGTTAAGATTTTCTTCAAGGAAGAAATTTTCTCTAGTTTTCCAGCAGAATAATGACATATAGGCAAAGCGTCAGTCTTAGCACGCATAATGTCAACTTTGAAAAAGCATCTACTCTTCATTTTTGCGTGAATGCTTATTAGTCTCTGAAAAACAAAACCCAACACTTATTAAGTAAAATCCAACAATAACATTTTAACCGCTTCTGCAAATGATGATGTCTTTTTTTATTTCTGTACATGCCTACTGCAAAACACAGCTTATGGAGAGTAAGCAAATCAGAACTTGTGGACATAAACACTGGATCTCTTCCAAAGGTCCAATTTATTTAATTTCAAGGCATGTTTGAGGATCTCTTCTTACAGGAATGCCTTAACAGCTATGCTAAGAAAAGGGTTGTGCACCCTGTCCAACAATCTACGATGCCTGATTACAATTTTTCTGTGGGTAGTGTAAAAGGGAGAGGAAGCTTTGGGAGATTTTCCAGGCTAACAGCATTTTCCCAACGCCTAGTGTTTTGCCTCCGGTCCACGTGAAAGCTGGAATCACTGTTGTCTTGTAGCAAGCTTGCATAAAGCCCACAAAATGTCAGTAATTTTGTAGTTTCATGTAGAGGTGATGCAGAGGAGAAAGGCAGTAAGCACATTTGTGTGCAGTTAATGTTTAGCAGGTGTGGATTTATTTTATTTTGAAAGCAGTTGGAACACTGATCTAGTTGGAAGATATTTTCATTAGTGAAGATGGCTTTGAAGTATGTATTGTTCAGCTGATAGCAATAAAAATGAATAATTATTGCAAGGTAAATGAATTAACCAAGACTATTTTTGTAAGTATAAACCTGAAAACCATGCAAGAAAGCAGTTCATCCCAGGATATTAGTTTCACAAAGCATGAATTCTCAAGTTTAGCACAATAATGTATTTTCATTATAATTGTGAGTCAGGTCTTGAAAAGCTTTCTGACCTTTCTTGAAAATCTATAGTATATTCTTAGCCAAATAACTTTTTTTCCTTGCTTATATGCAAACATACAGTTATTTTACCTTCACTGATAACTTTTTGGAGTATATTGGGAGCACCTCATGGGGAAGTTAGGAAATACTTAAATTAATCTTTAACTATGTAACTTTAATAATTGAGAAGCATGTAGGCTTTCTGTATTGACTATATATGCAACTGATTGAGCAAACGTGTATGAGATTAGACTTGGCATTGGTATCAAAATATAGGCAAAATTTGATTATTAAGTATTCATTTCAGAGATTATTAACTAATTTTTATTCTTAATTATGTGATATTAATATCCTCACTAATATCTACTGTCAATCTAAGAGCACTGTTGGGCTTTTGCTCTCCTATTTCTTCCAGTCATTTGAAAGGAGAATGAGGAGAGGGAGAGATATTATTACTATACAAAAACTTGACTGTTTTTCCTATACTCTAAACTGACTGCTCTTGGTTTTATCTATTTTTTTTTTTAATGGACTTTTTTTTTTGTGAAAAGAGAGATTGATTTCTCAAGTGAAAGGACAGCTATTTTGATGGAAATCACTTAGGTAGTAACAGTGCTACGCTTTTGAGTCAGCAAGTTTGTGAGTAGCCAGCACTTAATCTGATATCAAAGAAGTGTCATGCTTCTCCTGTTTTCAGATGTGCATTTCCTTATATATGCATTAGTGGACCTGCTTATGAGGCGTATCAAGGAAGCGACCTTGCTGAAGCTTTATCCAAGTCCAGATCCTCTCTCTGTGTGACTTATTGTACATAATCACTGGTGCTGGCATGAACAAAGAGAGAGGATCATGTGGTGACCGTCTGTCTTAAACTTACTACTGGGGAAAAAGGAAAGGAAAAGATGCTCCTTGCTGTCATCTTTTATTCTCTAAGCTAGGCAACTTTTCATGAAGTTCTGTGTGTGGAGCGGGCAAAAAAACAATCCAAATATATTTCCAGTGCTGCATGTTGTGATGTATTTTATCTGAACTGAGAGGTAAAAACTTTCAAGATACGTCTAGCGTGTTGGGACATACTTGTGTGTCGTACTACATTCCTCCTTTCTGTACCTGCTGCCGGGTTCGGGTGTGGGATCTCTGTGTGCAGCAGGATGATGCCTGATGCTGGCTGAGTCTTACGGAGTTACCCCTTTGCATCTGTGCACCTGTGACTTTGGTCTGAAACCAGGTCTGTGCTGTTGACTACAGCTTGCCTGTGGCCATAGCCGAGCTATGTTGCTGGGGTGGTTTCCTGATGGTGTGATGTTCATGAGCTTCTCTGGTGGCTCTGCTCAGTTACAATAAAGGGTGTTGGTAATCTGCACTAATGAATCAGTTTTACTTTCCTGGATAACTCCTTACTTGGGATTTCGAGCTCCAATGGAGAAATCTAAGTAGGATACCTAGATCTATATTATTAATTGACTTTATAATTTTTCCTGTTGATAACTTTGAAGACAAAATGAGATATGGGCATTTGGCCGTGCCAAGAAACTTTGGAAATCAAAGGAACTTGCGACTGAGTTAAAGAAACTTGTATGCTTTACAATAACTGAATACCACCACCTAGAAGATAACCCCCAGATAATAAAGACTTATTTAGAGGGTTTCATTTAGAATGCTATACAGCCAATTTCTTCAGTTTTATTAACCGTCTCCAGTCAAAGGTTTGTAAACTTAAATGGATTTTTCTAAGGTTTCTTACGTACTAACAGTCATCCCATCAGCACTGAAATATGTGCAGAACTTTGGACTGATACTGTCACATAAGCAAAGTATTAATGAGGGATTTTATTCTTCTCTTATTTCAAACTGAAAGCAACATTATTAAAACCCTTTCTAATTGTTCAGAAACCTGTAAAGCTACAATTAGTAGTAAAAGAGCTGTGTATCTATTACACACAATACTGTAAAGATTCATTTTCCTCCTCCATTATCTGTCAGCTCAAATTAACAGCCTGTTAGTTTATCTATGATAAATGCACTATATTTAATGCAGTGGGACAGTCTCTTAATTTGAGCACCTAGCATGGTGTCAGCCTAAATCTCCTTCAGCTGATTTAATTAGCAATGCTCCATGTTAATCAATTTGCAATTAAACTTTCAGACTTGTGCTAGGAAAAAGAATCCCTTCACAAAACAAAAAGTTAGAATTAGGCCAGTGATAAAAGTAATTTACATGGTTTTTTTTTTAGTAAATATGTTAAACAGTTGATGAATTATTCAACACTAGGTGTCTGTAACAGATTTACAGATTTTAATGAGCTTTTCCTTATTTGACTTCCCGCACTAAATTGTACTATTTCTTGCATACTTATTAATTAAAAAGGGTTCATTAACAAAATATATTCATCAATATATTATCTCTTACTAATAATGGCCCTATTTTTTCCATATTCAATGATTTATTACCTTAGTGATGTAGATTTTTTTTTTTCTCTGCGGGCTAAAACTATTTAACTAGTCTGCTCTCTGCTCATTTCTTTGTGAGGCATTATTTTGACTTCTATTCTCAAAGTTCTCATGTGGATATGTTTAGTGTTCAGGAATATGGGAGCCAGTTGTTCATGCTTCCTCTAGGTTGCTGCTCTTCCAGCCTGAAGATATCAAGTTCTTCATATTGCTCATTGAAGGCAGAAGTCCTTTCCTGGGATGCGTCCTTTCCTGGGATGTTACTTCCCCAATGTAGCAGAAGCCCTATTTTCTCGAAACCTGCCTTGACTTTCTCAGTGGGATGCTCTGGGCCCTTACTATGGTACGTAACATCTAGGGACTATGAAGTGTGCATTCACTGGCTGTATTTATTTTCCTGCACAGTATTGAGCCATGTTGGTGCTTTATTCTGCTCCAGGCAAATTCCCAGTCGGACTGGAAATGGTATTTGGTGGCTTATCGACTTTTTTCCCTTTATTCCAACCTGTTTGCAAATTCCTCCGTAGGGTGGGTTTTTGTTGCTTTTTGGGGTTTTTTTTGCTACCTGTTTACTGACTTGAATCTCTCTTGGCTGAAGTGTGCAAAGGAAACTCCCTACGTTGCTTTTGTAGAGATTTTTTTCTTTTGCCTTTGAGGCATTTGGTCACATATGTCCACATTAGAAAATGTCCATGTTAAAATGTAAGTTGTCTGTAATGTTGGAAAGGTTACTTTAAGATTAAAGTAAATCTGTACTTTTAAGCTTCTATCATTTTTACTAGAGCTAATTCGAGAAACTTGCTCCCACTACTATCTCTGAAAGAAGATAAAACGTTGAAGTCCTTGTGTCGTGTGTAATTATACTTGTTCAACTAAAGGTGAAGTATCCAACTTATTAAAATAACATAGTGTAGCTTTTCCAAGTTCTGCTTTGATGATCCAGTTTAAGTGAACATTTGAAATAATCCAGCCCATATATTATTGCATAAATTTGTCTAAGTTAGTTAGATTTTATGGAATCATAGAATGGTTAGAGTTGGAAAGGACCTTAAAGATCCATCTAGTTCCAACTGTCCTGCCATGGGCAGGGACACCTCGCACTGGACCAGGTTGCAGTAAACACTCAATGTGTTTGTAAGTGGTGGGAAAGGAGATAAGTAAAAGAAAATAATTCACAGAAAATAGTATAAAGCGATGGGAGCAGAATCCCATTTCCTCTGACTGTTCCGCACTCTCTATCTGGTATAGCCTGTCTTTTTTAGCATATGTTTCTCTAATATTAGGGCAGTCATAATTACTAGGACGTGCTACACGGGAGATGTAAATTAAGGCAAGCTTGTTGCTTGTAAAGAGCCCTGATATTTGCAAAGAGCACAACTAAGCATGTGATAACACGACGGATTAACCATATGCTCATTATTACTTTGCTGATCTGAGATTTCATGTGAATTAATTGGGGATTTCAACATAAGTTAGTTTACAGTCAAAATAAATCCACTCTAGTTTAAAAACTGTATGTACACATGCAACAGAAGAGATTTTTGATTTCTATAAAGGATGACTGTCTATATTTATCCGAAATGTGAAGTGTATACAGGTGTGAAAAAAATAAAATAATTTGTGTAGCTCATACAGCTGTAATTACTCAGGTTTCTTTGCTTTCATTGGATGTATACAAATCAAACTAGCAGCTTACTCATGAATCAGTAATGAGAATCAAAATCCAAATTAAGTACTGCTAAGATTTGCTGTCATCTCGCATTTCATTGCATCTCTTAGATAAACAGAAGATTTCCTCATCAGTTTTACCTAATAGCATGGGTGTGTGGGGAAGGGGAATAGTAGGCTAAACAAGGATTTTTATTCATTGAAGTACTATAGGTGCAAAATCTTAAAAATTCAGTCCTGTATTCTTCCTGTATTGACTTCAATCATTATCTGAAGTTATTGTTCCTTCTTAAAAATACCTTAAAGCTACCAGGGCTGTTTAAATTCTTAGTGCTATTTGTATGGCATTAGGTTAGATGTCCTCTTCATTGAACATTTAGCTTCAAGCTTTATTGTAAAAAACAATTATTTCCTGTGGGTTTTTTTTAATAAATTAAAAGATCCAAATATCTCCTGTAGTAGTTTCATCAATGTAGCTTGCTTCATTCTATTCGTAGTATTGTGCCTGAAGTTCAGCAAGAGTTTTGTTTATTAGAATTACAGCCGCTTCTGAAACACTCCCAAATCGGTCCTGATTCTTGCCTGTGAAGAGATGTTATGCATTCACAGAATCATTTGCATGCTTTTTTGCTATGTGAAATGCACATCAACAGTCCCAGTGCTGCATTTACAATACTTAGACTGTAATCCTTTATTAGTCTGAGCACTTCTCATTCGAGGAAGTGATTCTACCTGCCCATTCTAAAAGGTCCTGGAAAGTTAGGACTTTCTATTTTCTTTTTGTGTATTCCATCTCTTGCTAGTTGTGGGATTGTTTATTTAAACTGTGTGGGTTTTGTTCCCAGGTTACACAGCACCTTCAGAGTAAGGATTAGAATAATTAACTGTGACTAACAAATGACACCATTTTTTATATAAATTTTGAGATCAGTGATAATTTGTTTTAAAATAGTGTTTCATTTCAGAAAATTTTGTTTTTCAAAAAAATATTTGTGTCTGTAGCCTCCAGGTGTACACGTGTTTAGAAGAGGAAATGATACAAAATTTATCAATAGATTAAATATATTATCTTAAAGCAGAAAATGAATAAAATCCCCCCAATTGATGCATAACGAAATAATCAAAATATGTCCACCTTTCTTCAGCCAAATATACACTGCTTTTCCTTTTGTTAAAATAACATACTTCACCTGTCAAGAAATCTGAGAGTTTTTTGTTAATCTAAGTCCTTTTTCACAGAACAGCAGTACTTTTCAAGGCCACTTTTTATGATTTGGTATGAAACTTTTTTAGACAACCTAAAACTTTTTTCCAAAGCTGAACATTATTTTTTTTTTTTTTTCAAGCTAATAGATGAATGAGATGCTTCTACACTAACAGAAAACCTCTTACTACATCTCAGTGCAGTCCTTCAAAAAGGAGATGGATACTCAAGGATGTTGGGGAGGAACTGCTTTCATGTTTTCTTGAAAATTATGGGTCAATTCACTTTACAAAAATATACAGAAGTTAGGATTTAGGCGAAGAAATGCTTTTGCCCTGGAATTAACCATTTAGAATGGATGAAATCCAAGCTGAATATAAAGCAGTACCTGCTCCAGCAAAATTTGACATTCTACTGGGTGTTCTCGAACCATAGTCAAAGGCCACCTCAGGCAGTTTGAGGTAAATACACGGGGTCAAAGCGCTGAGTGAATACAGCCCAGGCATCGGAGACATTTTTCTGAAATGTAGATCAATTGTCTGGTTCAGAGAGCACCATTATTTTCTTTTCCTCCTTGAATTTACCCTCACTTTTCTACGTTACATTCACTTGCACACCATCAGACAAAAAATAAAAGCAAAATTCTGAAACCAAGACTTCCAGAAAAATAGTACTTTCCAGAGGTTACCACCACTAACTTCTGAGTAAACTTGCTCTTCTGAAGTTCACAGATATGGAAAAAGAAAATATGAAAAATACATGCCTGGGAATCAGAATATAACTAGCTTTTGGATAATGAAAATGCATCCCGTTCAGTTCTGAGCATGGTGGTGGCCTGCCTGTATACAATTTGCATTGAGTGCAGGGAGGCCACGGGGAACTTCCAGTCCTGTCCTTGTTCTCTTCAGAATTCGGAGCACATGCTGAGGCATCTCTTACTTCTAATACTCCTTAGATAGTAACTATATAGGAGAAGCCTGTGGATTTGCTTCACGTCAGCACAGTTTGCTGCTTAAAATATTTTTTTTTGCCTACACTGTATATTACTTGGATGAGAAAATGATACAATTTAGTCACCAATGCCAGTTTTTTCCACACAGTTTAGGTTTCTTAGAGCCAGTTTTTCAGAAGAGCTCCGACAGAGCTCTCTCTCTGTTCAGTAATGCTCAGTACACAGCGGCTGTAGTTATAGAGGAGGAAAGCTGTTGGATGCTGACAGCTAAATGGGGGGGAGGAAGTCCCAAATATTGATTCTGAGACTCATGTTGCAGTGGGTAGGAAGGTATGCTTTCTCCTGTAGTAGGCTTGCATGCTAAACTAAAAGCATTGACCATATTCTGTTGTTTATTCTATTAATAAAAGTGACAGTGTTTTTAATTTTTTTCTCAAAATTATTTGTTGCTTTCAAATTCTTTAGCTGAAGTTCACTCTTAAACATTTTCTTTTCTAATCTAAAAAAAAAAAAAGAAAAGAAAAAGGCCTTGCTAGTAATATGTATCACATTGCTGAGATTGATGAAACTTTATTACAAAGTCATCACTAGAACCAGAAGATAATGGCTCAAAGCACGATAAGTAACATTTTGGCTATTTATCTGTGATGCTCATGGTATGCACAAGAAAGGGAAGCGATGAACTAGGAAGCTCTGGTACCATTCCTTTTTCACTGAATCACTGACATCAGCCCGTGCTGTGACTCAGAGCCTTGTGCATACACTGAGATATGCCAGTTATTATTACAGTAGTTAGATAGGGTATGCTTCTACATGTAGTAATAATGTTTTTATCTTAGTAATTATATTTTTATCTCACTTCTTAAAATAACGACCAGAGCAAAGTCAGAATAAAGTCCCATTTGTGCTGACTACTGTGCAAACACAAAGTAGTAGCTTCTTCATTTGTCTACTCCAAAGAGAAATGACAGAAAGAAGGAAAAGAGGCTTAGCAGCTAGCAGGATGGTAATATCATGCCCTAAATCAATTCTGCTGTTTTCTTGGAGGAGGGGGGGGATAATTTACTTAAGTGATACACGGTCAAAGAGACAGTGTACCACAGATGATAAGAGAGGTAGAAATGATGTTAGAAATTTAGGGATGTTTTATCTGTGCTCACATAGAAGTTATTCTGGATAACAGCAAAGGCTTCCTAGAACTGTTCATGCAAAAGAAAGTCAGTACAGTTCTAATGATCAGGAAGTGTTTAAGAATTTTTAATAGGTCCAGGAAATTTATGATACTGCTGGAATATCTTTCCTGCATAAAAATTTTTATTTGTTTTTTTTTTTCATTTATTCATTTAATGGAAAAGCAATTGGAAGGCTGAACCCTGCTACTTGTGTTTAAAAAAAGCCAAACAAACCACAACCCATAACAAAAGACAAGAAATGGCAAATGATAATCATCTATTTTTCTCACTTGCTTTGCTTTTAATTTTCTTCTCAGATATTAGAACAAGGAGAAGGGAACTGCAGAACTGCTTCTGAACTGAGGACATGCTCTAAGTGCAAAGCTGTATTGAGGCAGTAAGAGTATCTTGGAAAAAGCAGTCAGCATGGTACTGCTTAGGTGTTGATTGGCAAGAGTGCTGAGAGTAACACAGTCTGCCTGATCACATGTTTGTATCTGCTGGGTAGGACCAAATTGCAGCGACCAGCTGTGGTCATATAGCTGAGCAAACACCAGATGGAAAGTTTTGGCTATTACTGCTGTAATTTGAAACTGTTTCAATGAAATAAAAAATAATTTTACTCTTCTGAATTGCACCCCAGTAATATCTCTGCCATTCTTTTCCTCCTTTCTTAAAATTAGCTTTTGAGAATTTGAAAATATCGACAAAGCACAACCTAGTGTAGTGTCAAAACAACAAACCCACGAGACGACAATCAAGAGAACCCGAGGGAAATTTAACGTGTATTTTTGTTATGTGATAAAATAGCGCTGTAATTTCTAGGGGAACTTTGGAACTTGTATGAGGGGCAGGGCTGCTGACTGGGGTGCAGTGTTTTAGAAACCACAGTCCTTATATTTGCACGGTGTGGCATCCTGTTGTACAAGGTCTGCATTCAGAGTTTATTTGGCTGTAAGGATCTGGGCAAAGCTTTTGAAGTCTTGGGTATTACATGTTACTTGCCTTGCTTCTACGCTCCGGGACTAGTAGCCTGACTAGTAGCCTAGTCTCCCTTGTGGAGGGCAAGTGAGTTTGCACTCTCGTTGTAGAAGTACTAGTTTTGATGGATCTCTCTCTGGGTGTCAGAATCCAATACTCTGACCAGGTTTTTCTAGTTGTTCCACGTGCAGAGGATATACTGTTTAATATCAGATTTGCTTATGCGAAGATATTTGATGTTACACAGGATTTTTGATTTGGTAGAATGATACAGCAATATACAGAAATCACAATACAAGTGTAAATTTTACTTAGCGAAACACAGCAATTACAATATACAGGTTAATCACAGTACCAACGTAATTTCTATTACAGGTCTCTAGAATATGTTCACTGTCATGATGCTGGCCATCCTGTCACCAGGATGCAATATATGGGTTGAAGCCACCTCAAGCCTGTTGCTGTCTTTGAAATTCTTTTGTTAGTTGCTCAGTTTTTATACACTGTGTTGGGCTGAGCCAGATATTCCCTCCCCCCATGCTGTCTGGGTAACTCAGGCATTCACACCTGAAACATTTGTACCATCAGTTATCCACTCAACTGTGATATAGTCAGTTGATCCACACAACTGTTGATAGCTGTTTATCTAAAACAGAAGACCACCCCTTGGTGCTACGGTAGTCAGCTGTCTTTGCAACAGCTGTGATCAGTCGTACCTTGTACTCTGAGCTTTGCAAGTGCATCACCCTTGTCTGTCTCTTCTGGGCCTTCTCTTGTAGGGGTTTATCGGCCAGTCACTCTGGGTGAAGAACAATTTTCAGCCTGTGCTCACACCTTATTAATGAGAAGTAGTATGCATTTGTGTTTTCCTCTGCTTGTTTGGTTTAGCTACAGTGGTTTAACAAATGCTAATGATTGAAGAAGTTGATTCCATATTTTACATGGTGTTTCTGTTGCTGATCTCTGGCAGGAAAAGGAAATTCTGCTCTCGTTTATACGGCTGGTAAGAGAGGTGAGGTTGAGCTCTTTTGGTAAAATTTGATTTGAAATTTCCCTAGACTGTAAATTCTCATTCAAATGAATCAAGCCATGACAAGCACAACCCCTTGCTCCTCTAAATTATATTAATGTAACTGAAGCAAGGCATTAATTTTCTCAAAAGGTTTTAAAACCTATCTTTCTTTGTACTTTATACACTTAATGTATTTTAATTATTCATTATTACTGTTTTAAATTTGCTTATAATTTTCAAAATGACCTAGGTATTGTGTAATTATGTTACTTTTCCATCTCTTTGAAGAAGGTTATACTTAGATGATAATACAATTTTTCCAAACTGTTCAGGAAAAAAGGATCCTTAAATATTGCAATAAAATGTAGGTCAGAGTGTAAAGTTAAGTTTACAACACTGACATCATATTGAATTTTTTCCACGTGTGGTTAAATGGCACAGGGAAAATGTTAAAGGAAGGGCCTGAAGTTGATGTAGATTTCATGGTGCAAAGTGTTTTAGGGACATCTTTGTGCAGAAGGTAGTAGACCTGTTCCATCCAAGAGGCTTCTGCAGATGAGGAGACTCTGGATCTCATGGAGTTTCATGTGTTTTGGGGGGAGTTTTCTAGTAGTACCTGGAGACAAAGTACATCAAGTGAGCCAACACTTCTGAGCATATTTTCCCATTCTTATTCCCTTGTATGCTGTTGACTGGAGGTTTAGATTGGATATTAGGAAAAGTTTCTTCATTGAAAGCGTTGTCAAGCATTGGAACAGGCTGCCCAGGGAAGTGGTTGGGTGGCCGTACCTGGAGGCATTTAAAAGAAATGTAGATGTAGTGTTTAGGGACGTGGTTTAGTGGTGGGCTTAGCATTAGGTTAACTGTTGGACTCCATTATCTTTAAAGGTCTTTTCCATCCTAAATGATTCTATGATTCTATTGCTAATAAAGCAGTTGCTATACAACAGCAAGTTGCTAAAGTAGTTTATCAATAGAGACACTTCTTTTGTTCCATGTTTTTTTCTCTGTCTTTATTTTTAAACACATTTGTCATGAAGATTTGACCTTTTTTAATCATTCCTCTATTGCTGTATTTTTTTGTTTCATTTGGAGTCAGGTATATTTGTATCATCATAATCTGTTTTGGTAGGCAGCTGAAAAATGGGGTGCGATTAGTAGAGAACAGTGCTGCACATTTCTGCTTGGAAGAAAGAAAAATCCTCAGTATTTTCAGAATGCTCAGGGCCTTTTCTGAGCTGCTTTGCTTCTGTGCTTTTTCTCCTTTATGTTGTGGTTGTTTTTCAGTTTGGTTTAGTGTGTTTTTGTTTTTTTTTTT
>VZSZ01001237.1:478026-560930 GCA_013398815.1 Ibidorhyncha struthersii | reverse complement strand
TCTCTCTATATTGGAGAGGTACAGATTTGATGAGTGGACTGTTTGGTAGATGAGGAATTGTTTGGATGGTTCCATCCAGAGGGTAGTGGCAAAAGGCTCAATGTCCCAATGGGGACCGGTGACGAGGGGTGTCCCTCAGGGGTCTGTATTTGGGCCAGTACTGTTTCATATCTTCATCAATGACATAGTGGGATCAAATGCGGCCTCAGCCAGTTTGCAGACAACACCAAGCAGAGTGGTGTGGTTGACATGCCTAAGGGGTGGAATGCCATCCAGAGGGACCTGGACAAGCTTGAGAAGTGGGCCCATATGAACTTCATGAGGTTCAACAAGGTCACGTGCAACCCCCAGTATCAATACAGGCTGGGGGGTGAAGGGATTGAGAGCAGCCCTGCTGAGAAGGACTTGGGGGTACTGGTGGAAGAGCAAACAATGTGTGCTCACAGCCCAGAAAGCCAACTATATCCTGGGCTGCATAAGCATAGCCAGCAGGTCAAGGGAGGTGATTCTGCTCCTCCACTCCACCCTGGTGAGACCCCACCTGGAGTACTGTGTCCAGCTCTGGAGTTCTCAGCACAGGAAAGACATGGACCTGTTGGAGCAAGTCCAGAGGAGTGCTGCAAGGATGATCAGGGAGATGGAGTCCCTCTCCTATGAGGACAGGCTGAGAGAGTTGGGGTTGTTCAGCCTGGAGAAGAAAAGGCTACGGGGAGACCTTATTGAGGCCTTCCAATACTTAAAGGGTGTTTTTGAGAAGGATGGGGACAAACTATTTATCAGGGCCTGTCACAACAGGACAAGGGGTAATGGTTTTAAACTAAAAAAGGGAAGATTCAGACTAGATATAAGGAAGAAATGTTTTACAATGAGGGTGGTGAAACACTGGCCTGGGTTGCCCAAGGAAGTGGTAGATGCTCCATCGCTGGAAACATTCAAGGTCAGGTTGGACAGGGCTCTGAGCAACCTGCTCTAGTTGAAGATGTCCCTGCTCACTGCAGGGGAGTTGGACTAGATGACCTTTAAAGGTCTCTTCCAGCCCAAACTATTCTATGATTCTATGAAAAACTGCCATGAAATGTTGAATCAGAAATGCCAAAAGTTTTACTTCAGTATTTTTGATCAAAATGAAAAGCTTAATTCAGGTGAGATTAAGATTTAATATATGTGGCTTCCTTGCTTCGATACCTTTGGGAAATGAGGTTCTATTTTTTTTTTTCTTGTAAGCGTTATTCTCCTGTTAGCTTATTTAGCTACTCACCCAGAATTATTAATTCTGGGATAGCTGAAAGCAGCAGAATGAATGAGATGTCTCATTTTATCTGTTGATGCTGGTATTACACTTCAGCTGCTGTTTTCTGGAGGAGACTGCAGTTATTGTTTTAGTTTTAAATGAATTGGGGAAAAACGTCCATCATCTATAGCAACTCTGCTGCTGTATGTTGCTCCAAGGCCCTACTTGAATTAACTTTATATGAAATGGAGGAAAAACAAAAAAAGAGAACAGCAAAAACTACTCCATAGGTCATATGTAAGGTTGAAAGCTCATCTGTTGGAAGAAAGGCAATGCTTTTATGCTTGGACAAACATTATTCTTTCTATGTTTCTAGTCTGAGATAAAACAGTAGTTATGAGCTCCTCAGATAAGAAATTTTAAGTTAAGATCTTATCTAGATGATAGATTTTATTTTTTTTTTACCACTTTTTTATGGTGGTGCATATTGGAAGGAGTAATGATAAACAAAGTTCTATAGAAAAAGAACCAGTACTTCAGGAAAGAGTTTTTTCCACTTATAGTGTGCAATGAATACCATGGAGAGAAAATGTCTATATCTTGAGTTACTTGGAAAACTTGGATCTTTGATTTTAAGCTGAATGGGGGGTGAGGGGTGGTTTTCTTTTGTTTATGTTGGGGTTTATTTTCATTGTATTTGCTTGATTTATATGAAGGAAGAGTTCAAGACAAAGTGAACCAGTGGAAGAGGGAGGAAAGACTTTGCTGCGTCTGTGACTAATAGGCTTTATATATGACAATATTAGCCACAGCTCTTAGGTTTTGTGTCAGCTCAAAAAGTGTAAATCTAGGCTGAATAAAAAGCATGGAAATTCTCCTTGTCCAGGTGTATAACTGGTTGCACAAGGTAGAGACCAGTGGAGATTGTCTTCCTTCTCATTTCTTTGCTAGTGATTTACTGAAACCTTTTTAGTAACCTTTTCTGTTTCCAGTATGGCACCCCAGTTCTGCAGCAGAGGTATCTATCTGCAAAAGACACGTAAGCCATTTCAGACCCATACCCAAGGAACTTTTCCCAAGTCTCTTCAGAAGACAGAATGAACAGTGCTGTGCATTCCTATCACTTAGCTTTGAAAAGTGTGAGCAAGTATGCCTTTTGTTAAAGTTCATGTTTAGACCATATGCCTTCGGAGTGGGAGAAAATTATTATAAACCAAAAAACTTTTCATGAAGCATTTAAGCAAAGAAAATGTCTACCAATTTTTAGTGATATGTGAAAACAAATTCAGTATGAGCCTGTTTACTTCCAGTGTTTTTGCTTTTTTATACTGTTCTGTGGAAAAGTTTCTCAAAAGCAACCTCAGAGCAGAGATGTGAGTGTTCACTGAGAGTGGAAATAAAAATACAGCACTATGGAATATTTTCAAAGCTTTCCATTTGAATCAGGAACATTGCTTTTTTAGTTTATTTTTTTATCCTAGTTTTCCGTCTTGTGTATTTCCTGGAATGATTAAACATTCAAAACGGCTATTTTTGAGATGAACTATTTTGTCATCATAAACCCAACACTTCTAAATTTCCAAGATCTTTAATGACTAAAATCTGTTAAAGGGATTTGCAAATCTTTTCCACTCTAGTTGATCTGTTATTGTTTCTCATTTCTACCGCAAATTCTTGGAAATACTAATCAACAAGACTAACAGGATGAAATATTTTTCTCCTGTGGCGTTACTTTCGAATTATATATCAATGAGATATGTGCTTGCATAGGAAAATAGGTTTTAAACCCCCAAAACCCACAAGAACCCCTCAAATTTGTCCTTTAGAATGGAGCACAATGTCTGTGTCTGTGTTTTTACTCCCTCTTTGGCACTGGCGTATTGCTCAACCTGTTTTACCATATCTGTATTAACTCACTGACCGTCTTTTAAATGACAATCCTAATCAAAGATGAGGTTGAATTTTTATAGCTTCTCAAAAGTAAAGATGTCTGTTTTTATGGAGAGGATTTCTGTACTTATTTATAGACCCGCTGTCCTTTATAATTTACCTATTAGTTATAGAGCGGACAAGTGTATCAGAGTGTTTAACTTCTACTTATTTGTGTGTCAAACATCTGGTACTTTACAACTCTGACCTACATTTTTGATACTGGGTCATGGATTGTTGCTCCAACTGTGCAACTCATGCATATGTATGATCCAAAATCATAGATCATATGTATGATCTAAAAATAGTAGCCAAGTTATTGTCAATTATGTCATTTTCTTGCACTGCAAAGGATGGAATTTCCTATATATTGTTGTAGTTCATTAACCTTGGGTGTAGAAAATCTTTATTGGACAAACAATGAATGTCAAAGATCTCTCCTGTTTCTCCAGGTAACAATTTCACAAGATTTTTATTTTTCTGTATGTATATTAATTTCAACAGGAGTTTTATAAATATCGTTATGAAGTTCTCATATTATGATTAAGAAGTTAAATAACCAATTAAAACCAAAGAAACCTGGGAAGGTTGTTTCTTTTGGGGGTGTTGTTTGGTTGGTTGGGTTTTTTTAAGACAATTCTATGGGGTTTTTTTCTTTCTTTTTTTTTTTTTTTTTTAATACAGGAAGAGTAATGAGATTTTCAATATGCTCCTGAAACTAAAAAAGACAGGACAGCATTATGTTTCTGTTTTATTTATTTATTTAGTATAACCACAGATATTCTGACTTCAGTTGTTTGTAAAATGTATCGAAGTATTTAAGTTCCACTGTAGTGCTTTCTCTTGCACGTACTCCTAGATGGTGTTATTTTTAAATCCTTTCAAAATAATATGAAAATATGGAACCATCATCATTGGCTGAAGGATGTTTGTATACAGGCATCCTCATATTACAAACTCAACATCCAGCTTTTTAATTTACGAGGCCTTAATAGGAGCTCTAAACATAGCACGGTTTTCATTATTCTGTCTCTCACATGCCATCACTGCAAATAATGGCAAATTCCTCTTTTGGCCAACAGACTTATTTTTATTACAAGTAACTTCCAATTAATATCTGGGCTAGGCATGTCACTAGAAGGGAAAGCAGACTGTCTTTTGTAAGATGTTATTTTGCCCTACTGTTATTGAAGTTCTGTCGAGACCAACATGAGAAGACTAAGATGTGTCAGAGCAGTAATTGATTGTATTAGTACTTCTGAAATCATATCATGTACAACCTGACATAAATCTAGTGTAACTAGATGCAGAGTTAGACTTTAAGTTACAGAAATTCAGAGATGTATACATTAATCTCGATATTTTTATGGTATGATCACCGAGCAGCTCACTATAGGTCTTTACTGAAGTGATGAGAATAATTCCATACAGAGATCTCTTGCGTGTCTAGAGATAGCAAACATATTTGGTTGATGGGATTTCACAGCAACCAAAGCTTTGCAAGTTAATGTTTACTTTTAAATGGATGCTCCATTTGAAAACAAGGAAAACTTGGAAAAAAAAAATGCAATGCTTGTGGTACTTAGTGATATTTTATCAAAAGCTATGCTTCTGGTGGGAAGCTGCAGCACAATATGGTTGTGATAGCATTGTCTATTTACGTGGTTAAAGGATCTACATAACAAAGGAATTTATTACCTTAGCCTGTCGAGTACATTAAACTAGTAGCAGGAAAACAGCAGGATTCTTTTAATGTACTGTCATTTTAATTCATTTAAGCATTACATATAACATTTTTTTACAGATTTTTTTTTACAACAAAATATTGTTTAAAAGCCAGAATCATTTAATCATTACTAAAGTCACAAACCTCGAAAATTTGCATTTTCTTTTTATTGTAAACTATATTTACTATTGAAAATTTATATATAACTTACATATGTCTTCATACATATTTTCTTTGCTGCAGTTTGTTTTTAAAATGTTGCCAAGTATGGTTTAATGACCGTACTTCAGTAGTGTATATGGGACAGTTAATGTACTAATTAATACATACAAGTCCACAGCAGTGAAATCAAGGAGTTTATGGTTTTTTGGGAACACCATTACAAAACACAAGGATTTAATTCTGTTCCATTCTTGAAGGTTTATCTGTGCCATTACTTCTGTCTTTGTTCTTCTATTGACCCACTGAACTTACTTTTATTAAAATGAGAAGAACATAATTTCAGTCTATTCACTTATGCTTGTAACAGCTTTTGATGGAAATTCCTCAGAGCATAACCTTATTTCCTGGTGGTGTCAAATGTTTTCACTGCTTTTACACTGTACAAATAATAGCTTGATGCCTCTCTCGAAAACGGAAGGAAAGAGATTTTGAGCCTGTTTGTTCTTATATAGCACTTGCTATCCTCCCTAATGATGTTGTGTCACTGTCACAGCTCTTTAAGACATGTGAAATAGGAGTCACGTGTTGTAACTGCTTAGAGTAATACTTTTCCTATAGGAATTTGCTTTCACAAGAGTTAAAGATTGTTTCACCTACTTTTTTTTTTTTTTAATGGAAAAGTAAGAGTTAATTTTACAAAGGTTATTCATTTCCATAAACTTACGATGGGTAAATGCATCTAACCTAAATGGGTAATGTCACAGATTGAAAATAACGAGCCAGAATGGTAATATAATTACTTCTTTTTATAAGGAGTTTAAATGAATGTTTGGACTGTAGCATTCTCTGGCCTTGTAACATAGTAATTTTATATTTTGAGAAGCAGTTTGGGTGATGTTCTCCAGCATTCTGATGGATCTTTAACCCATAGTGTTACAAATCATGTAGTACACAGAGTGGCATGTCTTGGGATCGCCATAAGCTTAGTAAAGTCTGGTTGAGTGCCTGCTAAAGTCAGAAAAGTAACCCACTGAACACTGAAACTCTGGCTAGTCTACTGTGTGACTTCAAGTCTCATAATATTTAACAAAGAATATACCTTAAACTCTTCTTGAGTGTCAATAGGAAAATTATCAAAGCATTCTGACTTCAGGCAACTAATTTTCTGTGTTTGCTTTACCCAGCACGTGTTCAAAAATGTGTTGCTGATTTCAGAAGAAGCATTCAGAAGAGAATAATGCCAACTAGTACATGACACAACTGGTTTTGTGCTGTGGCAGTTAATACTACAGGAGTGAGATATGAACCAAAATTATTAACTCTCAAAGCAGACGTGGTTTTATACTGTCTGCATTTCTGTAATGGAAATAATGAAATGCTAGCTAAAGGATGAAGTAGCTGCATTTTAGATAAAATTTTAAATACAGCAGGAAATACGTCTACTGTTGACATCCAAATTGCTGGAAGAATATGGACTTGTGCTTAATACACAGTACTTGGTTTTTGAATTGATGAAAAGGCAGGTGTCACGATCTCTTAGTTTTATTTTTCTGGGAAAAATATAAAATACTCCATTAAAAGTGGACGAGTAGCAAGGGCTTAAGCGCATGTTAGCAGTCCTTGTAAATGTGAAAACTATAGGGACTTGAGAAGCATTAAAGTTTACAACCTTTATGGGTATTCATTGTGATGGTATTTGGAAATGTTTGTTTGAAACGAAAGAAAAAACCCAAGTTCTTAACAGGAGACCAAAGAAAAGGGCATTGATGAAACTTACAGAGTAGAAACTCTTTAAAACATATCTGTTGCATTTCAGTATAGTAGTAAAAGAAGTTTAACTCCGTAGAGGACTTATCAGTTATGAAAGCAATGTCATTAAGACATTGAGAGCCATCTGCTATTTAACAAAATATAGCAGAAACTTCTTGAGAAATCTTCTGCATTATATTTTTAGAGAGAGTCTATTTTTTCAGAGTGAGTGGGACAAGACTAGGAAATTAGAAACAAGCTTCCAGGCTGTAGGATCTATATGTGGAAATGTGTGCATTTAGGTATCTACAAGCCTTAAGATAATCAGATGACTTAGGAGTGAAATTCTCAAAGCACTTTGCCTCCTAGCCGTTTAGATATTTTTTGAAATAATGAAAGCATCCTTTCTTCTTCTATCCTTGACTTCTAGGGTGTCGGGATGTGCTGGTTGACTTTGGTTGTTTCCTGGGTAAGAGGCACCAACCAGCTCGAATATAACCTTGGGACACAGCTTGAGAGCATCCTACAGCTCAGTAATGTGCTTGATGAGCGTCCTAGGAAAGAATCACGGTTTATAAATAGCTCCAGATATAATTAGCACACCTTTGCTTCCCTAAGAGGAGGGAGTAGCAGTAGCGTAATGTTGTTGGTTGTGTGGTGTAAGGCTTGGTCTGTTTTGTCACTGGCCAAAGTGTCACAGAAAAAATACTGGAATCACGTAAAAGTTGTCCTTTATATCCTCTCTCTTGAGACTTGTGGGGAGTGTTAGGTTGGATAGCTGTACTGAAATCTGTGTGAGGATGTACATTATTATCTCAGGAAAAAAGTATTTATAGACATCTATGTACAATCTTGCTTTTTAGAAAAACCCAACACCCACTGCCTTTTGGGGGCTTTTAGTTTAGTTCCTGGTTTTGGTTTAGTCCCTTTATTATGTTTTCTTTCATTTCTATATCTCTTTCAGACAAATGGTTTTGTTACTCAGATTTTCATGATACAGGGTTTGGCTGAACAATATTAATGTTTTTAAAAGTAATTCATAGGCCTATCTCTCTCACTTGCCTTTAGCAAGTCCTTTAAAACTTGAAAAATATGAATTCCTGTCTCTGACCAAATCTGAAATGTCAAGTGCAATTTCATAAATTACACTTCTAAAAGACTTAAAAAGGGAGAGAAACTTGGAGAAATTAAAATCAGTAACTCTGGTTATGTGTATCTGCAGTTTGTTTCTCCACATACATGTTAGAATTGTTTGAGGATTTATGAGACTGTTATAAATAGTTGTAAATGCTCTGTGCAAGGAGGTCTTTCTCCCTCACAGTCACACTGTTTTTCAATTGCTATTAAAGAGAATAAGGAGTAGCATACATCTGGAGAAAGACCAGGTCCAGCACGAAACCTCGTAGAAATAGTTACAACTTTGTTAAGCTTGCTTGAAGGGTTTGAATAGTGAGGATGATATTTGCAGTGAACAGCGTGATTTTCTTATACCCTTTTTCAAAGAGGTGTACTGAGCTAAAGCAGACCTCTATCAAAGTTGCCTTAAAGTATTTGGTGGTGCTTTTATCTGGGGAGCAAAGTCAATTAAAACATACATGAAATTCCTGGCTTCTTAAAAGTCAATGATTGATTTAAACAGGTGAAAATGTAGTGCACTAGGTCAATTTCTCTTAAGAACTATGTAAATACAATACTTATTTGTGACTGTCTCATGAAGGAAGAAAAGATATTGTCATTATTGTTTGAATAATATGGAATACATGAATGTATTGGTTTAAAACACTGTGTGTATTATAGGTGATAACTGCAGGCAATTATAAGAACATGTTTGGCTTGTATTTACAGTAAAGCAGTAATTGATGGAATATCACTTTCAAATGACCAAGGACTGGTGTTTCCGTATATTTTTCCTTTTTCCAAGTGTTTCAGGAAGATTAATATATCCTTTATTAACTAAATTGTCATATTCAAGAAAGTGCTGTATTTTTTTTTTTTCTTCTCGGAATGAAGAATACTGCCAAGGATTTTTTCAACTTTCTCTGCATAATTGCTTTTTTCTTTAGGTCAGGAAAGTGTCTGTTTCTCTGCAGATTAAAAAAAAAATTAGCAAGCAGAAGCTTTATCTTTTTTTTTTTTTTTTTCCTTCCTCAAGTATCTCATTGTTTTCTCTGTATTTTTATGCTTCATATCTTGGCTCTGTGTTTTGTTGTTTTTTTTTAATACAAGTGAAAATCAAGTGTAGATCTCATCATGTCAATAAATTCCATCAAAGTTAGTTGTGTAAGAAACTGATTTCCTATAGCAGTAGATATACAATTTTAATAAAGTGCCCTTAGCCTCTTTCACTTGTCTTTTGTGAAAGTCTGTCTGCTTAGTGAAACAATGCATACAAGAACCCTCAAAGTAAAGCTCTAGACATTGAAATTTATGGAGGAGGGAACCTATTCTGTGAGCGCTACTTCAAACTCTGCACGTGTGTGGAAAAAACAGGGTGCTTGGCAGTAGAAAATCCTTTTGTGAATTTGTCTGATGAGTTGCTGTGATGAATTCTATAAAATCTTAAGGAAGCTGAAAAAATCTTTATCCGTGTGAGAGTATTTACAAAATCGCAGAGTGGCTGAAGTTGGAACGGACCTCTGGCGATGGCCTTAGTCCAACTTCTTGGTCAAAGCAAGGTCAGCTGCAGCGGGTTGCTCAGGGCTGTTTTGAATATCTCCATGGATATCTCCACAAGCTCTCTGGCAACCTGATCCCTCTTACAATTAAAAAGCTTTTACTCATGTTCAGTTGGAATTTCCTGTATTTCAGTCGGTGCCTATTGCTACTTGTCCTGTCACTAGATACCAATAAGAGAAGTGTGACATGGTATTCTTTACACACTTCCATCAGGTGTCTAGACACATGGGTAAGATGAGCCTTCTCCAGGCAAGACAGTCCCAGCTCTCCCAGCTTCTCCTTCTATGACAGGTGCTCCAATCCAGTGGAGCCCTTCTCTGGACTTCCTCCAGTAAGTCCTTGTCACTCCTGTACTGGAGAGCCCAGAGCTGGACCCAGAATGCTGGTTGCATCTCACCAGTGCTGAAGCCCAGGATATACTGTTAACTGTCTTTGCCTCAAGGGCACGTTAGTGGCTCGTGGTCAACATTTGGTGTTCATCAGGACTCCCAGGTCTTGTTCTGCAAAGCTGCTTTCTAGCTGGCTGCTTTTCAACCTTCTTCATAAAAGACAGGAAATCCTAAATTTTGATGTTCCCTCTTCACATAGCTTTTTTTCTCCCCTTGCTTTTGCTAAGGATAATTTGAATATGCTATGAGATTTGTAGTCTAAAGTGCTGCTTATCAAATCTTGAAGAGGCTGTTTCTTCATTCAGAGGCATACAGACCTGGGTTCTTCAGCGGGTTCCTTTGCAGAACTGATGACATTTGCCTTAACTGCCAGTTCTGCAAATCAGCCTCTTCAGAAAAACAGTACAAATGTTAAATTTATCAGCAAGTTTTACAAGAAGTGAGGAATTGTGAAAGGAAGTTGAAGTTTTATGATGTTATTTCCAATGTTAATCATGCTGGCTGAACTTCTAGATTATTTTTACTTATAATAAATCTGGTTGATCCTTGCATTATATGAAATGTGTTTAGAAAACTTGTGAAAGGTTTTTCTAAAATCTTTCTTAAAAATGGTTAACTTTTAGCCATTTTCTTGTTATAATTGTCTTTTTCCGAGTGAGTGAAAAATAATTCCTGCAAAGGGCTGAAATAATAGTAAATCTTATTTTAGTCAGCATTAATATACACAGGTTGTATGCTGCACTTGTCAGAGGTGTACCTTTTAATGCGGCATATGATGACTGTTGATTACGACTACCTCCTCCAGAGGGTCCTGTAAGGCACTTAGCTGGTATCTCTGAACCCCGGCATGTTTGCCTTCATACTTTTAGGCTTTCATGCCCCCAGCATGCGTGGTCTACCGGGAGCACAGTTTGTTCTGGCATTTCTAACCACCTCTTTTTCTGAATATCAACAGTATATGATTATACATCACTGAATTTAAGATTACATATTTCTTAAAAATATTATGATTATTATTCAGGTATCTTGATTATATTTGGATACTTTGTTGGTAATTTATAGGTTCCTAAATCAATGTAGCATCCTGCCCTGTATCAGGAATAGTGTAGCCAACAGAACTAGGGTAGTGATCATCCCCCTGTACTCAGCACTGGTGAGGCCCCACCTCAAATCCTGCGTTCAGTTTTGGGCCCCTCACTACAAGAAAGACATCGAGGTGCTGGAGCGTGTCCAGAGAAGGGCAATGAAGCTGATGAGGGGTCTGGAGCACAGGTCTTATGAAGAGTGGCTGAGGGAACTGAGGTTGTTTATCCTGGAGAAAAAGGGACTGAGGGGAGACCTTACCGCTCCCTACAGCTACCCGAAAGGAGGGTGTAGAGAGGCGGGGGGGTCAGTCTCTCCTCCCAAGTAAACAGGTGACAGGACAAGAGGAAATAGCCTCAAGTTGTGTCAAGGAGGTTTAGATTGGATATTAGGAAAAATTCCTTCACTAAAAGGGTTTTCAAGCATTGGACCAGGCTGCCCAGGGAAGTGGTTTAATCACCATCCCTGGGGGTATTTAAAAGATGTGTAGATGTGGCACTTAAGGATGTGGTTTAGAGGGACTCGGCAGTGTTAGGTTAACAGTGGGACTCGGTGATCTTAAAGGTCTTTCCAACCTAAATGATTCTAGATTATGAATCAGTTGTTCTTTGAAAAAATAACTAAGCATGTTTTAGAAGTTCGTGACCTCTTCTGCACTTGCTGCAACGATTGCTAGGTTATGATGGCGGTGACACTGATAATGTGTCTAATGTAGCCAACATATTAGGAAAGGTTAATTGCTAATTTTTAATTGTTGTTTTAATTTTTAATCAGTGGAATAATTATACACTCAATCTAGAGCTGATCATCATTAAGTGAATATACATGTAGGAAATTCAAAACAATTATGGATCTGAGCATCTGCTCAAGTGTCACCTTGCCGTCTCTTCTAAAATTTTGGCTAGAAGACCCAAATGCTTCTGAATTCTTATAAACATGAGAAGGTAGAAATTTCCATCCTATAACAATGCAGAGATGCATCTAGTCCTATGTTCTCAGTGGCAGCTACTTCAAAAGAAATAGTATCTATATAGATATGTAGAATAAAATAATTGTAATCGTCACTATTATTTTGAATAAAATCAAGAGGAATCTCTATTTCCTTCTAAATCTAGAAAGACTTTGTCTTTCAAAGCACCTCTTCTTGCCCTTCTCCATGCCCCTGTCAAAAGCAGGGGGAGGGAAAAAAAAAGGAAAAAAAAAAAGAGATAGGGGATGTTGAGAGTTCAAAAGAATATATTCTAGGCTTAATCATTACTTAATTGAAGCTGGCATGTTGTCTTGCCTATTAGGCAACATGAAGGACTTCAGCAAGCTCTGCTCAGTGCCTCTTGTTGCTTTAACCAGCTGTAGGGGACATGGCGCCAGTTTGCAGCCGCTCTCTGTCACTTCTATTGAACCTCCATAAACCAAACCAGCAAAATGCACATTATCTATTGTACTATATTATAGGTATATTTAGTCTGCTTCAGAGAGACCTTATATGTGCATATATTTAAACAAATTGCAAAACAATTTTTAGTGGATATTTATTAAACTCTTCTTGGCTTCTCTGGACATATTTGGCAGGGTTTTGGTGGAAGGGCTCTGCAGGAGTGCCCTGCATGGGAGGAGGCCACAAACTCCTGTCTGCTGCTTTTGCTGGTTCCATTTGTCTCAAAGACTGATGTAAACACCCCATCGTATGCCAACACTGCAGCCTATTAGGCGAGTACGTGGTGTCCCTGCTCAGGTGTCTTTAAGAAAGAAGAGGCAAGAAGATGCTATTGAAGATGCGGAGGAGCTGGTCTTGGAAATTCACTATTGAAGATGCACTCTTCTAAAGAAACTTGCAAATGTGCTTTTGGAAGGAGGTGTTCAGTGCCAAACTGGTGCACTTCTGAAAGGACTATAGGGGTGGGTCACCCACATTGGGGCACAGACAAGGATGACAGCCTGTGGGCTACACATGCCAGAAGCAGGGACACCCCCTGAGTAACCCTGCAGCCCATGAAGGACTGATGCTGGAGCAGAGAAAAAGCACCAAGATACAAAAAGCAGCAGGAGAAATCCGCTATGCACTGCCCCGAATCTCCTGTGATGCCTGGCATGGCTCAAGAATAACCTGTTGGGCCCATAAGGAAAGTTGAGATGAGGCGCAGAGGAAAGGTGTTTGGTGTAGGATGAGTGTGGGGAAGAAGAAGGAAGAGTATTTACTGAAACAGTTGGTGTGTTGGTTTTTTTCGTGCTCCCCTCTTTTCCCAGTACCCAAATAAGTGATCAGAAGTTCGTGTTGATTAACAATAAATTAAATTAAGTAAAAGTTTTCCAAGGTGAGGCAGTTTTGCCCGTGACAGCCCCTAGCAAAAGAAACAGCAGCTCTTTGATTCAGTTACTTCAGCAGTGGAAGTTCCCAGGTTCTCTGCTGAACATGCAGCTATTCCTGACTTAAGCTCGTATCTAAGCAAAAAAATTATTGATACTATGGAACCTTTGAGAGCTGTAGAAATGAAACGCCAACTTCAAGGTCAAGCTTTCAGTTCAATTTCTGATTCAATTTATTTATTTAACCTAAAGAAAACTCATGAGATGTAAAACATTTGACTTCTAATGTGATTCTTAAAAGAGGTGATACATTTATACTTGTACAAAAACATTCAATATAAAGGGCAGCTGTCAAAAAAACTATTATATAAGGAAACCAGGTTTAAAAGGAAAATTCTGAGTTTAAATCCAAGATCCCAGGCCAGTTAAATGAAAAATGACAAATGCCCTTGAAATCAATGTTTTCTTCAGTCAAGGCACCTTTCTGGAAGTTCTTAATTTCCATGATGAAACACAAATGTGTGAAGTGATGTTTAAAAGTACAAATTGTGTCTAATTCAGTTTTCTCCATTCACTGTATATAACATTTTTACATTGTGCATGCATTTTTATTCTTGCGTTATAAGTGTCCATTCAATAATGGTGGATCAATAAAAACACTGGATTTTTTTTTTCCATTTTTTTTTTTTATTGAAAGGGAGGCTGTTTGCAGAAATTTGTCTTTTGTTTCAGAATTGCAAACAAAACAGCTGAAAGATGTATTTGTAGCTAATAGGAACGTCAGTCAGATTCAGGTCTAGCAAAATATTTATTTCTCTGAGTAAAATTACATTGGCTATATTCAGTCTAGATGCTTGTTCATTGTTTACCACATTTTTTAAGGCAAATGTTAAGAAACAGATTTCACTTAAATAGGTAACGTCAGTTGAAAATCTGGTCCATTGTTTGTTTCTCCCCTTCCTAGAAATTTCATAAACAAGGCAGTATTTTACAAATTGTGTTTTCAAGGAAGGAGTGAGTCATCAGGACTTGAGAGCTTTTTCTTGTGCATGAGGAGACTCGTATATGCCTGAAAAGAGAAATAAGCGTATAGAAATGACTGTTTAACGTAAGCAAATGCTAAATGGTTACTTGGCTGAAACTGCCAATATGGTAGTTTCTCTCTGTATTTTTTTAAACTGTAAACGGACATACAGGAATAATAGGGTTATAGAAAAACCATTAGCAGTGCCTGATCTCTGGCAGAAGACAGACAGGGAACTAATTTTTCTGATATCTGCAGGCACGCAGCTGAAAGGTTTCTGCTTTGACTTGGTTCTAGTTTAACGACTATGAAATGCTTCCTCAAATACCGCAGTGGTTTTTTCTTTTTTTGTAAATGCAAAATGAGTGTTTAAAAGCCAAGTCTTGTATTCCTGACAGCAAAATCTGAACTGAGAATACTCATGAGGTGAGTAGCAGGGTAGTAACTGAAACCCTCAGAACTTTATGAAAACTAATTTAGTAAAAATGCAAAAAGCACTGAGGGATTCTGTGATGGTACCTAAAAATCAATGCAGAAACAAGAGAAGTATTTAACACGGTTGGATGGGAAGTATGTGACGGCAATGTCGACACTTCAAAAATACTTAAAAATCCTTTGACATAAATGCATATGTACATGCAGTTATTCGTGTGGTTGTAGCTGTGTGCATGTGTATATGTATATACATATATATATAATATGCGTTCCCTGGTAGGGAGAAAAATCAGGAATTATAGGACATAGCAATGCTTTTAATTAAGCAATATGAAATATCGTGCACTAAATGTTCAGAAAATGTACTAGCTGATGAATGGGTGAGCCAGTTCAGAATAAAAATAAGAAAACTTGGATTTTCTTTGTGTATATATTTATAAGCAAAACCCAGGCATCCACTGTTTATGGAATGTTTGGAAATGCTTTCTGTGTTGACTTCCAGATATTGTTTGAGGCCAGTTCTTCAGCTTGTGAAGATGAGTGTCTTCATTTTTTTTAGTGCCATGTTGAAATTGTCCATTGAAATTATTATTCAAGGTTGTGAGTGATTACTCATTTAAAGAGTTTGATTTTTAAACCCTTCAAAAGGTTGCCCAATATACATTTTGTTATTGAATTTCAAAGAGGGCTTAAAAGAGGGATTGCAGCATTTGAAGGGAACGCTGGTGTGACTGTAGGGTCACACTGGGGCTTAAGAGCTGGAGGCAGGTCTTTTTTAGTGACTCAAGGGGGTAACAGGATTTTATAACGTACAGGAATTTTATGAGATTCTATGGCAGAAAAATAGCTTATTAATTTACTTGATAATAAATTTTAGTGTTGTCGTTTTATGTTTTTGATTTTTATTGGGAAAACATTTTCTACTTTCAGAAAATATGTATCACTTTTACATTTTATAAGAAATAAAGTGTGTCTTAGCAAAAATATAACTGTCATAAATACATACCAGTGCCTGAATGTTTATCAATCTTAGTAGCCATATGAAATTCAGTGGAGGTAAGTCACAGCTATATATATTATGAGAAGTTTTGCTGGCAGTGACCTCAGACAGTGCTTGATATCAGCAAGCTTTAGCATCCACTATGTGAAAGAAAAGTTTTTCCTCTCAGAATTACTGGATATTTATAATATTATAACTAACATTTATGTCACACTGACCTCCGTTAACAGTGGTAATGTGGTTTCAGGTGTTTTTACAACAGGGACTGTCATCTATGTTTCTAAGTGCTTGCCTTTTATGCAACCCTATCAGGTAATGGCTGAGTGTAAGGGCAGCCTTTCTAAAGACTTCTTTAAGAAAAAAGAGAAGATTTTTTGTTAACATCTCTCCTGATGCTTTCAGACTGATTTTATTCTGTTTTTTTTCTGTACTGAAGCATGTAAGTGCTATTAAGTGGCGGTGAAAGATGCTGTTCCTTTATGTGACAACAATGAGAGCAGAATTTCCCAAAACAAATGGAATTTTGAGGGAGGGGAAAGAAAGACACATGTAATTTGGTATTTAGTGAACATATTATGGGCTTCTCAGAATTGAAGAGTATTAATGACATAACAGTTCTTACTAATACTTTACAGAGTCCATAAACTTTTTGCTAAAATAGAATTTCTAAGTTTAGCAAAGCAATTATTTATTAGCGTATTTATTTCTCCCATGCCATGCTGCAGAACACCCTTCCTAGAGGGTGGCAGTAAGTGCTTATGTTGAATTCAGAACTTCGGTGTACTCTAAAAAAGGAAAGTTATCGAGATGGACTGAGTGCTTGAAACGGGGTTCTTCTGTGGAAAGCCAGAACACACGTAAGTAGAGTATCCTGTTGATTTGACTAACAGAAAAACTGCAACTGTTTTATGCATATTCAAATGTTATATATAAGTGAGAATCAATATAGGTGAATTTAAGTACTTCTGAAAATGTTTTCGTTATTGAATTTGAGAGTGTTTTTGCTTCAGTGTGTTCTTGAATCATCCAAAGAGACTTCAATTTTCAGGGACAAGTGCTGTGAGAAAAGCAGTTTTCTTTGGGCTTTTTAATTGCACTGTTTAATTGAGAGAAACCAGGAATATAAGTGACATCACATGGGTATTATAAACATCCAATTGATTTTAGTGTGATAAGTGTTATGAAAAGAAATGATTAGTGTTTGGGGGAGAATTTTTAAAGAAACATTTTCAGTAGGTGAAGGTGGAAAAATACAATAAAGACTTTGCAATAAATTGGAATGTTTTGGAGAGACATAAAATACTTTTCCTTTTAACTAGGTGTTAAACCTGTTATTCTGCTCCTGCTTCTGCCTTATTTTAGTTTGCTTTCTTTTATTTGATTACCTGACAGATGCTGCTCCTCTTTCCAGTTAATAAGTACTGTGTGTATTCAGTATGGAGTAGAAAATAAAGATTTGGTTAGAAGATAGATGGTATTTTAAATAAATGCTTCTAGGTCAATACTGGGATGGAGGTGGTTTTTGTTACAGGTTACGGATCTATAACAAAGTAATTGACAAATATACTCTCTCCTTAATTCAGACTTTAGTTATGCCTTAGAAATATGCTGTGTTTCAGTAAACTTTGTATTTTTCTTGATGAGTGCCAGTGCTGAGTATGACTCGTGTTAGTGGTGTTTCCCATTGTTTTTGTTGGATCTTGCTTCACTTTTATTTGGAAACAGAGGTATACCATTGTTTTCAGAGACTGAAAAAATACTGCCTATGTTTCTTCCTACTGCCAATCTACAGTTTTCTAAGTTAAAAAAAAAAGGAAAGAAATTGAGAGTGATAGGGATTTATATTTCATACCTTTGTCCCTCACCATAATCACTTGATCTTAAAGCAGGCTTATAGATTCATAATTTGCATAGTATCATATTAGTCTCCTTGATTATGTTTGGTAGTTCTCTGAAGGTTCGATTCATTAACGTGAGAATGACCACATCGTCTGTTTTCAAGCTAATTGCTGTATAGAACATAAAAATAAGTTCCTTGAGGTTTAAATTGTTCATGCAATTCATACTGGATGTCAATCTATGTTTGTCCAGTGTACCTGGAATACTAATCATAACAGTAATAAAAATGGTCTGTTTGTACCCCAGGAGACAGGCTGCTTGACTATCAGGAACTTGCAGGCTGAGAACATCTGGAGTACGTTTATGTACAAAGTATTAGGTGACCAGGATCCGAATCATTAAATAACAGATTACAGCATCAAAAAATTAACCTTTGTGTCTTTCAACATAAAGCTGCTGATAATAAATTCCTGGCTCCTGTGTAGACTGCATTTTTATTTTCGGTTCAGCTGCTGGAACCCTGATGACAAGTAATTTCTATATACATTCCTTGGTAGTGTTATGTACCTTCCTGAGTGGGCTGTGGGTAGCAGAGCATGTGTATGAACTGAGTACAACAAAAAAGAAGTGCACAAAACCTGCTTAGCATAATACTAGATCATCTATCAGTCTTTAAATGTATCTTGGGTATTGACGGCAGCATTACCCTCTGGGGATTATAAAAGTAAAACAGACCATGTTTGCTAAAAAGAGCCAGACATTGCATTGCTTGTTAAATGAGGGTTCATTTCTCTGTTTTTTTCTGTAGTGTTTACGTCAGGGATTTGCCCTGGTAGTCATAGTTCTGCTCCACTGGTGTGTAAAGAGAGTAGCTGAAAAAAAGGCCTCCAGGCCTTAGGATTCTGCTTTCCTTATGGATCATCCTTCCATGTGCTTTAAACACAATACATTTCCTGCTATTTGGCAGTTTTTCACCTTTCAGAGGAAGCATTTGAAAAGAAAAGGATAGGAAAGAAGGGTGGGTGGACNAGGGATAGGTTCGGTCTTGCATTGGATATCTGCATATGACAGAGCACAGGATGCTTGCTCTTTGAGTTAATTTCATTACAAAAAAGCAATTTCTATGAAAGTAATTCTGGGTTGAGATTGCACCATTAAAGCCACCAGATCCAGATGTTTATTTTTTCCTCTCCGTTTTGCCTGTTTAACATAAACATTTTTCATGCTGTTTTATTATAAAATCTACACTCCATAAGGTAAATAGCTTTGCCAAAGATAGCTTAAGCATAAGTTGTACAGGCTTTACAGGGCAAAGCTTAAATATGTAGAGGGGGATATTGCAGTTATCAGGGAGGGTTTCAGTTAACTAGACAACTAGATTGGGTTTTGCTAGAAACAATTTCAAACATAGCTCCCCGCCTTGCCCCACCAAGAAAAGAACTGTACCAGGACTGTTTTTTTCCTTTCCTTTTCTTTCTTTCCTCTTGACCATGTTTGCTGAAGAGCCTTAGCTTCACAGGTTATTTCAGACTATGCAGTATAAAATGGACCATAAACGATGAATCGGACATCAGTTTGTGAACACGTAGACTCCAGTGATCTTTGGTTTGGCTATGTTTAAAACAGTATCATAAAAATACTTAACCTAGGCTATATGAACTTAATACTGGACTTTAAAAACTCCGTCTAATGTGAAGGATAATGGATGAGAATTTAATATGTCCTTGGAAACTGGCAGTAGGCAACTATTCAAAGATGTCTCAGCGAAGTGTGTAAGCTTTCTGAATACAGCACTAAAGGAAAGGTTATAAGACTTGGAAAAAAATACACATGAAGTGAAAATAGAAATTAACCCCTTACACCTGTCCTCCTCTTAAAAACAAGACACTCTTCTGCACCCTTTCTCTAATTCTTGGATGTGTGATGCTAGCCAAAGCACTTGAAAGCTATGAAAATTTGACAATAGCAAATCCCTTTTGTACAATCTTTATTTACAAATGCTAGTATATTGCTGGGAGCAGAGTACTTACGACAGTGAGTGTCAGTTCTCCCTTCCCCAAAGAAACCTATATGCTGTGTAAATTATGTTGGAGGAGCTATCTAAGAAAACACGTGAGAGACTCATTCAGAATCTTTTACAGAAGGTGAAGGTTACTATTTTATGGCCAGTTCTGAACTATACCAAAATCCAGATTGCAGATTTTATGACAGACATCAGCTTCAAATATTGCTCTTCTGTAGCTGTTAATTAGTGAAACAGAGCAATTTGTTTTCCAATTTGTAGATCTGAGTATAGGATAGTGCCTTTGAGCCTAAACACTTTATTTTCTGATGTAGGAGAGAACTTTATTTCACTGGGAAGCTTAGCAGAAGCTGGAGGTGTCCCACAATTGAAATACAGACATAAAGAATACTGGTTTGCATTTGATTCATTCTCAGAATCCCCTTGTCTGTCAGGGGTAAATGCATTTCTGGAACATCTTCCGTATGGAGTTCCTCAGCGCCTCCAGAAGTTGGANGAAAAAAAAAAAAAAAAAAAAAAGAAGAGAAGATGGACAGAAAAATAATTTTTATCAAATTAAAATTTCTTTTAAATTTATTATCAGTGGTTGATATTATGCAAAGGCTTGTCAAATTAATGATGAGTAATAAGAAATATTTGCAAGTGACCAAGAAATCAGCTGCAGTTAAGAAAGAATTCTTGCTTCAGACTGGTAAGCGTAGATAATAATTGACTGCTCCCAGTCCATCTGCCCTTACTCCTGGTTGGTTTTCTCTAGCTAAGCAGCAAAGGTGAGCTCATTTGAAAAAGAACCTAAAAAATGACTTATCTTCAACAAAGAAGTTTTTGTGAAATGAGGTATGTGACTGTGGACAAGCGGCTGTGCTGCGTGCCGAATGCTTTGCCTTTAACAGAGTTGCGCTGTCTTATGTGGGTGGGTAGTCTGGCCTTAGGGCTCATGTGAAACACCAGCACAAAATGCCAAAACTATCATTCTCCTAGCGAGGGTCCTGGCTAAGAATTAGCACTACTACTACACTTGTTTCTCAAAGCAATGTGTTTTTAGGTAGCTAAGACTTCTTTCTGCTTTCCTCAGAAGTATTGTGCAGGATCTACTGTGACTTGGCTGTCGATTTCATAAAACTTTTTCCCCGGTCTTACTTGCCTAAAGAGGGAAAGGTAATGGCGGCCAACTATTTATCAACCAGAAAGTGGCATTTTTCTTACCCTGAAGGTATATTAGACTCTTGACGTTACCACATGCAGTGAAATGAATGTGTCAAAACAAAGCAAGCAATCTCAAGAGCCAGAAAGGAAACTCTGCCTCCTTTCTAAGGTTAGGGGTTTTTACAACTAATAAGCTGTACTAAAAATCTAATACTTTTAAACATAAACTCTTGAACATGGGTTAAAAGTGGTGAGGTGTAGAATGAATAATTATTTTTGATTCAGTTGGCAAACAACAACAACATTCAAATAAGTTATATTTCTTTTTTCCCTAACCTTCCCCTCTCCAATGTTATAAAATCCTTGGAGAGATCTCTGTGTTATACAGGCTGCGGATTTGTACTACCTTTGAAGTTAAATGTATAAAATACGAAGCTAATTAGTTACTCTGAATGGTGAGAAGGTGAAGTACCCATCAATCCCACTTATTTACAGCTGGTTTACTTTCTATAAAATAGGCTAATACATTGAGATTTTTTTTCTTTTTTTCTTTTTAAATGAATCATTCACATGAGGGATGGGATTGTTGTACTTCTCCCATGAAGAATATGTAATTCTTTATAAAACGTGAACAACATCAGCGAGAAATGCTGTGTCACCTCTAAGTGCTTTAAAACCTGGTTACTTTACATTGTTGTCAGAGATAAAAGCTAAAGCAGTTGAAAATATGAACCAAACTCTCCTATGTACTAATAAGTGGGCAGCTGAGTATGGGGGATGTAGCTCTTTGTCCTTTGCTTCTGTAGATCTGTTGTTACTTTTTCCTTCCAGCAAGAGCCACTTGATAAATCAGATCAAATTGAAATAATTTTGAAACGATTGAAACTGCACCATTTAGTATTGTGCTCTCCCTCCTCTCATATTTTTCCAGCTTGAAGTAAAAATCTAGGTACCTTCAGTAGGTGATCTATTAAGTGCAGTAGATAGTTCTGTTTGGAAAATTTCTAGTGATCCGACACAACAGAATGTTGCATCAGTCCCTGGTCTGAGTATGCACATGCAGCTCTAATAATACTGAGAATGGCTTTAGTAACAGTAAAACTACTTCAGATATAAATAGTTAGAAATTAATAGTTGTCCCTTTAAGAAAGGACATTGTGGTTTAGGCTAACATGCCTTAGGTTAATAAGTTGTGTAAGGAAAGCAAGTGAACTGCCATCTTATTTTGGATTCATAAAGTCAGACCTGTGTAGCTGATAAAGGCAGGCACACTTCTAATGACTATTTCATGTCATGACATGCCACGAGGAAAACAGTGAATGAATATTAAAATTGTTACTGTTTTCTCCCCTCCTGTTCCTAAAATTAATCACAAAAGAAGGGTAAACATAAGAATTCCAACTTTTTTTTTTTTTTTTAATAATATGAACAAAGAAGAAAGAGCAATCAGAAAGTTGTGTAATGCCTATGTAATTCTTGGTGAGTTTGCTACTAGGTTTGTATCGTAAACACTAAATGTTATGCTACCAAACATTTGGATCTGTTTCCCTGAAGTAGATTCCAAAAGTTGTTGTCCTTTCAATTCTACAAGATGTGCACATATAGTTCAATTTGTCTAATTTTGTTACTGGAGAGTTTGCTACTGGAAAAATACAGGAGTTTATACATAGCATAATTTCTGCAGAACTCCATTAAATATTTGGAATCCTACTGCTCTTCATGTGCTGAATTATCTGGGAATTTTCTTAGGACAATGGAAGCTCTTATCAAAGAGTTTCCATTACAACAGTTGCCACAAAATATTTATTACGAGGGTGTGGTGCCCAACCAACTTTGACTTTAAAGCCCAACTTTCGGTGTTAATTAATGACCACTTTTAGTATTAAGTGAACACAAATTTCTGGCATGTAAGTATTCATCCAAAAAGAAAGACTTAGATCATTATATAGGTCCTAATGCAGCTTCCACTGAGGTTAATGTCAACCACTTTGTAGACGTAATACTTAAGTTGGTCTCTTTGCTGTAACTAATGTGCTGCAACTCCCTTTCCTATTTTCCCATTTGCGTAATCTTTGAAAACCTGACATATGGATAGGATGTACTGTATGCAAATAAAAAGAATCTCTGTCCAGAGAATAGTCTTGCTGGTCTGAGATGGTCTGCCACCTCTTTTTGCTACTGTTGTGCTTCAGTTATTTGGTCTTAATAACAGTCTGAGTAATTGAACTGCATGCCATAAATAAGCTCTTACAGACAAGCACGATGATTACTTCCTGAAAAATGTGGATATCGGCCAAGACTTGCAACAAGAACAAGGAACAGAAAATACAGGTGAAAGATGTGTTGGGCTTTGAGCAAGCCCATAAGAATTGGATTCTTCAAGTTCTGATCTTAATAATGCTTTAGAGTTTGCGCCTCCTAACTCTGGCCATTTCTGCACATATTTGAGGGCACAATTGTGCTGAGTGTTGCTCGTAGCATAAATGGATGTGTGAAGCTTGGGAGTTTGAAGTATGACTATTCAAAGTCTTTTATCACAAATATAACTTTTGATTTCTGAGCCACATAGTAATGTGTAATTTTGTATGTACAGGCATTTTTTAAAATTCTGGGAGTGTGTTAATATATCATCAAGGCTCTACATCACCTTGGCTTCTCCGAAGTTACTGAAATAAATATAGGATTTTTCCCATGATAATGAGCAGTACATATAACTAGAAAAGCATGGTTTTCTAAGATTTCAAGTGTTTTCAACTTCGTCCCCAAGAACAAGAAATATAGAGGAAAATATTTTGTATTTTGGCTTGGTGCATTTTTAGCTATAAGCATGTATGTTTGTACAAGCAAAGACTTTTTTCCCCTGTGCACCATTCCTTTCTTGGTTTCAGGTAAGAAAGTCCACGAGATAGAAGGAGCAATTGGTCTGAAAATATAGCTGTTACTTTCTGGGTTTTTGGGGTTTTTTTTTCAGAATAGTGAACCAGTCACTTGGCGAGGGAGCAAACGATGATAGAATTATCAGAAAGTCAATACCCCAGATTTTGTAGTCAGCACAAATCATAAAATGGGGATGTTAAATACAACTCTCGCCCTGTAAGCAACTGATCCTTTCTCATATCTAATAATAACATAACTCAGTATAATTTTAATCCTTCATGCATGTTTATTTTAGTTAAACATCTGGGTATAAATATTACAAGGCAAAATACATCACTCTGAAGAAGACTGGACTTGTCCTTGATAAGTGATCTCATGTTGTAATTCCCCTTGAGAAAACCATTCTACAGTTCAGGTACAAGCTAGATCAATAAACCCTTTAAATTGCTGTTGGGTTATATAGGTGATACTCATTTTCTAACCTCCTTGGAATGTGTAGTGGTAAACAGAAGTGTCTCCTTTACAGCCTCCTGAAAGACTGACTACTGTTCACTTTGATTGTGGGAATTTGTGACTAATCTCTGCTAAAGCTTGGTTTGTTTCTCACAGTCAGATGGCTCTTCAGCAATACCAGTGTGGTAGGAAAGGTTTTTCAAACCAAGTACTTATACTGGGGGATAGGATCTTCCCCAAGACTGTCTGCATTATCTGAGCTCCAGCAACAGCAAAAAAAATCTCAGTTGTTTTAAGTTCTTAGTGTTTCCAGAAGAGTGATTAACATTTTTATGTCCCTGATGACTAAGCCATTATCAGAGAGAAGTTGACTTATAGGTTCAGACTAACTGACGTAATTTATTTCAGTTATTAGCTGACGAGGTATATTTTAGTGCCATTTGACCTTCACCTTTTTTCATAATGTAGGTAAATCCTTGCACACCTACTGCACAGGAGCAGTTTTCAGAGAGATGAGAATATATTCAGGCTAGCTTCAATATTCCCATTATCTTTATTTTTCCTGGGTAAGAAATGAAGATTATTTTTAAGTTGTGCCTAGAGTTGTTCAAATCTTAATTTAATTCCTGAACAGTTTTTGAATGGAACCCTTTACTTTTTTATATATTAATTTTATGTGTGAAAACAAATAATCATCTGAATGAAATGATGAAATCTGATGCCCTTGACATTTAGGAAAATTTAAATTCTGCAATAATATTTCTAGGCTGGAAGTTGGGCAGCACACATGTATTAGTAGGCTGATAACCTGGGAAATCTCTCCAGCAGGAGACGTATGAATTTACATGATCACAGCATTGCTGTAGTAGTGCTACAGCCCGTTCTTTCCTATTTTGGTATTGTTGTTTTGGAGACCACTTGAGTGAGAATCACAAAAGACAATGCAACACTTAAAAAAATGTGTGACAGTCATGCTAAGACACATTACAAGTACAGAGAATTTCATGAAGTTATGTTTGGCTCAGTTCTGATCTAGTGAAAATGGGCTGAATACAGAGTGAAGGAAGCTATTCTATTTTTAGGAGAGCAATGGTACCTGATATATCGAACCAGCCTCCTTGGTTTGCATATACGTTGAATTTCAGGCATGTTCATGTACCATTCTTGGAAAAAAACCTTTTAATCTCACAAAGTGTATTGATAAAGAAGTTAGCTATGGAGCGTTTTCTTCCATTGAATCTGCAATGCAAATGTCATTCAAAGCAGATGTGGAATAAGAGGAAAAAACGAATATGGTCACAGCTGTTCTATGTCAATTAGATATTTTCTGAGCAGGTTCAGTTCTTGATGTAGCTGAAGAAGTGCTTATATCACTGGGAAACTGATAAAAATAAAAATTTTGGAGCGAAGTTAAGAGGTACGTTTTGTTCCATCTTCAAGACATATGAGGTGTTGGCTGCTGATGGAGGCATCTGCTGAGGGAAGAGTTGGTGTCTGAGAAAAGGAAAGTGTAGGAAGTGAGATGGGCATTTGTGTTCAGCGCTTGCTTTTTATATCTGCTTATTAACATAGCTGCATTTCAGCAATCCAGCAGGAATTTCCAAAAGAAAACACAAATTTGCATGAAACTTGATAAGAACATTGTTCTTTACCACTTGATTTGCATTCTCTGTGTGGTAAATTTAGCTGTTTCTTCCCTCCTCATGTAACTGTCATTATGATGTATTCAGAAAATAAGTATTTTCAATGAATTAAAAAGATTATAGTGGGAAGGGACAGAAACATTTATATTTGCACTTGATAATGCTTTCTATTATAAACTATGCTGTGACCTTTGAAAAACCTCTCGAGTATCTGCAGTTCCCACGGAGTCTGAAAAGCAAAGGGAAAGTTGTGAAGTTAGTGATATTTTTTTCACTGTTCCAAGTCATTTAAAGATGAAGCTGCTATAGAATTAGTGTCCAATGGAAACCATTGGCATTCCCCTGTAGTTTGTCCTCAGTTTTTCCTTTCTCTTTGTCACACGAGCATCATCACCTTGTTTTGATCAAGAGTTGAGTGAGCGTAGTGGGCCCTGGCAAACAGGACAATGCAAAGAGGAACAGAGCGTGATGAGTCTTGGCATGGTCTGTGCATCAACAAGTAACAACAGAGTAATACCTGAAACTGCTGGAAGGCATCCCCACAGTATCATCGAGGGATGATTTGATTGCAGGCTTGTGCTGGCACCTGGTCATAAAACCACCCAGTAGCAGACATTGGGGAGGTGAGAACCATCACGCGTTGGTGCCCATCTGCCACCCATTGCACAAGACCGAGTCCCTTTGGAGAAAGTGCTGTGTTTCCCTGAGGTGCAACTGTGTCAGCTCGTTGGAGCAGCAGTTGGGGTGTAGGTGGGGCTGTGAGCGTGATGCTTGTCCTGATGCAGTCGGTCCCTTGCTTAGTCCACTTAATAAATTGAGTTTAGCAGTGTCTCCTTACCTGGTGTTCCTTTTCCTCTTGTGTCATTCCTGTCTGTTCAATAAGGACATTTACTCCAATGAAAAAAATGACCCAGTTGTGTTCTGGATCATTGAGATACTAAAATGATAGATGAAAATCCAACAAAAAAAAAGCAAGTGTTTATGAAGTGCTTTAGGCGCTGGGCAAGTATACACAGTGGGAACACTGATGGAAAGAAGGGAGTAAAACACCTGAATGTTTTGTCGTAGACCTTAAAGGTTTTCTGAAATAGAAATGTGAAGTGAAAACCACCGAAGGTTTCATTAAGAATTGATCCAAATCTCACCAAAGTCATACGCCAGTAAGATAAGTTTCAGAATGGATGGATGACACGGTCTAAAAAGTCTATTATAAACGTAAAATTTATTTTCTAAGTTTTTGGAAGTACAAATTTGTCTTGGAAGAAAAAATATAAATAAACCTAATGTAAAAAAGTAAAGCATGCCTGTTTTGCTATCTATTCTATCACGTTATCTGTTGGAGTCTATCCACTCGCATGTTAGTCTGTTTTTTCAGATATATTACTCATGAATTGTCAAGCTATAAATATTAAAGGCAGTTTTTATTAGACAATTACATTTTATTAAGCTTAACTGTATGAAGACTAACTTCATACAGACTTTATAAAGAGAAAAATCAATATGCCTTTAGGTATTGGTCCAATGGGAATCACAGCTGTTACTTAACTTACTATGAATCTTTTTTTTTTTTTAACCTTGAGTTTTAGTACATTTTTGAGGGAAACAGAAAGAAGCATTTCACAGGATAAAGAAGTGTTGAAATAATGCACATAGCTCTGTATATCATCTGTTGAAAGGAGACCCACAAAGTAGATAGATATCGTGATACATTGCAGTGTTTTCTGCATACCGCTCTTTCTGGATAACTTTGGCTGAATTTGAGAAAACCATATTTCTCATACAAATCTGCAATATTTTGGCAAGTGTTAGAGAAATAATTTTTCTTTTACATTCCCTTCATTTATCATTTATTTTGCATTTCTTGTTGTTTAAAATGTAGCTAAGTTCTTCCTTTTTTTGTGTGTGTGTTTTCAGCTTTTCTCTTTAATGTTTCAGAAGTTAACATCTTTTTGAAATTGAGAGTTCTCTTGCTTCCCAGGTCCTTGTGTCTCTTCCTCATAATCTATATTCAGTAGTTGGTTTACATTTTATTACTCCAAATTTCCCTGATGTAAATTATGCTGAAACTTGTATTTTGTTTTTAAAGAGTCAGAGACACAGCCGTGGACCTCAAGTTCTTTATGTAGCCCTCTTCACTGCTGACCCAGGCCTTGCCAATTCTTTTGAGCTCTTCAGCTGTTTCTGACTGTCATTTAAATTTCAGTTTGCTCTTCAGAACTTCATATTTATTTTCTGCTGCTTCTATATCTTTTCCATGCGATGACTTTTGTCCTGTTTCTGTCTTTCTACAATCCGCATTCACTTCTATGGGACTATACCTTGATCCTTAGCAGATACAGCTGTATTTTTCTCTTCAGCTTGCCTATCTTTTCTCTTTACTTCCTTTTTTACCTGATGATCACATCACATTGAGAAATACAAATGAAGTGACATTATGGCTAACAGAAGATAACAGTTTTAGTTGGTTGGCCAACATATGACTGTAACAAGCAATGCATTTGGGGGCTACTATTTAATTGTATTTAAAATAGAAATTCACTACATGTGTACGACTAAAAAAAAATGCCTAATATACTAGCAACAAAACCAAATTCCACTGTTCTCCATAGACCAGCGGCCTCCAGTTAAGTACAGCTTATAAGAACATAGATTTATCCCTGAACAGCACTTATACATAATTAGGCTTTATGAGTGTTTTAAGAAAGTGTTTGAAGTTTAGTGAGGACAAAGTTCAAGATGTGGAGAATAACTTTTATAAGTTATACAATCAGAAGTGAAAAAAACATCCTGAATGTGTCAGCGGAATAGCTTTGTCATTGTGCCAATGCAAACAATAAAGTAACAAAGATATATATATTCCATTTTTTTATATATATATAAGATCCCAAAGCAATGAGTTACAGCATGCATGGTTCTATGTTTTGTACAAGCCCAAGATAATAGCTTCTTGAGGTAATATGTTTTTGCATTGGCATGAAGAAAGTTAAGCGTGGTTTGATACCATAAAGAGAAATTCAATAGTACATTGTTCAAAGTTGTCCTTTCTGGCAGAAAACTAACTATACAATTGTATCTGTCTCTTCTGCTTATTGTTCGAACTCCACTATAAAGGGGTGAAGAGCAGGTGCAAAGACAGACCTACTAACAAAATTTCTGAACAGTGACTTACACATTATAAGGAGTTTGCGTTTCACTTGGCTTATTTCTTGCCAGATTAAGTAAAACAAGTATCTAGAAATCCTTCTGCTAGGTAGAACAGAATATTGGTACTGTGTTTCCTTTAAAAAGTAGTCGTCCAAAGGGATTTGTGGGATTTTTCTTTTTTATAATTATCTAGCAGGTGGATTGAAAAAAGAAAAAGAGGAGGTTTACTGCAGGCAAGCTGCCTCCAGGTAGTTTTGAAAAGTTTACCAAGAGTCCAAGACATTCTGGTATTCCTTTAGATGAGGCTTTAATCTTCTAAGACCAAGGATGCGATGTCAGAAGAGTCAGCTAAAACTGACAAATCTTCTGCTGGTGTCTGTGAGACAGGATAAGAACTTTTATATATTTCTTATATTTTGTGGCTTTTGTAACCATTTCTATACAGAAAGGAAAAGTTATTTTTATCATGTTATCCATATTGCCTTTTTCAGACATACACGTACTTGCTCTGAGCTAATCAGAAAACATTTTAACACAGTGCTGACCACCAGGTACTATGGGACAGTCCCTCAGGAGAGCTTTGGCTCAATGATGTGCTATGATGCCTTTTTTAGGGATTTGCCAACAATGTGTTGATAATATCTATGCGAGTTTTATTCTTTATTTTCTCCTGTTAATTTAGTAGCATCAATTATATGACAAGTTCACCTCATGCTCTTAATGCCTTTTTTTTTTTTTTTAATTCTTTCTTTTTATGGTTGTGGGACATCCAAAATGTAGCACACTATACACCCTATGATTTGGGAATCATATAATAAACATGCAATTATTTAATTAATATGTTGTGGTAGTAATGTTTGGGCTTGGTGATATGCTAACATATTGAAGTAATACTTTAGAGTGAGGTGTTCAATTGATTTGAAAATTGAGTGAAAATTAAGAAATATTCACCCTCAAAGCAAAAGATATGCAGGCCTACTATTCTCTGATTATAACTGAAAACACTTAGTCATTCCAGGTCAGCCAGGTTCAGTAGCAGATAGGACTCTGGTACTAGTGGTATTCCTTAATCTCAGATGTCAAAATGCATAAACGAAAATCTAAGTATTAAACTAGCCATATGACTTGCTTATAAAACACAATAAGAAAATAAGGTGTTTACATTTGATGCCCTTCCAACTGTGAGGTTGTCCTTACTCTTTATGTGCCTAGCGTATTTTAATTCAGAGCACCATGAAGGAGTAAAAGGAGACAGTAAAATCAGATGAGACAGAGTTGTTGGCAAGAGTTTCCATGATTCAGGAAAAAAAAAAAGTGGAAAAAAAAAGGGAAAGTACAGGCTGAAAGTTAGGAAACTTTTTTTTTTTTGATATTCTCTTTTTGCTAGACTGTGGAAATACCTCTCAGAGGTGGTGGCAGAAGGTCCAAGGCTTTGAGCCATTTTGAGACTTAAAGGGCTGAAACACCATAAACTGTACCACAGAGAACTGTAAGGTCTCAGCAGGAGAAGCTGATAGTATATTGAATAAACTCTTTCTTGAATTTCTAAATTTCTGTAAGAATGTCTGAAACAACTTGAATCAAATGGAGGGGGTTTTAATTTCTTCAGTGGAAAAACATTAGTATTTATTTTTTGTAATAAACTGGGTTGAATCACGTTAGCACCAGAGCATGTGAAAGAAGAGAGGAAGAAATACACTGAACAGACTATTTTCTACATGTTTGAGCAGAACAAATGTAGAAGTTAGGGTGCAAGAGCAATTTTAAATACCTGGAAACTGGGAAATTGGAAAAATAAACAATGTGGAAATTAGGAATATTTGGGGGGGGGAAAAGGGAAATTTGTTGCTACCAGGCAAACCCAATATAATCATATTTTATATAACCCTATTTTTGGTAGGAGTTTAAATAGCAAGGAAATTTTTCTTCCACATTTTAACACATATATATATATATCTGCTGCTGGTAACAATTATTTTGTTTAATGCCTGCTATCTCAAACATGTGAGGCAGATGGATTAGAAATGGAAGTGCAGATGCATCTTCTCTAAATTCTTAAGCAGAGTAAGGATTTTGAAAACCTGTAACTAAAGTTTTGTTCGAAGGTGATGCCTTTCTACCAAGTCACTAGGCTTTTCCAGCGGAGGCTGCTCGAGGTGAATGAGCCCGTGTTGGCAGCCCTGGTGTGAGCGGGCAGCCTGCCAGCCTTTATCAGGATCACTCCTCTACTCTCAGTACGGCACCTATGTTTGTTGCTTTTCCATTGCGATCGGGGTATTTGCACAATTACTACTGTACCGGCTGAATTCAGTTTTATATTCAGTGCTTTTGTTCCGTCTTTGGTCTTTCCCAGAAAACATTTCCCTGAAGATGCTTATCGCTGGGCTTCCTCTGCAGTCAGTGGGAGAGACAAATCTTGCTGGGGTGATTCGGTACCGAGTCACTGTGTTCCCTGTCTGAAGGGGTGGTTGTTCTCCTCCAAATATCACAGAATATAAGGGGATTAGCTCATGTCAGGCGGGAGTTAACTTTTGTGACTAAGCTGTGTAAATGGGATGCCCTTGGTGTTGAAAAAACACAGAGGCAGCCCGTCTGGGCTGCCTTGTTTGGGAATCTTTGTAGCATTCACTTCAGTGAAGGGCCTTTAGATTCCCTTAGCAGAAAACACCACTGTTTTCTTATTACAGTTTACATTATCATTACAACTTCCAGGCCTTCCCAGAGATCTCCATAAGTGCAGGAGAACACTAATTTTCAGCTCGTTGCTTTGGCTTTTCTCCCTGTCCTAATAAGCACAAGATCAGTTCTTAACTTGCATTGTCCATAACACCACAAGGATGCTCTGAGGGCTGGAGCACCTCTGCTGTGAGGACAGGCTGAGAGAGTTGGGGTTGTTGAGCCTGGAGAAGAGAAGGCTCCACAGAGACCTTAGAGCTTCTTCCAGTACCTAAAGGGGGCATACAGGAGAGCTGGGGAGGGACTTTTTAGAAGGGCATGTAGTGATAGGATGAGGGGGAAAGGCTCCAAACTGGAAGAGGGCAGATTTAGATTAGATATTAGGAAGATTTTTCACTCTGAGGGTGGTGAGGCACTGGCCCAGGTTGCCCAGGGAACTTCTGGAAGCTCCATCCCTGCAGATGTTTAAGGCCAGGCTGGATGGGGCTTGGAGCAACCTGGTCTGGTGGGAGGTGTCCCTGACTGATAGAGGGGGTGGAACGAGATGATCTTCAAGGTCCCTTCCAACTCTGACCATTCTATGATTCTGTGATAAACCAGATACATACTTGGTCACCACACCACGGATTCAAGTCCTCTTTGTTCTTTCCTTGGTGTCTCTGAGAAGTCCAGCAATGTAAGGATTTCATTTCTAGTAACACAGAAGATTCTTAGGTGCTTGTGGTGCTGAGTAGCAACTGGTGAGGAATTTAGGATCTTGGTGGTGAATGAAGCACTAGTCAAGCACATGAGTCCCTTAAGTACCAATATCACCTTTATCCTGACTTCTTAAGATGCTAATTTGCCAAATGATTCACTCATATATTGAAAAAAAATCATGGTATGGTTTATTAATGCAATAAATCTAACTTAGTAGTATTAGATTTTTGAGAAGTGCCACATGACACAAAGTGGGTAGCTTATCATTAAGACAAGTCATATTTATTTTTAGAAATAGAGTAGAAGTTAATTTAACTTGCTAACCTTATACTGTGTTGTTTGCCCTTCCACAGCCAGTAGAAATGTTGATTGGACTTGGCAAATGTAGATCATACTGCCAGCTGATCTCACTATGAATGTTCTTAGCATGATTACAGGGTTCCAGCTTGAATTTAAAAAGACTATTCCTATGGCATGTCTCTGCCTAGAAATGCATTAGCCCTAGGTTTATACATCTCATTTGTGTATATGTTTCTGTATACATTGTGTGTGTGTGTGGGCATGGTTATGCATATAGAATCAAATGATCTGGGAATAATTTCTCATCTCGTTGCCTCTGGGTTAATGAAAAAAAAAAAGTTTTACAAGTTTCATTTCTAAAACTTGATTATAGCTGATCAGTGAACTTTACTAAACCAAGTTATTAAACAGTGAAATAGATTTTCAGAGGATACCCATTGACAGTTTTGTCAGGTAAAGTAGAAATATTTCAATTTTATATCAGCTGAGATAACAGCTTAGAGAGAGTGAAATTTCCTACAGATGTCATGATGTTGGTAGGTTCTTTTTTTTTATTAAATGCAAAATTCTAAAACAACTACAAGATTAAATTATGCAGCTAGCTGAGACAGAAATGTTAACCTGACTGTACTGTAAAAGATGTTGGAAAAAAGCATTGCTGGTTATTTGAGGAGATTAGAGTAACAGTTCTGTATTTAAGGGTAATAACATTGAGGTCATAGTCAAAAGTTTTAGATGTGCAGTAGAAAATCAGACCAAAGGCGGTATTACGGACATAAATGATGAAGAATACCAGAACTGAAAAGGGCAATGTTAGCTATTGGAAAAAGAATGGTTTGGGTGTGAATGGATTTCCTATTAAAGACTAAATCCTGTAGAACTGATGTGAAAAGTCAACCCTACATGCAGAGGACAAGTCCATGTTTATGCAGTCCATGTTTGAATAGCTGTAAAGAGTTTAATAACTTCCTTTTCAGAAGACATCTGTTCCACATTACAACTGTATAAATCCAGTAAGGATTCATGCTCCTAAAGTGCATACTGGATGATAGCTTGAAGAAGAAAAAAGGCTCAAGTTGCCGAGCTGTATGCTTGGGAGGAGTTACTTTTCTGTGGAGTCAGTCACAGGATTTTGTACAGTCCTTTTTTGCTTTTGTGGCCTGTGCACTTTTCAGCGTATGAATACAAGTTGGGATTTTCCTTTAGGTTGTTATTTTCAATATCACGTTATACATGATGATTCAACTGGCTCTTTCATTTCCTGGGGCCACGTATCTAAGCCAGCTGCAAGTTCTCAGAAATCTCCTTTGGCTTCTTTACTCATTGATGGGAACTGACAGTTGCATCTTTTCCCTGATGAGTCATTGATTCTACACAGCCAAGAGCCTGCTAAAAAGATGCTGGATTGTTTTGGGTAATTTACAATGAGTGCATTAAAAAACAAGAGGAAATAGATGCAAAGAGGCTGATTTTCTAGCTGCTAGCTGTGTAGAAACCAATTAAAAAGCACCAGCACTGCTACCATTTTGTAGGCTATTAAAGTTAGAATAGTTCAGGCATGTAAGTCTACTTAAGTGGTCATAACCTGCTATAGTCATGCACGTACTGACAATGTGATTTTTATTTTAACTGTTAATAAATCAAGCCTGGACCACCAGATCGCACGTTACTCTCAGTAGGTAGGGATGAAACATTTCACCCAAATATTTTGCACAAATTATGAAGGTCGGGTAAATAATAATTTTCCTTGTCTCACCCTAAATCCCCAAGTTTTGTGTCCAAAATGTCTTCCTCCTTACCCCCGTGTAGTCTGAAACACAGTGTTTAGCTAATGCCCTAATACAAAACATATAATGAAGATGCCATCTGAGTATGGAGAATGGTTGTATCTGACAGAGGCTGGATTTCAGCAAGAGCTTATCTGCTGATCAATTTAATGCTTATATGATTTTTTTTCTCAATGTAATTTTTAATTCAAAATTCACTGAAATCAGATAATAGTTGAAACTCAGGTTGGATACTATTATAGTACATTATATATATACATGCTACAATTATATATATTATATTGCATATTCCATTTAGATAAACTGATCATTCCAGTGATCATAAATTATTTCCTTCCCACTGAATATCTAGATAAAAAATGCTAATATTTAGAAAGAGAAAAAGCAGCATTATAATGCTGTTATAATTTATTTCCCTCTTGTTTGCTTATTTTACCATTTTGGATTCTTATCTCTAACTTCCAGATACGTTGATTTAGAATTGTGATGAATCTTTTCCTCACTCGACTATAAACCACATTCATGTGTACACATCTGCCACCAAGAATATCTTCAAAAGATTGCTTTAGAAACGCCTAGGCAATCAGGCACTTTGCAAGTATACTCTGTAAGCAGTATTTACTGTTTACGATGCATGAAAATGTGTACAGTGTACTCTTTTCTAAACTATTGCTGCTTTAAAGAAATAGCAAAACCCATGAGTCTGTGACCATCTCATCATCTCACCTAACATTCTTAGAATTTACAGTAGAATGCCCCAAGCTATTAATTCCAATTAAAGCAGTAAAGTTTTCTAAAAAGAGTGGCTTAAAGAATATACCTGACAACAGATTTGCTGAAAGAGACATCCAAGTTTGTCTTAAACTGCAGACTGTATTTCAGTGTTCTCTTTTCTTTTAAGGTTTGGGTTCTTTTCAGTCAGGGACATTTATGTACCATAAATAATTGAAATCTTTGTAAAAGTTTTATTTCAAAGACAGGCTTTGTAAACCTAGTGGGAAAACAAAATCAATCTTACTTTGTCCTGACATAGTACATATTATTCAGTGAGAAATAAACTCAGTCCTTATTTTGAAGACTAAAAGCCTAACTTCTAATATTTAAGGAAATAACAGTCAGAGGTGGAGTGATCTCTGGGGCGCAAGTCTTTCAAGTTACTAGGCGTTTGTCTCTGTTGCATACTGAAAATTAGAATCTGCTGAAATGTTTACTATAATCTATTAAATCATGTCAGTAAGAATAATAGAAAAGTCAAAACGGCTGACTAAGCTTAAAGCTATAAGTGAATATCATTCCCAGAAAAAAATGATATTGGAATTTACACTGACACTACATCAATAGCCTGATGGTAAAAGTGAAACAACTTGCAATTAGAGTACTACAGATGACCTTAACATGCAGAGTATTGCTAAATAGTTCTGTTTCATAATGAACATTTGTAAAAGCATTCATGTGCTAAAATGGTAAATATTCATTTTAGTCCCAGGAGGATATGCTGATAATGACTCTTTATTTTGCAGAATGGTGTGACTGGGGTAACCTAATATTCAGAGAACAGATTTAATCTGTGGTTAATTGCATAGTGGAGTTTCCTAGGAATGGGTTTAACTAATTTTGGCCACGTATAATTATACCGCAAAATGAGTAGAGAACCCTGACAGTTTTTGGGGATCAGAAGTCAGTGGGATTTCCTGGTGTTTACAGCAGGGTGATGCAGGGGTGACACGTCACATGTTAACCGACTCAGCTTCTTTCAGAATTGTCCTGTAGTACCAAAATGGCATCCAAGTTCAGCACAAGCAAATTGTTCTGGCTGCAAGAATCTGCTGTTTGTCCACACTCACATAATTTATCTTTGAGTTTAACATTTCACTGGTGTTCTACTGAAGTTCCTTCTGTTGCTTTCTCCCACCTGGTAAGGGACGATGCCATCCTTCCTAAAGAGCTGGATGTTTTGTTCAGGTTCCTAGACGTAGATTATGTGTTCTTTCAATTTACATCTTCCCTGAATTCAGAGGAATTATGCTGATTAAGTCTTGTTGATACCTGGCCCAATTGCTTTACTTGTTGCAGTTTTTTCTTAATTAGACAAATAATCTTCTTATTAGTTAATCAAATTCAGAGGAGTTTGCTGATATTCATCAGGACAAAATTCTGTATTTGTGATTATATATTTTGTGATTTATGTGTTTTCAAATATGAATGAAATGTTACTATATCATGGTGGAAATATTTATTTTTTTTTTAATCAAACATTAGCTTCAGAAAAAACATTATGCTTTTCATATAATAGCACAGCTGCAGAGTATGGGCATGCTGATATGCTTTACCTCTTCTAGAATGGCCTGCCTAGCCATCCTTACACTTATGTGTGTGTGAAGCCTTCCATAGAGTGCTTATCAAATACATGAGAAACTAAATTTGGCTATTTAGAATTCAAGAAGGAAAGAATAAGAAAACCAATTGACCATGGATCTTTCCTTAAACCAAATCCTGAGAATCCTGTTAGTACTAAAGTGTAAAGGTGAACGTATATTCAGTTTTGTAGAAAAATATAGGAATTCTTGAATAATCTGATTCATAATTAGACCAATGTATTTACAAATTTACCTTTTTTCACTAGAGTATCACTTAGTCTAAAAGACAAAAGTTTGCAATGTAGGACTTGAGGTGACCTAAATAGATGGGCTGATCCAAGGGTGTGTTGGCTACCACACAGGTGCAGAGTTGAATTTTACTGTCTTCAAATACATGGGTATTGTTCTTGGACACAACGCTGAGAGTCAAAGCTTGTTATCAGAGATAATACTCTCCAGAATTAAAACTGTGAAGACATAGTAGTTAATAGATCTGATAGCTATGTTTTGTATCTTCACTCTTCTTCCATCTTTTTAAATTCTCTTCTAACGGTTCTGAGGTCTTTGTTTCGTGACTCTCTGTAATAACTTTGCTGTTGGCTTTTTGTCTCCTCCTTGCCCAGTGTGTCATAAAATATATGAAGGAAAATGTAAGTGCATGTCTAGTTTATATTAAATTCAATTTAAAAATTCAGGAAATGTCTTGGTTTATGCAAATTGGTAGATATCAGTATTTAGAAGCCAATGGAGTGGAACCTGTGCCAGCTGAATACCCATGGGGCAGCACAATTGGCTGCTTGGGACAGATGGCCTTTAAATGCTCAAGCTGAACCGGAATTAGAGGTGGTGGCTACTTTAAAGTTATTAAGACAGTGTTGCCACTTGCAGGTAATTTTTTTTTTTTTTAATGTAGGATTTAGCTTTAAACAAAAGCATGACATTTCAGTGGCAAAAGAGACCATTAAGTCTAAAACACTTCTTGTGATGCTAAAAGAGGAATGGAAGTGATGACCTTATTGAAAACTACCTGATTACTTCAGCAGGAGGAAATTCCTCCTTGACCTCTGTTCATCAGCAAATTAAAATGGTATTCTCTGAAGCTTGTCAGACTGATTACACATAATGTTGTTACTGCTGCTGAAGTGAGCCAGCTCTTTTACAGTGATGTATACCTTGATTAAAATCACACATAGCTGGAGTGGTAACAAAAAAACTATAGGTGTTTCTGTACAAAACTTACTGCAGGACATTTTATTTACACTGTGCGTAACAACCAGAATGCTAATGTTTATCAGCTATTCTAGCACTGGCTAGATTTAATTCATATAACAGTAGGTTCTTTCATTCAGTTTGATAGAAAAATTTGAACCATGTAAATAATGCTAAATTCTGGAAGGTTCAGTATCTTGGCATATGGATTTTCTTGTAAACCCATGATAAGTTTCAATGCGTTACCTGTACTTAACATAATTTATATTTTATAACATTAGTTACCCATATCAAGGGTAACTAGATTACTGACAAGTGCTGTTTAGTTACTAGTAGGTACACATACCTGAGTCCTGGCATTATCTCCTTAGGCTGACTTTACCCCGTGTCTTCTTACAGTTGTTCTCAGAGGTACTTCTTGTTCCCCCACTGCAGTTTTTCCTTTGTGGATGAACATAACCGAAATGGTTTGAAACCACAGTTTCTTGAAATAAAGTTCATCTGCAAATTGAAAGAAAAAGCAAAATTTAGAAAGAGAATAAAATATTTTACCGACAGCTGAGCTTTTAATCTACCAGCTACGGATCTCATTAGACAGACCATAGTTTTTATTTAACCACCCTGGGAATACTTAACTTTTTTTTTTCTTTTTTTTGGGGGGTGTGTGGGAATCTCCTTTCCCTGTTCCTTTTCAACTTTCCTTTAAAAGACAACTTTACTGTAAAATGAAACAGTCAACTGAGCAATTGTGCTGAAGATCTTCACTGAAAGCGTTTGGTGCTACATGCCAGACCAAAATATCTTAGTTCTTATTTTGCAGCAGCAAGCAGAAATTGGAGATGTTTTGTGTTTCACTAGAGATGCAAACTCAAAGAACTCTATGCTTTTTAATTTGCAACGTTCTGTCAAAGCTGAATATAATTATTGCTGAAACTTCAATATAAAGTTAAGTTTCTTTGCCTAAAGTCTTGTGTTGATGAAAGAGACGTTTTATTCACTTTCATCTCTTCTAGGTATCCAAAGTATCATTTAATATAGAAGAATTTTCTTTTTTCATAAATCTATCATACTTTGTGAGCTCTCTGTTGCTAAAATAGATAGGACTGATATTAGGTAGCATATTTAATTTGTTTTATTGATTTTCTTTGCTAAAGTGAGTATTCAAAATCCATTAAAGGAGCATTAAGATTCCTGCTTAACTTCAAGGTCTTGGATCTGATGATAAAATAGTACTGATGTGTTGCAGAGTTGAGGTTCTTTTTTCCCCCTTTCACAGAACCAGAGGTACAGCAAAAAGGAAAAAAAAAAAAAAGTTGTAGAAGGAATGGATGTTTCAATTCACTGATCAGTCTTCCTTAAAACAACAATTTTAAATGAAAAAAGTATGTTGTTTTAGAATTAACTGTAATGTTTGCTTTTGTCTGAAATGGGGCATGAGAGTTGGATCTGTATGTTGTTCAACCTAAACCAATATATGTTGGATTTATTTCATTGTGGGTTTTATAAAAACTTTAAAATATATAGTTACATTCCAAGTAAAAATTACCATTTAGAAAAGGATTGAGTATTTTGACTTATCCATTAATTAATAATTAGGTTTGATTCTTTTTAGCATATTTGTCAGTTCTAGTTTATAGTGTAAGGAGGTTTAAGTGGGGGGAAGTTGTGGAACGAAATATATTTTACAAAGTTAAAATAGATCTGAATCATCCTTCCCTCAAATTACTGGGTGTCACAGAACTTCCTACCTTGAAAGTTTTGCATGGTTTCTTGCAGGGAATATCTTTTAAAACAAGAAGAATCTCACACTATGTACCATCACTCATGTTAAATACATCCTGTCAGTCTCTTGTTCATCACAGACAATACACCGTTTGCCATGTTTCAGTCTGATAATTTGTGTAGTCAGATGCAGCGCATTCTTTTGACATATAAAACATCTATTTATCTATTCTAGGAGAAATCAAATTATTATACAGGTGAATAGGGGGACCTTCCCACACTCCAATTAAGAATCCATAAAGAATGTTCAAATAAATAAATTTGTATGAACTGAGACTGTTTTCGAATGCATTGAGGAATGTTTTGAGATCTCATGCTTTTATTTTCTATGTTAGACAGGGCTATGAAGAACTGGAAAGACAACTGAAAGAAGTCTTTAAGGAAAGGAGCAATATCCTTCGTCAACTGTCGAAGACTTCTAAAGAACTTGAGGGAATTAAAGTAAACCTCCAGGTTAGGTTATGTTTCAATTTCTGTAGTATTATTTACCTTGGTTTTTTTCATATTTATATGTATTTATTACAAAACATATGGGGTGGAGGTTGTTTTTTTTAATATGTGAATAATTATTGGTTTGTTGATCTTAACATAAATCTGATGTTTTCCATAAAAACTTAATCCTTGGGCCCTTTTCCACTTAAAAAAAAAAAAACCAAAGAAAATAGATCATAGTAGAACAAAAAAAAAAGGATGGGAAGGAAAAAGAATATGCTGTCTTAGTGGAGTTACCACACATTTGTCCTTTACTGTTGCCTGTTGCAACTTTGCAGATGAGTTACATATACTCAGCCTAGTTTAGCTGCTCACTTTACCTGACGTGCCATCTATATGGGCTGACTGGATTTACCGCAGGGCATTACTTTACAAGTTCAGCTGACAAATTGTGCTAGATGAACCTGCAGCTAGAGCTGAGACACCTCTGCATTTAACTTGGGGGGTTCTGAGGTATCATGGGTAGACTGAAAGGGCAATAGTCAGATCAACTCTGGAGTCAAATCAGCTCCTCAGAGTGAAAAGTAGATTAAAAGTCCTGTTCTGGATTTGAGGTCCTGAAATCACCAGGTGCTCACTTCAGAGCTTGCCTGTCTTTTCCAGATACAGTCTGGTGGTCTGGTGAAAAGGCTGACTCATTATCAGCTGAGATTTGTCTCTGTATTTCATGCCATTTTAAAGGACAGTATTTTTCTGACACTGCATTTTTATCTTCATGTTGACATAAGCCAGATGGCAAAAATATAAGGAGTAGCATCCCTATATCTTCTCACAGAGGAATACTGGTACCATGTATCAGTACTGTGCTATATTATATTATTATGTTATGTTGTCTTTCATTCCAGACTTTACTGATTCTAATTAATATGAACTATTGAACTATTTGTTGCATTTTTTATTTTATTACATTTTATTATTGTAGGGGTTTTCTTCTTACTTTTTAGAGAAATGTGCTTCTCCTTGTAACCAAGTTATTTGACAATGGGATTTCTTACGCAGAACAGTTGAAGGTAGTACTCAGCAAAGTTATACTATGAGGTATTTTAGACTCAACGCGAGAGAGAGACAGATATAGGCAAAGAGCTGTAGTATTATCTTCTGCATATACACACTTATCTTTGTCATACAATCCTAATGCTTTTAGTCATTTGTTTGTTTCTAAATCTGCTTATTTTATTTGATCAGCTCTCCTTTAATATCTGAAAAACAGCTGTGTACAGTTAGCTGTGCTGAGTTATGGTAAAAGAAAAGTCAGGCTGTTCCTCCATTTCTCACAAGTGGTAGTATCTGTAATTCACCGGGAGCATCTTATGCTAGATGACCAAATTAATCATTTCACAGATGAATAATATTAAAGATCTCTTTGGTAATAGAGTTCTTCCTTTGCTATCAGTCTTTGAAAAATGATGAAGCATCAGCCAAAAATGATGTGCAGAAACTTCTGGAACTGGGCCAAAAGCAAAGGTAAGACCCCACCTCCTCCCTTCTCTTTCCATTTCCAGGCCAATAAGTGTCAGACTAGGAAATTCCACCTTTCCTTTTCCTTTAATCTATAAACACCACTGTATTCCAGAGTCTGCTAATTATAGGAGTAAAATAAGGGCAGGGGATCCTCTCTTGGGAAGATTTTGAAACAAATTATATATTTGCTGATATTGGACCTATATTAGGAAAAGATGTTGAAATGCTGTAGTGAGATATCTGCTAAAGAAAGGGACTTTGAATTTCTCAGGAAGGTTTAGTAATGAAATTCTCTTAAAAGAATGAAATTGGAAGTTTTAGAAAATTACTAGTGGAAGATAATACCTAGTTAATTACATTAATAAAGTATCTCAATCTCTGAGTTTAAAGATGATGACATATATTTATTCAGGCCTCTTAATTAAATATTCATGCATGTAGACACTCAAAATCACCAGCCATTGTGCCAGCGTAGGAATACTTGCACTGGATATCTGTGAGGAAGGCAGTTAAGAGGAGAGAGAGAAGTATTCACTTCAAATTATTCATTGAGCACTTAAGAACCAATGAGTTTCCATGGCTGGCAGGGAATGTAAATTCCCAGCTTAGTCCTTAGTCTCAAATCCCCTAGTGTTTTGTCACAAGTAACTCACCATTCTTCTACTCTCAATTCTTGGAATGCAGACTAGCAAACAACATCAATACAGTTTTAATAACAATAAAATATAACTACTATAGGGATCACTTTTGCTGAAACAATGTTATATAATGAATGCGTCTATACGTCATCTTTTTCCTTAGAAAATAAATTATTGAAAGACGTAATAAAGTCTTAGTTCATTGTTAGAAATGCAATACTTAAACCCATGGCCATCTTATTGCTGATACTGTATTTAATAAAATACATATGAAATTGCATCGCTATAGAGGAGGCTTGTGATAAAATGACCTTCAGTTCTTCAGTACACAACAAATAAGATCCATACTACAGTACTCATAGAAGTTCTCAATTTTTAATTTGATAGAAAAGGATCAGATACATAAAAGCCTTTCAGGTATTCCAGACAAATCTGTTAAAAGATGAAGGCAAGACTAATCTCCTATTTAAACACTTGTATACCTTCAGATGCACCCAAGCCATATATCTCAGCATCATAGCTGCCCTTGGCATGGACTCCATCCTTCATACATGAATATGTTTTTGTAGTGGTCTGATTGTTGTGCAGCTTTTATGAAATGGATTAAAAGTATTAATGGACTGTTTAGTAAATAGGTCTTAGGTGCAGATGGGAAAATTGAGTCTGCTAAGGGAAAATTTTACTACATACTACAAGTATGTAGTAAAACTAATAGTAACTTTGCTTCCTAATCTCCTCCTTAAATCACCCCTTAAAGGCTCTCAAGGTCCACCCAAAAGTACATGTGACTTTTGCATCTAAGGGATTCAGCGACTGAGTATACTGCATGACAGCAGTTCCCAGAGACAGACCCTGGATGGGTGCAATATTGCTGCACTGACCCTCCTTCAGAAAATAAAAGGCTTTTACAGTATACTCCAAGAAAATGCCTTGCAGCTACTGCGGGTACTTGACAGCTGTTTACAGGCTTACTGGATTTCACATCCAGAGAGGTGTGGAAGTTCAGTGTAAGAAGGAGGTGTTAAAAATGTGCCAGGGAATCCCTCATAGAATTTCACCCAGGAAGGGTCACGGTTTATTTGTCAAGAACCTCAGGCTGTATTTCTTCTGGAGTAAGTGAAGAAAAGTGAACATAGTGCTTATATCTATTGTATTTGAACCGAAATTCAAAATATATCCCAATATTAATCTTATGATCTTCTTTCTTTGGGCAAATGTGAGCTGTGCTTGGTCTGTGAGCACTACTTTGATTATTCTCTGCAATGATGGATGATACAGTAAAGTTTAGAGTGCTAGAATCTCAGCTGGTGTCAGTACATGTAGTTCTGTTGACTTCAAATTAGATTATTTTTTTTAATCCCTTTTGTGTGATTTCTTGAGTACATCCCAAGTTACAAGTAAAACTTGGTCACTTACTATCATGCCTCAAGTTCTTTTCTTTCCGTGCGCCATCAGCACTTTGAAAGGATGGCATCTGTTTATAGGATGAGAGCTGTATTGTGCTCGTGGTGCTTTGGTTTCATGCTGCACAGTCACTATTTCAATTAAATCTGTCCTGTACTAGTGTCGCCAAAATTGCTAAAAGTAGTAGAGCTATCGGCTAACAAGAAGGATGATCCAGCAGCTCACAAGTTCTGTTCTTGTATGAACTAAATGGTTTCCATTCCAGTTTAGTTTTCACTGGGGCTAAGTTATTACCTGTATATAAACTCAGTTCTGTGTTGGTTTTCTGTGAAGGTTTATCCATGCAAACAACAGCCCTGAAAAAGCTCTGCAATATGTCACTCTTGTAATTTGCCACAGTCCCAGTTATATGCTGTGGGTAGAAAGGTGGCCTGTAGAGGATCTCAGCCTGCTGCAATTCTCGCAATTTGGAGAAATCCTCTGACTGCATCAGTAATACAAAGGGTTTTTTTTGATTCAAGTAAAGCCAAATCCAAGCAATTATCTTTCTTGTTTTTTTTCTTGTATGCCAGAATCTTCTACTGAGTTTTGTGTTGCCTGTCTCTAGAAGGAGCTAGGTGAAGGTTGACTTTTATCGGAGCATTATTTATTTATTTATTTTAAAGCAGGAATAAACAAGATCATCTTGATCATGGTATGGTTCTGTTTCAGTAGCCCACTTTCCTTGCTTTTTTGGTGCCAGTCGTTTGTGCTAGAAATTATACACTGACAGATGTTTTGCACAGCAGGCTATTCAGTAGATGTAAAAGGTGGCCAGTTTCCATCACAGATAATTTTTGTCTTGCAATTCGCACTGCAGTTCATGGGGTCATTATAATTTTATTAGCAAGACTCATAGACACAGTACATCTGTCTGTTACTCTAAATAATTAAAGGTGCCTTTTCGGGAATCTGAAGAATTATTTCTTAATGGACACTTGTGATGAAGTTTGTGTTCTGTGTTTTCATTAAACTAGGGAAGAAATGAAATCTCTCCAGGAGGCCTTTCAAAAGCAGCTTAATGAGGCAGCTGAGAAAGCAGAGAAGCAGCAGGCTACCGTGAGTGATTCCCTGTCCTTCTTTCATTATTTTTGTTTGTTTCCTCTGTCTTTTTTTAATCCTTCTGCCTTGAGAATTTGTCATCAGCTCAAATAACTTTGCATGTAAAAAACTTAGATTTCAAGTATGTTAGTACTCTACAAGCTTCAGAAGAAAGGAGCTGAAAAAAGTTTGTATGTTCAAAGGCGTTGTCTTCACTAATTTCTGCGGGATTTAGGTGTGTGTATACACTTTTGGAGATTTGGTCCTGGAGAATTGGGCCTAAGTCCTTTCCCTGACGAGGTTATCTTTATGGACCCTCATGTCTCATCTATACCAATGTACATTGTCATACATGCATGGACTTTTTTGGAATTGCTACTGATTTTCAGCAACAAAATACATAGTAGAGTGTCTGATTTTGACCATAGTAGATCAAATTATCACCATAGGAAGGTATGATTTCATGCTTTAAAGAAATTCTATTTCTGAAAGTATTGTACAACTGGTTGGATTTTGTGTAGCACTTTAATGTTGTGGGGCATAAACAGCCACATTTTGGTATTGCAGGAAAAAGAAAAAGTAGAACCATGTTTTCTGTTTAATTCTAAGATATAAAAAGGAAATTTTTCCGATGTTGGTTAATAATGCTCCTGTAACATGGGTACAACTGAGCGTACATTGACTAGATAATCTCCAGAGGTCCCTTCAACCCTCAAGTGTTCTGTCATTCTAACTCTGCACTTGAAAACAAGCTGCTATAAGGGTTTATAGATCTATTTTTAGTTTCATGTTGGGTAACTAATGGTTTATTTAGTAAGATTTTACTGTCTTCTAGGCTCATAAAACAAGGGTTCCTCCAAGACAGAGGTTTAAAAATAGTTATTAAATTTAGCAAATATTTACAAATGCTTTCTTTTGTATGAATGTGATTCATATGGCTTTATGCCCTTGGTGAACAAGATGTGAGAGTGCATGTTTTACATGCTACCTTCTAGTTAGAAGAAACGTAGATTTTGAACTAAAGTGTTACTTTTGCAGGTTTCTTTCAATTAACATGATATTTGAAAACACCTTTTTCCCCTTTGTTGCTCAGAACTTTGATACTGGTTTACTTACTTGTGTCCCCCACAACATATACTCAGTGGACGTTTGGTACTTGTAATTTCATCTGGAGAACAAAAATCCTTTTTTGTTCTTGAGGGGAGAAAAGAAGTAAACTGAACGCTGTATTGAATTGAAAAGAATAACATATTTTTGGGATATTTCTCAATAGCCAGGGTAGCATATATCCAGAAAAAAAAATAATCTGCACTTGTTTTAAGTTGGCAAGATAGATAGTCCTGAAATAAGAAAATGAGAACCTAGTTGTCTCTGCTAAGTACTCGGAACATGCTGGTCAAAAGTTCCCGTTTTTCGGGTGTATGGACACGTTCCCACTAGTTTTATCAGCGTGATGAATTCTCATCCTACAAGTTAAAGGTGGAAAACATTTTTTTTTTATTTATTTAATCTCTATTAGACTTTTATATTCAAGATGAATTCAGTTGCGGGTTAAATACATCTCAGATGTCATAAATGGATTATTGGCTCTGTTGTTCTTTGTGATATAGCGCTTTTTTTAACTTGAGCAGTAGTGCCTTGTGTAAATTCAGTCCACACGGTAGTACTGGGAAAGGGCACAAGATTTGTTCTACACAAGTCAAACAAGATTTACTGTTAACTGTAAGCAACAATATTGCCCAGTGCAGAAACCAGGAAAAACCCCTCTGAGTTTATAATGGAACTTGGCTTGGAGTGTTGTCAGCTGGTTAGAGAAACTGAATTCTTCAGCGATATTCTAAAACTTGCCAATAATAGAATATTAAATTTGCCACTGATTTTAAGGAAAGCAGAACTGTGTCCTTGGATTGTGACATTTATTTCTTTATGCCTCAGGGTACAAGGTACATAATGAAGCTCACCAATACAGTGAGACTGAATGAATATTCAGAAAGTGCAACAGAAGTGGAAATAAATATTATTACTGTCACACAGGGTTACTTTACACCTGGTTTTTCCACGTGTTTCACGTTTTTCTGAAAGAAATATGAAATGCTATGAAAGAAGGACTAGGTACTTTGAGGAAAGCTTAGCTAGAGGATGGGAGCTTGAATTTAATTCTAATTTAATGAATTGTGAGTCTTGTTTCTAATACAATTTAAGCACATTTTATTCTACGGGATTTGGTGAAGTAAATCTTGATTATCATCAGAGTAAATAAGAATAGAATTACATTTCTCAAAGCCACATGAATAAAACACTGGAGGGGGGTTGGAAATACATATTTCTTTTCTGCAGTTGCCAAGGAGTCATAGTACAATGCTTACTGTATGTTAATTGGCTGCATATATTCAACAGGGAACACCTGCCTGAAGGTGTTCTCTATTAGGTAAATGCAAAAGTGTAAGTAAGAATTTATAAGAATTAAGTCAAACAACATGAAAAATATCCTGGAAAGTATTCAAGGACTCTGACCAAACCAAAAGAACAAAGGACTTGCCACAGCAATACGTTACACTTTGCAACATATGGCAAGATTCTTCACTACCAGTTGCACAAACAATTAATCAGAAACAATCTTATCAACTTTATTGTGCATGCTTATCCATTTTTTCTGGCCCCGTAAGACCAGAGAAGCCAAGAATAGTGGGTCACCAGCTAAAAGGTTACCATTCTGAGGATCTGCTGAAGTGTTGGCCGGCACAGTTATGCATTTTACATTTTGTTCCTGTTGGTATTTTAGATCACGCTAACAATTTTTAAAAAGACATGGTGATGGAATTGTTTGACAGTACAATTACAGTACCGTCTGTCAAAACAAAGGAGAAAATATGTCTGTGTAAATTCCTTTTCCCCAGTTGCTCTGCCTTCATGATGAAAAATGAGAATTAAGTAACACATTATGCATGACTTGTAAAAATAAACATAAACAATATGGTTATTTTGAAGTCAGTAGGGTTTTTCTTAGTCATAAAAGACTAACAGAATAAGGGCAATTTAATTCAGAGATCCACCACCAAAAAAGAATCTTAAGAACCATCACAAACTCATGCTTGCAATATTTTTAATAAAAAGATCAGACGTTAATTTCACTTCAGAAATATTTATTTTGTTTAGTAACAGCTCTTATGATGGGTCCTAAAGTCTTAAATGTGTCTTTGACAAATATCTGGTTTATTAATTAAATATAACTTACAGCTTAAAAGTTACATTCATCTAAGAAATCCTAGTAGGTAAAAATTTATTTAGCTTTACTTTTAAAAGTATTTATCAATTTGTAGAGCACTTTTTTCCCAAAGGAAATAATATTTCCTATGACTTAGGCAATAGCCTGAGCAGTTCTTTCTGACTTTTGGAGTCAGTTCCTACACTATAACATGGAAATTAGTCCATGAAAATGAATATTGAGTACGTTAGGGTTTCCAGATATTGCCAAGATAGTTAGGTGTTAATGAATGTATTCCAACCCCATTTTTTAGGGGCTTGTGTTTTAGTTCTGAGCAAGATAAAAGTCTGGAGGTAAGTAAATAAGCATACAGCTGAGCTTTGACTGTGTGGTAACGATGCTCTATTGGTATTCTTCCATCCTTCATCTGTAGTGAATAACTAACTATTGTCTGCCTCTTAGAATGAGATCACTGCCATCTGCTAAAGCGTTCTGTATTTCGATGGGGAAAATTTAATTTGAACATTTCAAGGTCACAAGCTGCTGTGAGTAAAGGCCACTGGATGGAAGCTGTTGCCTTTAATAAACATAATGAGCTCTGAAACACACAAAGCTCTGAGTACCTTGGATGTCCGTCTCCAGGAGACAGAAGCAGTGTCCTTGCTTAATATTGCAAAGTTCAGCCTTAGAACACCAATATATTTTCATTATGTATTTTCATAATTACAGCTAGGTAGTAATTAAAGGCAGCCAACATTTGGAAAGAGGTGAATGTCAAACAAGAACAAAAAGCTGGTAGAAAGGAAGAAGAGATGTAGAAAGATTTTCAGTTTCAATTTTTCAGTTTCTGTGCCCTTTTAATTTAGGGCTTGGTATAAATGTCCATTCTTGTTTATTATACTGTCGTGATTTGGTGACTGAAAGTTGAATTTTTACATCTCTTCTGGTATTATGCCTTGTCGTTGGGACTCACTAAAAGCATCATGGAAATGGGCTCATCCAGACTGATCTTCCTTAAAGCATGAAATTATAGACATAGACGCACTTAAATGGTTATCTCTATATTAGCTCAGTAGTCAGGCCACATAAATCCCTCCTATGTAGCTCTCTCTAGCTGTACTTTATGACTAAGTGGCTCTTCAGCTGCTAGAGATTTAGTAGAAGTGCTTTAAAAATGCTGTGATAATATGAAAGCAAAAATGAATGACTTTTTAATTAATGCTGGTGTTATTTTTAAAAAAGAAAGGGACTTAAATTTTTTAAATTATTCAGATAAGCTAAAACAGTAAGTTTGAACTATTTAAGATGTCCATATCAGTGATACCAGATACATGTGTATGCGAATAGTAATTACCAAAAATTAGTGGTTTAACTAGCATAGATTGCTGGTTAAATTAGCAGTACTGTGGTGTTTTAAATATCTCTCCACTAGAAATCCACACTGATACGTACAGGCTATGTATAGAGAATACACGGACAATAATTTTTGTATTGTATCTCTTTAATTATTTCATATATATTCAGAGGTAGAAGTGAAGTGCTTTGAAGGAATATTAATATTCTCTTGAGAGTTAGGACTAAGAAAGTGAACACTTTAACGGAGGTCATTATGTTATTTTTATCAGTATTTAATGGTAGCTGGCAAATCTTTTGAACAGCTGAAAAAACACAGCCCACCATGTGAATAGTTATTGTACTTTTTTTTCCCCCTGGTTAATCCTAATCTCGTATTTTGATCGTGACCTTTATTTATTGTTGTGCAAAATCTTCATATTTATTATACAATATACACGGACTAAATGTCAGTATTTGTGGACGTAATTGCTAGGCAAGTGCTGAAAATATTCATCTTCTATTAAAACATCACCCTCAGTGCTAGCTGGATGTCTAGTTAGTATTTCCACAACCAAACCACTTAGACAAAATTTTGGAATAGTTTGCAAAATAAGTAACATTTATGCATGTCAGTCTCGTGGACCTCCTACCTACTTTTCTCTCTTAAGTGATGATAGTGTTCTCTGACTTTTCTTTTGATACAGATGACAGTGATGTCAAGTCCGATGATGGTTTTTAAATTACTGACATCTGTCTACTTGAGTGGGGACAGGATTCTAAGAACAGCTGTCATCATGCAGATTCACTGTCGTTTATCTGCATGACATCCAAACCGTTAATCCCTAGGTCAATGTCTCTGTAATGTAAATGTGTTTTCTTACAGAGCTTTTGTTTTTCTTAACAAGTCTCTTGCAATGTCAGATGAAGTATAGTTTCCCATGAAATGTAGGTTGGCTTTTCTATCAACGGGGGAGAGAATGTGGAGTGGGGCATTGTGTGTATGTAGGGATTAAGGTATCAAAAAGCCATCTTCCTTCAAAATGAAAGGGATGGGCTCTTTTAAGCCTAGTTGTTACAACTGCCTTCTCCTCCCATATGTTCTATAAGCCAGGAGGAAAGCTCAATTGTGAAAGAAACTTAGACCGATTTGTAAAAATGTTTTTTTAAACTGTGTTTGATTAAATTTGATCTTAAAACTAAGAATGGAGTATGTACATTCCAAGGCAAGTCATTGAATTAAATAGGAACTAAAGACCAGATCTGAATGCTTTCACATATAATATGCTTTATTCCACAGGTGAGTCTGTTCAGAATCAAGGGGTTTATCTCATTAGGACCAGTACTGTAGCATTCAAATCAAATAATTGCGTTAGAAACCTGCTACGATATATGTTGTGTTCTTAGAGGGTTAAAAATGTTTTAGATCGTAAAATCAGTTAATATTGTTGTAAAAATCCTTACTTCTCTGAAGATCGTGTGGGACTTCAATGTGAAAAATGAACACTATATCTACTGGTGCAAAAGTAAAGTAAGCCTGTTTATGCACAGCAGTTTTCTTCTCTTGATTATAAGTTTTCTAGTAAATATCATGTTAAATGTTTGTAGGTTTAGCAAATATCTAACTGTGGCCTATACCAATTTGTTATATAAGCAGAAGTTTTTTGGTGGTGCTTGGGGTTTTTTTTTGGTTTGCTTTTTTTCTTTTTATTCAAGGCTGTGAGTAAAGTAAAAAAAATAAGTAATAGTTAAACTGATGTTAAGATACATTTCAACAGCTCACACCCAACATTTTTTTTAAACTTGTAGATTAACTTTTTGAAGACTGAAATGGAAAGGAAGAGCAAAATGATCCGTGACCTGCAAAATGAGGTAAGAGGAATATTTGATTGTCATCTCCATTCAGAGTTTACACTGAAAGAGATTATGCTTGGGCTTCATATTTAAAACGTGCTGTTGTTGTAGAAAGATAAAGCTCCAGTGAAATACTCTAACCACAAAAGCAAACAAAAATGATGGTGTGCGCTTAGAAATAGTATTTTATTGAATGCAACTGTTAACTCCTTGCTACCGGTGCATATGTCCATGGTACACCTCTGTAACTATTGCTGTGCTTGTGAGTTGTGTTTTTTCAGAAAGGAATACTTAATTCAGTTCTATAGATTATTGACACACAGTGAAGCTTTATCCACAGCGTTATTACCTGCTTTAAAAATAAACAGCAAGCAGAGGAGGAAGGAAATAGAATCTCGGGTTGAGTTTCTTAATAAAATAAAATGAACTTTCCTAAAGTATTTTCTTAAGCTTTATATGTCATGAATATTAGTCCCAAATTGATCCCAAAATCCCACATGAAACAGTTTTGGGTTTTTTAATTTCTGTTAGTATTAAACTGAATTTATTTTGAAATTTGATCTTGGACTAGAAACTGGAAACATTTGAGCAGCATCATATTTATTTCCTACTTCTCTTTTTCTCCCCAAAGAATTTGTCTAAATCAGGATATAGTTTGCTTTTCCATTGCTTCATTTTGCAAAGACCTTTCCACTTGAAAATACATTTTTTGGATGATCTCTTGCTATTTTACCATCCAGGCTTCTTGTCTTTATCTGCTCTGCTCAATTCTTACGTTTTGCACTTCTAAATGATTCCAAGTTGGATGTGTATGAAAACTCGATCTGCTTAAAGCACTTATTTAAACAGTGATCTCTGATGCCTTTGGTCTATCAGAGTGTATCTATATGGTCAATCTGAAAAAAAGTGCATGTTACTCTTTAAGTCACGAAGAAAATACTGTCTATTTCAGTTGCTCATGTTATTTACGCCACGTTCGCAGTTGTTATCTCGTACAGTCACAACCGTCTTGCTTTCTTTTCCCACCTGTGATCATTGGATGCTTTGCAATTGAGCCTGTTAATTCTAATAATTGATATCAGTTCAATCCTATTGACCCAGCCATAAAAAATCCCGTCTTTTGTTGTACATAAATAAATACTTCATTATTCAACATTCAAACCGTCTGACTGCTAATGATTTTCTTAGGTAGGTCAGTAGAATTCTGTAATATTTAGTGTATTTATAGCACATTTTAGAAAATCTGCTTTGAAAGGAATCTTTCTTTTTGGCACAAAAAGTATTGGTTTCTCAATTTAAAGATGGAGTGATTCACCAATATTTTATTTCCTGATACCTTCTTGTCTGAAGTTACAAAGGCTGACTGGCTAAACTGGATGTACCAATGTTGCAAGCCTATCACAGGGCCTTTCAGAGGAACATCTAATTTGCATACTTACAATTTTACATTTCAAATTGTGTGTCAGTCTGCAGAGTGACTAAACATCTCCATCACTACCTGACATGAATGGGCAATGAAGAATGCTCAACATTCCTTCAGTTCAAAACATAGATATTTTGACTGGGATACCCGCAGGTGTACCACTTCACACACATTTTACACGTGTGTTTCTCTCTTCCTCTTAGAAAAAAAAAAAAAGGCAAGTCAGGTGAAATTCTGGGGTACCTGAGATCAGTGAAGGTACATCACAACTAAATTCAGGCTAGTGGCAGGCCCCAGAAGTCACTATGATCTGGTGGATGGCACCCTGGGTGCAGCACAGTAGCGTGACTCCTCCCATCTTTGGAATTACAAGAATGTAAGAAATGCTCAATGGTCCATCAATCTCAGTGTCTCCTCCCTGACGATGTAGAGAGCAAACACTATTACAGCAAAGCGTGTGAACTTGCCTCACTTCCCACAGCATCTGCAGTCACTGGATTTGGGATGTTAGAAGGTGTATCCCTGCATATTCCCTGGAGTGTATGTTTATGAACTTGCTGTCCATTAATTTCTCTAAATCCTTTTTTGATATCGGATACCTCCTCAACTTCTTACACTGTCAGAGTCCCTCTTACTTCACCGTTTATGTTTAATTTTAGTTTTATATTTTTTACTGTCCTTTCCTGTTCTCCTTCCTTAAGCAAGTTTTTGTACATTCTGAGTTGTTCCCTGTGTAGCCTTCTTAGCTTTATAGAGTCAATCAGGGTTTGGGGGGCTTCTAATAAAGTGATTTTAACAGCTTCTAGGTTGTTTGTATGTGTTTTGGTCATTTGACTGTTCCTTTCAGAAGCTGTTACTATTTGCCTTATTTATACAAAGTACTCTTTCATGAGATTATCTGCGTGCTGCGTTTATGCGTCTTTTGCTGTCCTGCCACAGTAGTAGCTGTTATTGCACCTACCTGTTGCAAAGAGTCTCCCATGAGTTTCTCTTGAACTCGGCCCAAGGAAACCCTTGAGAAAAAACAGAATGACATTTCTTCTTGGGGCCTGCAGGGCTGGCCGCAGTCATTTACTGCGTAGCTTCTTTCAGTCAGCGTCTTTTTCATGTTGCAAATGTCAGGTGCTAAATGAAGCTTCAGTCTGGTTGGGGTCTCCATGCTATATGAAGAATGAAAAAGATTATGATTTCTTTTTAATGTCTTGGCAAACCCTTGGAGAATAGATAAATGCACAGGGGAAAACTATACACTGAGCGTCTGATATTTATAAGACCATAAATGTTTGAGGAGTACTTTTCATATGTATCTCCACTGTCCTGCCCCACACCCAGTTGTGATTTTGGCTGAGTTTTTGGGGATAGGGGTTTTGTAAGCCACTGAGTGGACTGTTTCTGGAGTCCTGTATAAATGTTATTTGGGGCATCTGTGATTGGGGCTTCTCAAAAAGCAAAAAAAAAACCCAATACATATTGAATAATGGTAATGAACCTCAGAGGTAGAGCAATGATTAAATTAGAGATAATGGTTTAGATGAGAAGGAGAACATACCAGGCAAATAAAACAAATTTTCAGTTTCTTGAAGCATTTGGTGTTGTGTTTTCTGCTCTAGCTCACCTGCTTCTTCTTCCTCTTGTGTATGTCCAAATTACATAGGATTTAACTATTATTCAACCGGAATTATTCAAAAAGATCAGTCTGATTTGTATTACTCATCTCCTTTAAGTCATGAAATTAAAAAGGGGGGAAAAGATTCACTGAAGAAAAGAAAAAGGCCACGTTACTCTCCAGGGAAATAGGGAATTAATGTCTAGATGCTCTAAATGGAACTACAGAACCTTCCAGTACTTTCTACAAATGTTTTGAAATTGATGTGGGAATAAAAGGATTAAGTCTTGCAGAAGGAGTATAATAACAAAGACATGACTAAGGGCAAGAGACTTCATATCATACGCAGCAAAAAGGAAATGAGGTGTAGGAAAAATGCAATAAAGATTTGGTCTTCTAGGTTTTCAAAATTGCATGAGAAGTGATAAAGGCCTGTTTCCTCCCCAACCACCCAGACCCAAGTGCCTGCCCCCCGCCTCCGCTCAAGATACAAGGGCTTTGTACACGTATATTTAAGAGCAGCAATGCTATTTCGCTTTTTTATATTGTCATCTTGCAAGATGTTTCAAGAGATGTGAGAAAAGACTTTGGGCACTGTTTATTTTGCACATAAATAATACTTGGTGATTAAAGAAGCAATATGATCCTAGTGTGTCCTGGAAATCAGAAGTTCTAGCTTCTGTTCTTGGCTTAGTCGATTAAACTTGCCTCGAGAGGAATTTGATCTGAGAGCGTTGCTTAGTCGTTCTGTGCATCAGCTAGTGTGTGGGAATGGAACCAATAGCTATGCCTACCTACCAGCTTTCTATTAAATTTCTGTACCATGTTTGCCAGTTCCCTAAAAGTAAGTCCACTAATATCAGGTTTTCTGGAATTACAGTGACTGTTTTTGAGGGTTTCAATAAGGGCTTAATATTTTGACAAAGATTTGACTGAATTTAAATGGTATGACTTTGAGGAAACATTATGTTATCTAGGTCCTGCTTCCAATCACTGAATATACAGTATGCTTTTGAAAATCTTGTTTCTAAGACTGGATATGTTATTTATTTAAATAATTTATAGCATTTTATATGTATTTTTAAAAAGTGCTATCTGCATACAGATGTATAGAGACAGATAATGAAAATGGAATTCCTTTCTTAGCTACTTTTGTCCTTTCAAATATCGTGTTCACCCTCAGTTTATATTGGCAAATTGTGAATTTTGCAAACTCAGGCTCTTCCATGACTGTAAAAATAATTCCCTGTTTAGTTCTGTTCTTTCAGCGTGTGCCCTACTGCCATTCAACTTTGCAATCCAGAGATAGGAATAGACAACAACAGCCTTCTGACTGAATGCAGCAGCTGTGTAATGTATGAGGAGAGGACATTGTACAGAAAGGCAATTTTCAGGCTATTCAAGGCTTTGGAAGAAAACGGTTAACAACAAAAATAGTCCGTGGTATGGAGGGAAAAAAGTGCCAGATACAGCGCATAGGGATTATGGGTCTAAAAAGCCTGTCTTTTTCAGTGGTCTGTAAGTGTTTCCTGCAATATCGGAAAAAAATCTGTCGACTTCCAGCTCTAACATTGTGTGGATTGTCTTAATGTAGTCTAATAAAGGATCGACATGTAAAAAGACAAGCTTTTATTTTGAGAAGTTTCTATTATTGACAAAGAAACCAAGAGGTCTGGAAATCCAGAAGCACTAGTGGAGCTAAGAAACTTGGTAAAAATCTCAACTAAAATAGAATATGTATAAAATACTTTGAAAATTTTCACTTTTGGAGATGGCCTGTTACAGAGCGAGCAGCTCAATTCTGTCACGTCCATCATGTATCATGTGTGGAAAATGATGCCAAAACTGCTCTAAAAATTAAGCTAAAGCAGGATGCTGTGTTAACTACTGTTTATTAAAGTGATAAGAAAATTCATGGGTCTTAGCAATGGTTATTTGATATTCAGAATCGATCATTTTGGGTGCAACTCTAAATACACATATACATGATGGATTAATTTCTTAAATGAATGTCTGCACCAATATCTGTTGTGTATTTTGTTAGTTTTTCATTCATTTCCTACTGGTACACCAATAAAAGTCGTCTTCAGTTAAGGGTAAGTGTTCTTAGCTGATGTACACTTATGCAATTTCCTTGAGATAAATGAGTTGGGAATTTTCCCTAGAAGTCAATAAATGGTGTATATTCTCTACTGAAAGGCTGTGAAATCTTATTCAACTTTGTCACCTGCAAGCTGTAGTTGCCTCAGATTAGACTTAGAAGGATGTATAAAAAAAAAGTTTGCTCTTATTTAAACCATTTAATTACACTTGATTAGATAAGAAATTACTGTCTAGCTTGTCGTATTAACTTTGGGCAAAGCGTTTTACAGTATCTCTGTGTACAGCTATATTAAGGTATGTTCATATCGTTACAGATTCTATTTACAACAATTTATAAAGTTGATCCAGTGGTTTATACCAAGCAATATATTTCTTTGCTGTTTAGGCTGTGGCAGAACTTTGAAAAACATGAATTACATAAAAGATGTACAGTAGTACAGGCAATACAAAGTAAACCAGGAGTGGAAAATGAATTTGACTGTAGCTCTCAGTAATACGTGTTCTTTTTGCTAAGAAGCATAGTTTAAAATAACTACCTTGTAAACAATACTTTTGCTCTATTCATGTATAAATTGTGGTTATAGCTTTAGTGTTGAGTAAATCATCCTAAAACAGAATTTTCTCCAATCTCTTTGTGCTTAGCTGCACTAATAAAAGGTAAAGTCACAGCAGTTTAAAGTCTTACCTGATCTATTGGGAATTTCATGCCCTGCAGGGGGAATTCAGTTGAATTGCATTGAATTGTGGTGGGGGAAAAAAAAATCAACAACAAACCTCCCTCAGTGAAGCAGAAATTAAATTTAAAGGCTTTGAGACTATACTGGTACTATCCTATAAAGGAGGACATTGTCATTTTCACTCTTCACACTTTGCAGATAAAACTAACTTTTTTTTTTTTTCTAAGTATAAAAGCCTGTTCTGAGAAGAAAATTGGGTAAAGTCCTGTTCCCTCTTTGGGTACTGCATTGGCTCTGCAGTTCTGCAGAAAACACCAGCAAGTGTCAGAGGCAGAGGCTCTGCCCAGGGAAAGGTCAAGGAGCAGGAAGAGTACAGAAGCAGTTTCAGATATCATATTCTGCTGAAAGGCTTTGAATTCAGTATTGTTTCTTGATTGATTACACCTTCTTTTGAAGTAAAAAAAAAAAAAAGTCCTATTTTTAAAAAAAAATTTGTTCAAAATTATTGTATGAGTTTTTTTACTGAATATGATAAGGAAAAGGTGGACATGCGGTTTAATCAGTTGAAAATGGCTCTTAGGGGACAGTGTATAAGATCACAGAAAACAAATCCTACTGCATTGAATTTGTCAGTGAGATACATTTATAGTGATACAGTAGCAACTGCAGTGAATGTTAGAATAAGCTTTTGTTTTTAAAAGTTTTATTTTCCTGACCTGGTAGACCCCGGAGTGTAGAATACATTTTCTCAGCTGCAGTTGAATGGTAATCAGAATGACAGCACCAATTAAGGGAATATAATGGATCTGCTGTGTCTGGATCCCTCTCTCCTGGGCCTGCCGTACTTCTGGATTCTTCATTCATTCTTGACATCAAGATCCATGTTTAAACAATCTGATTCGCAGCCGTGAACTACTAGAAAGCGAAGGAGATGTTCAAATACGAATGTTTAGGTAAAAGGTATCCTTAAGAAATGAGAACAGTTAAAACTAAATGTATACCCGTTAGGGCTCTCCTTTGATCCCGTAATTAGCCACAATGTTTAGAAAACTTTAGCCTGGAGAAGAGGAGGCTAAGGGGAGACCTTACACTCTCTACAACTGCCTGAAAGGAGGTTGTAGAGAGATGGGGACTGACCTCTTCTCTTTAGTGACAGGACGAGAGGAAATGGGTTCAAGTTAAGTCAGGCAAGGTTTAGATTGGATATTAGGAAAAAAATTTTCACTGAAAGGGTTATCCAACATTGGAATAGGCTGCCCAGGGAGGTGGTGGATTCGCCATCCCTGGAGGTGTTTAAAAAAAAGGTAGACGTGGTACTTGGGGATATGGTTTAGAAGTGGTTTTTGTCAGGTTAGGTTAATGGTTGGACTCGATGATCTTAAAGGTCCCTTCCAACCTTAACGATTCTATGATTCTAACTCTGGATTTTGCCCAATAGTCTTTGTTGTCTCTTCAATTAACAGCAAAGTTGAAAATCACAGCAATGTTCTTTTGTAATCTTGCTGAAGTCATTCTGATGTCTTTACTCAGTTTTCCCAGCTGCCCAGGATGCTTTATGAAATTCTTATTTGTAACATTCTTCTTCATTAAAGTCCAAAATCCAAAAATGGTCTGAATTCTTTACTTTTTTTACTTATCTAGCCTCAAATCTGCATAAGAGGCTTTTTATCACTGAAGCTTAGTCTTTTTCATTTGTCATTTGTGGCAGAATATCATCCGTGGAGAAAAGAAAGAGTAATTTCCAATCTGTGCCTTCATTTCCTTGCATAGGAAATTGCCATTGGTTATTAGAGCTCCTGGATACTGATGTCACATAATGTTGGTAGTGCCTCAGGTAAACTTCTGTAAGTATTTCAAAGAAGATTTTGTATAGGCCTTTGGGGTAAAGGAGATGCTAGAGTTCTCTGATAATCCATTTCATCTTACGTTTATGCAAGTATAATCAGTATGTTTGAAACTAAGGGTTAAGAATAGGAAGTCCTAGTGGTTCCTTCTCTACATCTTATTTCAAAAAGGCAGCAAAACATGAAGTATAACAGATTATCTTGAACAGTAAAGTTTAAAAGCTGTATTGTCTCCTTTGCACACACAACTCTCAATGACACCTTCACCAGGCAACAGGGGCAGCATGAAACCTAATTAAAATCTTTGATCTTTGAACTTGTACAGAGAATGTTGTGAATCTTAGTGTTACCCAAATTGGTGTTTTCCAGCATTACAGATCTCAAGGGCAAGGTGGCTCAGAGCCAAACATTAAGCATAGACGGGATTTTATAATTATTGTAAAACTTTCCACAGAGCTAGTGTAAATTTTGCCAAACAGGAAAAGAGAAGTCCTGATCTAATTTATTCACGTCATGCAGACAAGTGGAAAAGTTTGCTTTTAGTACCAACATGTTAAAATTACCTAGTGGAAAGATGACTAAAAGGAAGCAACAATGGTATACATGGTTAAAAGAAAAGAATGTAAATCGATACTTCAAAACGTTTAGTAGACACTATTGATTTTTATCTTTAGATGAAATAACAAAAGAGCATTGATTAATCAAATTTCCATGGTTCATAAAGAAAGAGAAGGTGAGCTGTTGACTTCATCATTACAAATAATGCTATCAATGACTGATGTTTGTCACTTAGGATCAAAAAAGAGATCACCCTTGAGGAGCTCTGAGTCATCCAAATTCAGTATCAGAGTATTGTTTGCCTCTGAAAACAGCACGCAGTACTTAATAACATAAGAATTCATAAAGGTATACGTGACATAAAAATGCATTTGGCTTATTAATTTAAAAAGTTTCTTGATAAAGTTATGTTGCACCTGGAATGCTCCTGTCCTGGGCTGAGAGCTCTCCAGAGGCTGTGAAGCTCAGACTACTAGATTAGTTGGCAGGAAAGTGACTCTCGTAGTTATAACTAGGTTTCTGTGAAAGTCAGTAAGAATTTAGAGGAAAAAAGGCTGGCGAACCCCAAATTGATCATATTATGGTATACCATACAAACCTTCCATTGATTTCGAGGGAGAACTTGGATTGTTTGCATTTTCTTTAGGATCGTACCGTTGAATACAGATGGTTATTTGCCAAGTTCAGTGGGAGCAGAAAGTGATTTTTAAAAATATTTTTTTGCTATTCAGAGGTTTAAATTAAACTGGACTGCTGTTGTTTTGTACTTTGTAATTTTAATCAAGATAAGGCGTAGCTGGAAAATGTCAACTTTATATAGTGAAGGTTTTTTCAATGGAAGTTTGATAGCCTGTGACTTTATAAAGATTATAGTTCTCTCCTGAGACTTATTATCTTCCCATCATAATTTGGTCAAACTAAATACAGTATTTGGAATGATAACTCCAACTATGTATGGATATTCAAAGAGCAGAAAAAGATAACAATAATAAAATACTTAATTTAAATTTGTGTTAGAATTATTTGAGGAAAAAACAGCACATAAAATTCCTAAGTTGTCGGCGATGTACTGCCTGAGTTAAGGTGTCTGTACAAGCTGTTTGGCTCTAATGTGACCCCACCATCGTGTTCTAAAAGAAGTAGAATCACATGAAACAGTTTTTTCTCGACAGCATGAAGAATTGGTTCTCTTCTACTTCGCACCTATTTCGGCCGGAAACCCTGGAATATTTTCAAATGCAGACATGTTTGTTCCTGCAAAAAAAATCAGCGGGCTTAGGAGGGGTGTTCGAAGTTTGTTCATCTCAAATAACGATGTGTCACTTTTCCTAATGAACATCTCAGCCTTGCTAGGGAATTGCTTGCCTTAAGAATGTGAAAGAATTGATTGTCTAGTGCAGTGGGAACAAAACACTCTCAGATTTGACTGGCAGCTTCCTATAAAATCACTGCAGCAAGTCACTATATATTACTCTAGTAGTGGGAAATAGTTCACCCTCAGTGTCCAGTCAACCTCATATTGAGTCTTAAATGTAGAAATTGTGCTATTCTGGGGCAAAATTTCCAGTTTTCTGTTATCTGGAAACATTTTAGGCCACAGGGTTCTGGAGTCTTTCCTCCCACACTACTCCCTTTTGAACACTGTTCAACCATATTTGGGGCAGATGTTATTGGAGAAGGAAATATTAAACAGATCAATCGCCTTGTCACTAATTTTAGGCATAATAACTCGAGTGAGTTGCATTGATTTTATTTAGTTGTCATTTAAGTACTGTATTGATCTTAAGAAAACTGGTTTTATAGCTATGCTGTAATTTAAAAATACAGTTTTCATTAGACTGCCTCAAAGTGCCTTTGCCATATCTGCCCCAATAATTTTGCCCATTTATCTATAAAAACTTCCCCATGTAATGAATCTTCTGTTCTTGAAGAATTTGATTTCACAATTTTTACAACCAAAAACGTATAAAACAACAACTGATAATGCTTGAATTATTCCTTCTTTTAATGATCTCTGTTTTGTAAACAATTTTATATGCGTGTTGTTTAATAGATGTGGAAATGTTTCTTAGGTGAAACCATAAGGGTTTGATCAAGCAGATGTTGCTTAAAGTGTTCTGGAAGGTGTTTTAATTTTCTTTTGTGAATAAGGATCTCCGAATAATGTTTTGTTTTATCAAATAGATAAATGAGCTCAGGAAAGGTCTGCATGGCTTAAAAAAAAAGTAAAAATGTCAGATTCGTATGGTTCACCCACAAGCTGTGCTTTAATGTAGTGTGATTACTTTCTTTCAAATGTGAAATATTTATTCTATTTCAGACTATAAATTTAGTCCTGAGTGTAAGGTGTCCACTGCCTGGTTGTGTGTGTTTGTGCATGTAATTGTATGTATGTATCTGTGTGTACATTTAAATCAAAAACATTCTTTACATGTAGATTCAGTACATATTTATGTGTGTAAAAGAACATAATGTGATGTTAAAAAGTAGCTTAAAGGTACCACCTGCCAGCAGTTGGTTCACTGGAAACTGTAATGGCTCAGTTGCTCTGGATGTGACCATGAAACTTTTCTCTTTCTAGTATTGATTTTGCTGTGATCTTATTTCTTGTATCAGAACTTCAAATCACATCTAAAGTACACAAGTGTTTGCTGATTGTCTTCTCTGGTTCAGCCATGGTATCAGCATCCCCCCTGGGATGGATGCCTTTGCTGCAGCGTGGATGATAGCTCGGTTGGCTTGTCTTCTTCACTAGCCCCTCATCAGGATTCTGCTTGTTCTGTGCCCTTTCCTTACTTGCCAAATACCTTATGTCTCTGGTTAATCATTTATTCCAAAGATGAATCTGTAGGGCCGCTTCTTCTTAAACGAAGTAAAATGAGATATTATCAGTTGTGTTAGATATAGTAAGTATAACTGGGAATACAACCGCACACCTGCCTGGCTTGTCAGGTTTAAAGTTTACATCATGATTATGTCTTGTCTTGGCTGTTAGTATTTCAAAGTATAGTTACTTATATTTGCCAGAAATGTGAGTCTACGGATCTATGAATTTAAATCCTGAACTTGTGGGAATTTGGAATGATGCTGATGTGGAATTTGGATTTTGAGAAATAATTATGGATTCCAAGTCACGCAGCTGTTGAGCAGTAAGTTCATTAAAAGATCGCTCCTCTGAAAATCCAGCTGCATTCAGAAATATTGAATTCTCTTTTGCAGATAAAAACATACCATTTTTAAATAGTATGTGTAGTCAGCTGTAGCTTTAAGAAGGATTCATGAGAAGTACACCTTCTATGACCTAGAGCCAGATCTCTAAGATAGTTCTGAGCATAAAAGTTATTAAAAGTGCTGGGCAGATGCATTACTTAGATTGCCTTCCTATGACTGACAGACCAATATTCTATTTGATATCATCGGATTGGGTAAATTACATTTTTACATCCTTTCTTTTCCAAGACAAGTATTAATGTGAAATCTGCTGACTGTCAAATTTGCTTTCTTGTCCAAACCTATTAACACTTAGTTTCAACTAAAATAAAAAGGAAAAAATCTAATAGGTATTGAAATATAAAGTATGGTTGAATAATAATAAAAAAAAGTTGAAAAATTAATCCTGCACAGTTTTTTGTGGGTATTCTCTTAGGACTACGTGTCTGGAATGTTTATGCATTTTGTGCAAAGTGGAAAAACTTTTAGAGAGGGCATTTAAAGTTCTATACTTTTCCTTCCATGACCCTAAAGTACCAAAAATTCCAGGATTGGAGCACCCCCTCGAAAAGATACATATATGTGTGTATTGGATCTGCCCTCATTAAGAAGCCAAGCCTAGATCTTCCAGAATCTCAGTGAGACACAACAGGACAGTTCTCATTTGGTGAGTCGGTGAGCTAAAGGTGAGCTGCTCAACTGCTGGCGAGGCTGAGACCTGCCCAGAAGCACCGTGTCAGTCATATGAGGTTTTAATGCTGTGGATTGAAGGACTAGAGAGGAGAGAGAGAAGATGAACTAGCGTGTATGTATTTAAAGTATTTACCTGTGTGGTAACAGCTTTTTGTGTGTGACTTGTTTGCAACTTGGATTTTATACAGTGTTGAAAAACACAAACCCCAGTAAGACTTGTCTGACGCTTGCTTAGCATTAAATCAGTGTAATTCAGTTAAGTAATTCCGGTTAAGCTACTTGACTTTACAGCAGCTATTTGGGATCCATATTGAAGAAAATATAGATCTCTTGCACTGGTTTTGTGCTTATTGTTTTTTCTTGGCTCTTACTATCTTATTTCACTGTTTTCATGTAATTCTGCAGCTAATGAGCACATAGTAGACATGCTTGGCCTTTTCCTTGCTGTGTAAGCCTTTTCCTCCTATGGGAGCAGTAAATGGTACTGGGCTGTTGTACATCATTTACCCCTCCCTGCCTTTGTAGAGGAGGTATCGTTCATATCTTTTGCTTCTCTGTGTGCACATGGGTTTTCTTAATGTATTGTAGGGATAAATAATGTGTATTTGTCATTTATTTTGTTTTGCCACTTTTCCCGGTACTTTATTCAGCTAGCAGACCCCTTTAGGATTGTGAAGCCTTCCATGTTGGGGGATTGCTACAACAATGTTCTCCATGGTTGTAGCTGCATTTGCCAGCTCCCGGAGTTGAAATCTCAGGCCGGGTCATAAATTTCATGCAACTGCATGAAAATTTCAGTGGTTGTTAATTCAAGGCACTACACAGGGATGAGGGACCTAGTGCACCGTCTCCTTAAATCAACAGACAGACAAATTAATTTCTTCCCTTCTTCTCCTTTTGGTCTTACAGTTTTGTTTTGCTTTATACATAGCTTTGTCATCACTTATGGTGTCATGATGTAGTTAGCCAGCACTGAGAACTGATGTCTGGGGACAGGGTATGTGTTCAACTCCTGACTGGCACTGCACATACTGATGTAGTCCTCAAAGGATAGACTATCTGGCTGAGTCTCCTTGGGTTTTCCTGATTCTATTCTGGTTTTCCTGGTCTTTCTTAGGGTAGATTTGCCTTTGTCTTTTTATTTTGGTATGTGCAACATTTTAGTCTCAATCAGATGAGGTTTTGAAAGCCTTTATGATAGTTCTGCAGATGCATACACTTTGTTCAATGTTTTCCAATCCATGTAGTGTTTGCCCATCTTGGTTCTCAGTCCAGAAGGAATCTGGAAAAAGTGCAACTAGGCATTAATTCTGATATAGTTTCATGCACCAGTTACCATATTCAGCAAAATATTTTGCATTGTGATAATCTTAAGCAGGAACATAAAAATTCGTTATGCACGTTCATAGAATTGAGATGGAAGAAGTGAAGGGCTATCTCTTTCCTACTCCACAGAGTTTTTTTGGTTCTATTTTTAGCATGAAAGGTCCTTTGAAGGTTTAGTTGAATCAATATCAAAATAATTGCTATTATGATTAATATGCCTATATTCTATCCAGCAAAATAAAAAAGATCATAAATCTAGAAAATAGCAAGTCTCTGTTTCTCATAAAGCATGTTTCCAGTCCTAAAAATACCTTGCCAATGTACATAGACTGCACTTAAGCTACAGAAAACACAGCCAAACAGATTTTGTAAATATCATTTATCAAACTATTGAGTTAAATACAATAATAAAGTCCAAAGATAAAGTATTGACAGTTCACAGTGATATTTTTGCAATGATTAACGTAAGGAAAAACAGACTTATAGACAGTTTCCATCTGCAAACCACCCTCCTGTGCTTCAAAGACAGACAGTCTCTAGCCTGGAAGGTAAGAGCATAGCATCGTTTTACTGGCTGTATTGTTTACCGAAGTAATGCTTTCTGCACTAAATATTTTAAACAGTGATGCCATTCAAGGACAGATGTAAAATCACGCAGTTCCTTTCAAATGTCTTCAGGGAAGACTTTAAATACTTTACCATCACAGCTTTCAAAGTCAGGCCTGGAAAGCAAGGTCTTTTCATTGCTACCTGGTATAGAAGGAATAATTCCGTAGTCCTACATTACAGATACTGGCTGTTGTCAGGAGGCGCTCAGTAAATACTACAATTTCCATTGACATGCACGTTCTGTTCTCTATTATTAAGTCTTGCCGTGCTTTCCAAATGGCTTTCGCTTGGGCATCTGAAGCAAGGGGGGAAAAAACTCAGAAGCCTCAGAGGAAAACCTAGACTTTTTCATGGCCTCCATGAGCAGCTGCATATATGGGCTAGCACTGGTAGATAAAGCGTCTGGGAATGTTCAGCAGTCCGTTTGACTAAGTGGTGGCTCCTATCCGAAATGTCTGAGTCTTCCGTTGTTGAAATGATAGCTTGGAAGCAACATGCGATTTATATGACCTGTACAACATAACCCTGTAGTTGCAAGATTGCAGGAACAACTTGAGATTGTTTATGGCTGTGGTTGCTTTCTATTTAAAAACATGCTTTGTCTCGAGACATTTTGGCTGCACAGGTCTTTACATTTGTCTGATAACTAACGCATGGTCTGTGAGGTTAAGGTAGGCAAAGCTTTTCCCATCCAGCCTCTCCTTCTGCATGTGTATGGAGTTGAACACATACAGCTCATCATTGATATCACAAGCTTGTTCTTTCTTTTAACTCATCATTTGTCTTTATTACACCATTTGCGGTGTAACTACACACATTACTTTTTACAAAATGCAACGTGTACATTAACACTTGACATGTCACCAAAGTAAAGCTACTATAGTAGGCTGCTGAAACATTGTGGTTTTATTTTGGAAATTTCCCTAAAAATTTAAGGGGTTTGGTCTTATCAAGGCTTCTCAAAGATGATCAAAGGATAGTTAAAATAGATCAGAATGAAATATATTCTGCCATTTCTCCTCTGCTTTGGAAAGGTGAAAGTAAGGAAAAGAAAGCCAAGATGCTGGTTATGGGATGTTGTGTCAATATGCGAAGCATTGCAAAATAGCTGGTTCATGGCTGGGGTTCTGACATGTAATGCTCATAGTGACTTGAACTGAATGGATTATGACCTAATTTATGAAAATAGGGTTAGAGAAAGTCTTGGTATCAAGCAGTCTAAAATTTGTTTTGTTGCAGGAACAATATGGCCCAAAATGTGAAGTTAATAAAGAATTATAAAATATTTTAGTGACATTTAAATACAGTAAATGACCCCAGTACTTTGCGGCAAATTATTTCTTGCAGCTTGTACATCAATGCAGCTGTTCAGCGAACATTATCAGTAATAGATGACATTTGGAATGTGCACAAAAGCAGGATGCCAGAAGATAACAGTAAAGACTAACAGTCTGGTTAGAGCAGAAAAGACTTCTGAATACTGCTTTACTTTTCAGCATATATGAAAAGATACAACGGTGCTAATAATTCACCCTTCTGAAGAAGGAAGCACATGTTTTTCTTCTGTCGGCACAGTTCTCTGCCAGAATTTGGAGGCAGTTTTTGCCACATGTTATAGACTGTTGGGCAGAGATTTGGAGTAGAAAACAACACGCGTTTTGATACTTAAAATATTTGGGTCTTTGTCCTTTTTAATATAATTCAGAACTGTGGTCTGTGTAATTTCACAGTTAAATAGTATAACCTCAATTGTTTAATTATATATTGTCTGAGGGAAACGATCAACAAATTCCCTTTGTCCCTTGCTGAACAGTGATACTGACTCAAGTCACCAAATGAAAAAATGCGATAGTTTATCTACAGAGAAATATGTTTTGTTGGAGTAATTACAAAGAACTTTGCATTATCACATGAAATAATTCTAAAAATAACTAAGAAAATGTTTATTCTGAAATATTAAATTGTTGCCATTTTAGGGCATGACCCCAAGTCTTGCTGAAACCCTACCTTGACTTTGAGATATTCATTCAAATCCATATTCACAGCAGCATTAATGAAAAGGAGATATTCCTGTTAGAAATAGGAATTGATTAGCAGATGACCAGGTGGATCACCTTCTGTTCCAGATGTTTTTAGAGGAGGGATGTCCCATGTCCTCTTGATTGATTAGGCTGCCTTACAAGTACCAAGAAATGCTGTCTTTGACTTTTTGTGTGATCTTTAGCTTCTTCAGTTTCTCACTGAAATATTATTTATTGGCTTTTATTTTTTTTCTGAAAAATATTTAGTTAGTTTATAGATACATGTTATTCACTCTCAGAAACCAAAGAAGCTTAAGCTGTACTCAGAGCCTTTTTTTATTTTTTCATAAGAATGCTTAGGAGCCCAGTATGAAGTATCTGTATCTTATACTGTTGTACTGAGCTTAACTAGGGGGAAACACTTTTCAATAATGTGGAAAAATAGCTCAGCTTAAATTAGGATATACTCCTTTCCTCCTCCCTTCCCAAGAGGAGGGATCCTGGCATAAAAAGGTAAGTTCACTATCATGGGTAGGTCAAGTATTCCTGAAGAAATAGTGTTAATGGCTCAAAAAATGTCAGTTGGGTCCTCTGATTTAGGTCCTGCTCCTGACTTCTCTTTATCTTGCTGAATGACTTTTAGGAAATAAAGATTAATGATGGTATGATCAGAGTTCTGTGCCAGTACAGTGAGAACACCCCTAACTGTCTATGCGAACTGTCCCGTGCCTACACTTGCATTGAAATGGGTTCAAGTTAAGCCAGGCGAGGTTTAGGTTGAATATTAGGAAAAAATTTTCACTGAAAGGGTTATCCAACATTGGAATAGGCTGCCCAGGGAGGTGGTGGAGTCGCCATCCCTGGAGGTGTTTAAAAAAAGGGTAGACATGGTACTTGGGGATATGGTTTAGAAGTGGTTTTTGTCAGGTTAGGTTAATGGTTGGACTCGATGATCTTTAAGGTCCCTTCCAACCTCAACAATTCTATGATTCTGTTAAGTGAGCTATTTACTGATTTACTCCGTGCTGCTTATAGACGGCATAGTGTCTGCTAATGCAACCGGGCCACTTCAAGACTGAAGATCTCTCATGCCCTGCCAGCTTCAGCCACTGGTAGAATTTGTGTTGTTGCCTGCAGCTGATATAGTAGGATGGTGGACAGTGTTTAGGTTACGTTTCTAATGTTTTGAAGACCACATGGGTGTGGCTTATGGTTTTGTTACACATCTATTGATTGTGATAAATTGCTACCGTGATTTGCTTAACAAGATATAAGAGAACGTGAACTCATTTCTATTTCACCTGTTCCAAAGACAGAGCCAGCATTGCATTGCCTCCTGATATGAACTCTGCCTTTACAAAAGTCTCACCTTCCAAACCTTGTAGCACTGTGGTGTTAATGCCTACAAGGAATTTGTGAATTTAAAATAATATTTTAGAAAGTGCTGAAATATCCGAGTGTGAAAATTATTATACTTCTGGAAATCACTTTGTATTCTGTAAGCGAGGATAGACCATACCAGGACAGAGGCAAGCAGGTGGTATTATCTAGTACCTACTATATGTAGGTACTTATCTCTCAGTATATTGAATGAGCACAGCATGGTGGAAATATGTTTAATATGTGAATCAAGCCAGTAAAACTGCCTCAGAGATATGTTTCCTGATTGAAAGATATTGTAGTGGCTTCTTCAAAACAGCTGATATATATTTCAGATGTCTGTAGACTGTACTTGCAAAACTTCTTTTAAAAATTAAATATATTGGCCAAAAAGTTTTGTAACAACAAATGTTCAGTGCACTGTTACTGAGAGAATCCAGGAGACAGAGTCTATTAATATTAAAGTGAACCTGAGCGCTATGACTCTGCAGAGAGCAGCATAAATGTATTTCTTACTCATCTCTTACCCTTCTCCTTTCATAACTATGCTATTTGTGTTTTAAGACAGATGTTGACAATTCTGGGATGCAAATGTGCAAGGATCTAAAATATGCTTAATGTAGCACTTCATCCTCTGCTGCTGGTACACCAGAAAAAGTGAAGTTGTAGAGCAGAACTTAACCAGTATGACCATTCACTCTTGTAGTGATAGAGGAGCTTGGCTTTTTGAAAGTCAGAAATGCATTTTATATTTAGGTTGGTTTTATTTACGTGTTTGGTCACATGCAGCATGCTCGTTTCATTTCTGTTGCCTTGGTTTAATAGAGATGTCACTGAGCATATTTTTTTTTTTTTTAATTTTAAGCCTAACCTGCAGCTCGCAGCAGCAGCAGCTTCTTTTCACCATTCTGTTCACAAACGTCAAACAAATGAAAAGAAGGAGCTCCAGGCTAACATCTACCTAACTAGGTGTTCTGCTTTGTTGATCCCACAAACCATCCCCAGGGCACTCAGCCACCTCTACCAAAGGGAAAGATCAAAGAATTGTCAGGTTTCTTCTCTAGATAATCCTGTGTGGTGTAGGAAATTACCCTTCACTTCAGATATAAACTCTGTAAAATGGGATTCTGTATTTAACACGCTGTAATGTTTTTAATTAGAATATCTGACAAGGAAAGAATTAGAAATGGCATTTGCTTCCCCATAACAAAGTCCTGCTGAAATGACAGAAAGATGTAATAGAAAACTAAAACAGTCCAATAAATATTTTTGTGTATCATCTTCCCATCATGAGCTGTCTTTACTCAGAGATAAGAAAAATAAATGGCCCTGACCCCTTGCTATCCAAAAGCAAAAAACACCCTAGAAAAAAAAGAATACTTGGTCCAGTACACTGATTCATTGCTGTACCATAAAAATCCACTGTTTCTGAGTGATGAGAGACTGAGAGATTTTTTTCCCCCACTGAACTATTTAAAACACGCATAGAAAAGACTTTATGTACCAACACCTGATATTGCATCCTAACCCTATAAACAATAATAGTCATTCAGGAACTTGCTTTTTTTTCCCCCTAAAAATATTTTGTTGTTGTTGTTTGTGGATACTTATTTGCAAACTCTGGCAGAATATTAATATTCAGGTGTGTGTTTTAGCAAGTGTGAAAAGATGCCAAATTTCAGTTATTTTGGTTAAAAACAAAAACTTTGGTTTATGGAAGAGTGAAGCAAGATCCCAAGTATTAGAGAAGTATCAGTGTACAGTAATCTTCCTCTTACAGTGCAGATCTGTCTCTAGTGCTCTGGGTTTTTTTAAATTATTTAACCTTACTTACATTTTATTTACACGTGGAATTGGAATGAAGCTGCGTCAGGGGAAGTTCAAGTTGGACATTAGGAAAATGTTCCCCACTGAGAGGGTGGTCGGTAACTGGAACAGGTTCCCCAGGGGACTGGTCATGGCACCAGGCCTGCAGAGTCCCAAGAGCATCTGGACGATGCTCTTAGTCATATGGTTTTGTGTTAGGTAGTCCTGCGAGGGGCAGGGAGTTAGATTCAGTGGTCCTTGTGGGTCCCTTCCAACTCGAAATATGCTATGATTCTATGATTTGATTTGATTTGATTGGTATGTGGAGGTGATAGCAGGGAGAGACGAGCTACTTACAGGTCATAGTGAAGACTCTAAATTCCACCTGGCAAACAGAAGGAATGATTATAGCTCCCAAATGACTGTTCACCATGAATGAATTGCAGCGTTCTGAGCAGGCATCATTCTCCAAGTGATTCTAATTGTGAGAACTGGACAGGAAATAATTCTCACCTTAGCTGAGAGCTGTAGAGCAAAACCTGTTGTGACTTGGAGACATGCAACTCAAAATACAGGCTAAAAAGGATGAAAAACAAACCCTACATCTTTAAATGTAGTGCAAATAGTTTAAATAGAGTAGTCATTACTAAAACCAGTGTCTCTGTAAATTAAAGTTTTTAAAGAGCTTTTCAGCCATTTTTGTTACCTGAAAAAAAGCTGGTCCCAGAGACTGCCAGATAACTGGTGACTGAGTTATGAATTATGAATTTCTCTTGAATTATGAATTCTCTCTTGAATTCAGAGCACAAGTATTTCTAATAACAATCATAAATGATTGAGTCCTAAAGTGACTTGTTTCCTTAGATCCCGTCGCACATTTTTAATATAAAAGACTGCTATGGAAAATCAGCATCTTAACTCATTCTGTAAAAATGTTCAAGTTTTAAAACACAGCAGCAGTTCTCTAATCCTGCACAGAATGCTGATGGTTTGTCAGTGACTAACAAGGGTGGAGGACATCTTAAATCCAACTGCCTTTGAAGAACACTTAAACACTTCACCTTGGACAGGGGAGGAGAGTCTCATGCTAGTCTGATACTCCTGTGCTTACCTGTGCTCTTGAATGAAGTACCAGACACAAGAGGAGCTGCATATCGATGGATGACTGGGGTTTGGTCTGCAACTAGTTATCTAGGCAATTGAGAGATGCAAATACTAATACTGATGGCAACTAGGCTGTGAATTAAACCTTCCTATTAACTCATTAAACACTTTCAGTGCAAGCAAGCTATCAATGATTTGTGCTTTAGAGACACCAAATCTCATTTAAACCATTACTTTTTGTAGGGATGACCATTTATGGTGAAGCCAGTGTTTAGACTTTCTGTGTGGAAACACAAAAAAGTTGAAATACATGAAAAGATTCTGAGAAAAGAGCATGTGTGTTAGGAAGGCTAGATCTAAGGTGGCTTACTCTGTATTTGCCTAACAATACTGTTATGCAACAGACAAAATGACTTTTTTAGCTATAGAAAAACTTCTGACTGCCTCTAAGTTGCTGCTTCTCTTTGAGTGGTAGGCAAGCTCACATTTACACCCTGATCTGTTCCATATTTAAGATGGAGTCAAATCTCAGCATGTGCTACCGTTTTTTCCTGTGTCATACTTCCCATTTTTTTTGCATGATCAGGTGGGAATGTGACTAAAATGTTACTGACTATACTGGATCCAATCCAAGATGCTACAATGTGTTAACTTGTTATGACTTTAATGATATATTTATATTTATTTTCTTATGTTGACATTTAGAGATATAGCTAAAGAGATTAAAAAAAAAAACAAACAACAAAACAAATATTCTAAATGCATATTTTTCTTTTTATTATTGTTATTCTGTATTTCCTTACTCTGGTTCACTTAACATTGGGCTGTCATTGTTACAGCAACTGTTTTATGATGCAGCAAAAGCATTGCTGTAGCCACGGCTAAGAGAGGTCTTCAGACAGCCTCATGCTGCTTCGCTAGTGCAAAACAAACAAAGCTTCATTAATGGAGAGACTTGGAGATGATGCACAGAAATAGTAGAGGCTGCCCACAACAAACTTCACGTAAGGCAGTGCTGGATAGCAGTGGTGCATATGGAAGCAGTTGCCTGAAGGTATTTGTGTTTTCATCTGGCACATGTTAGATAGCTGATCAAGTATGGATAGAAGATAGTGGTGTTGCATTTCATAGAATTGCAGAATGGTTTGGGTTGGACCTTAAAGATCATCTCCTTCCAACCCCCCTGCTGTGGGCAGAGACACCTTCCACTAGACCAGGTTGCTCAAAGCTCCTTCCAACCTGGCCTTAAACATCTCCAGCGATGGGGCATCCACAACTTAGTGTCTCACCACCCTCACAGTAAAGAATTTCTTCCTAATATCTAATCTAAATCTGCCCTCTTTCAGTTCAGAACCATTACCCCTTGTCCTATCGCTAAACTCCCTGATAAAGAGTCCTTCCCCCGCTCTCCTGTATGCCCCCTTTAGGTACTGGAAGGGGCTATAAGGTCTCCCCGGAGCCTTCTCTTCTCCAGGCTCACTAACGCCAACTCTCTCAGCCTGTCTTCACAAGAGAGCTGCTCCAGCCCTCTGATCATCTTTGTGGCCTCCTCTGGACCTGCTCCAACAGGTTTTACACAATTTCAATTTTACACAATGGGATTATTTGGGGCACAACTGCAGGACATACTGTGCCTTATTTGCTGGAGCGGAGACTTTTGGATAAAGTTGGGCTATCACTGTGCATAATTGTATACGCACAAAGATGAAGGGTTACTAACAAAAGCTGGTTTTGTCAGGAGGGACCTCTACATGTCTGAGTATATTTTCTGACTCTGCCTTTCCTTTTCCCTGTGTGCTTCCCTGGAGCACAAGTTATTCCAGGTTAATGTTTGGAAGAAGTTGTGGACACAGCACTTCTCAACTAAATAAAAGTGTGTGCTCAGTTCACTACAAGACTGTGTTGGTGTCTGGGCCTCCCCCGCATGCCTGGCGATTCACAGAAATAGTGTGCCACTAAATCGTTGTACCTGTGGCACTCAAAACTCTTGGTAAAAGCCCAAATAGAAGATTTCTGTGTGCTACTGAACAACAGCTTCAGCTCAGCTGGATTACCTGAAGTTCAGGAGAAAAAATAGCAGGCTCTAGTATTTAAAAGGATAGATATGCAGGGGAAAAGGAATGTATACTTTGTTGGGGGGAACTTGCTCTTATGTGCTTTTATCTGTAACGTAAAAGCGTAGGGCAAGGGGAAAGGTTACAGATAAAAACCCAGACCAACAAAACAGGGCATTAAAGGTCCAAATATGTCTAAGCTTACATCGGCAGCGATGTGACATGTTTGCCAGGGCTACCCAGTTCAGCTGTCAGCTTCTGGGTGTTCTGGGAATTCAGAGCTAGAAGGACAATGGCACTTTCTGAGTTTAGATACAGACAGATCTGAAAAATGTGCGGTTCATATATGCATCACCAGTACTAAAGTACACAGATGGAGCGGAGTCCTTCAGCTATTTGGCACACTTGACCACTGAAAAACTGTGGGGAAAAGAGACTCAAACATTCTCAAGAGTATCAAGGCAAACTCCTCTTACAAAAAGTCCCAGTGTCTTCACTGGCCATCAAGGAAAGGTAGAACTGCAGTTCTTATCTGAAAAACCTCACATAGTAGAGTGCAGGAAACTCAATTTATCTGTCTCAGAAAGATGAAGGGCTGAGCCAACCCTGCTGGGATTAAAGCAGTCACACTGTTTCATGCTATATAAAGCATTTTTCATCATGGTGAAATACAAAGCTAATATCCAAAGCAAAATGGATACCAATGCACTGTGATATCAGATAAGTTCAGATATTTGATTTTGGTCTGTTGCTGTCTTCTGATTTCCCTCCTAAGGGCGCAGTGAACCGCTGTGGTTTAACAGGAGATGGAAAACAGTTCATCTTGGCAATTGGCCCTGACACTCCTGCTGAGCAGAGTCCAGTTTTTATTCTTGTTCTTGGGTTGGGGTTGTTTTTTTGTTTTGTTTTTTTTTAATAGGATGCCCATAAGAGAGAAATGTTCCAATGATGAGCAGGGGCTCAGCATGGTTTGATTTGCGCTATTCATCAGGGGGAGGCAGAGCCAAATTTATCTTGTATACAACAAATAACTGCTGTCAGACCTCAGATAAAATGTCTGAATTGAAGCTGATTGCTGGGAATAATTTTCTGAGAGAGAAAGTGATTTTCTTTCTGTGAACATACTTTGTGTCCTCGTGCTTTCAAAGGCTAGCAGGCAAACTAAACTTGTTTTGTACTGCTGTCGTCTCCACTGTATATTTTGTTCATCCCGGGTTGAGATCTTGATGCTGTTTCAAAGAGGTAACACTGTTTTTTCAAATTATGAAACACAAACATAAGAGTATTAAAACACACATCTGTGTGGCCAGAGGTCAAGATAAACTAACGTCAAGAAATGGCATCTGAAAATCTGTGCCTTTTACCTCAGTGGCATAATTTTGCCCTTCTGTAACTAGACTGTATGATACAGCAGATAAATGTTAATCCCCATAACTTCAGATTTACAGTGATGATAAACCCCTTTAAACTGGACCCAGGTAGTTTGTCACATTTAACAATGCCTATAAACTGTGACTCTTGCCTCATGAGCTGTCTATTGTGTATGCTAAATGAGGAGGGGATATTATGAAAAATACAATATGAAGCGATATAATTAATGATTGTAATAAAACGAGTTTGCAGAAAAGGAAGGAACTAAAACTGCAACTGTAAAAGTGCTTCTATTGAGGTTTTAAGTGTATAGTTTGTGCTTCTCTTTTTAAGTCTTTGTCCAAGTTTTATAATAGGGAGATGAGAATTAAAAAAAACAAAACAAAACACCAACCCTGTTACACCTTTCTGCCATTAAGCATTGACAATGTTGAGAGGAGACAGGAGAGGGAAGGAGACCTGAATTTTACTGAGATAAAAGTTAGTCAAATTCTCTAACAGTTTGAAAAGAAAAGACCACTGACGTCATGGCTATTGTTTTCTAAGAACGCTAAGGTAGTCATATCTCTGTATTCCTCTTCCCTCTATCCTCCTCCTTTGGAGAGGTGATAGGCTCAGGCTGTCACAGGAGACACTACTGCTTTTGTCATATCATATAGGTGCTTCTCTTCAGATGTTTGGTGATTATTTTAACCCGCTACTAGCTTTTGATTCAGGAGAATAAATGACAGAAGCAAAGGGATTATTTTCAAAAGTTAGAAATAGAAAGGAATATACACCCCTCTAGCTAGTGTGCAAGGGTTTTTTTTCCTTGCAGGTTCCAAAGGCACACTGGGAAAGCAGCTTTGACACTACAGCTGCTTCTGTGTGCTTTTATATTGGTGGGAGGTCTTTAGGCAACCTAAATGTAGGGTTACTGTCAATATTCATATGGTGAATTCAGCTTCTGTTAAGCTTAGTCTCCGATATTGAAAACAAAATCAGAACTCAAACAAAATATGCAAATGTTATGTCAGTATCTGAGGAAAAGAGAATAAAATGCCCAGGGACTGACTGACAAATTTATTTAGGAATGAGGCAGAAAGCTTTTTATTTTCAGTATGGAAGCTCTGTGAAGAGTATGTTGACAAATCTGACAAGTCATCATTGAGAATTCTCACTTTTTTTGGAGGACACCGATAGACACGGTTCTCATGTTTGGTATAATTTCTTGAGTGTAGGTACCAAGACACTAAAAGTCGACTGCATGGGAAACAACAACAAGATTCCTGCACACGTGGCAACCACTGACAGGAGTTTTCTGCACCTAAATTTAGGGATGCACTGAAACTACTGGTACAAATGAGTTGGAAGATTTAGTAAATTAAGAATCAGATACTGCAGTAACTTAGCTTAATGATATGATTCTTCCAGCTAACTGTGCTGTACGCTTTCCAAGATGTTCAAGTATATTAAAATACCTATTTAGTTTGAATAGAAGGGTATGCTTTCTCTAAATCTAAAAGGCCATGTCTAATTAAAATCATTATTCTATATAATTTTAAAAGTCTCTGTTAAAGACCTGTTTACAGATACTTAATTAATCCTTAAATTTTTATTGGTTTTAAAACTTGAAAGGTCTAAGACCTTTTCCATTCAAGTTCTTCATAACAAGTAAAATGTTTGAAATAATTTGTGTAAAATTCTAGTTAGTTCAACTTATTTGTTGGTGTTCTTTGAAGGATGCTTAATAGGAAAATAAGAAGCATCATCTTGAATACCTATCTAAGACTTAGAAGTCAGAACTTCTGTCCTGACTCAACAAGCATTTGTAACCTAAAAAATCTCATTGATTAATTGATCTGATTTGGAATAGCCCCTTTCTAGCTAACTTAGATAATATGTACCTGATCAGACTCTTAATTTTGAAACACTTAATTCGGAATCCCGACTGAATCAAGCTCTATTATACTTCATGTGTTTTTACTGGTATACTTCACATTCTGCTATAGAAAATTATCACTATTAATCAGGATGCAAAGCTGTATTTGACAGTGACGTAATTTGCTAAGTAACATAAACACTCAAATTGTAAGCAAGAAGTTGTCATCTACCTCTGACAAGCTCCTACTTATTATGCTCTTGGTAATTGTAACCTTTAATGCTTGCTCTCATTTCTAAAAGCATTAAGTGCAGATTAAATCATGACTGGTTTGCCTACGTTCTGGTAACCCTGTGGTTTGGGGTTTTTTTTGTTGCTAGTAGACTGAATAATGAGACAGTAAATCCTGTTACACCTAGCTAAATCTCCAAAACAGAGCCCATCTCCTAACTTAAAGTATTTTCATCGAGTTTTGGTTTTGAACTACATTCTTTTGCCAGGCTGCTTGGGCACAAAATGTGGAAATTGTGACAACCGTCTCATAAATGTGTGTCCTTTCAAGGGGGTAGGCATTCAGTTCTTCGCTTTCTGGGTTACAGCAGGGTCTTCTCAAAGCTTGCAAAGTGTTAATGTATTAATAGAAGTATTTCTTGTAGTAGCTTATGCTTGGCAAAAGGAATGTAAATGAGTAAAAATGTAAGGATTACAACTCATTCTTAACTTTGTTTGTGAAATAAGGATAGAGTCTGTTATGTAAACCAACCATTGCCAGGCTGAGGGGGATTGGAGAATAATGAAGCTAATTAGTCAAAAAAAAATGATGACTTGACTTCCTGCATTAATTAAGTGCAATTCCCTAACGAAGCAGTGCCTTTGGCACATCTGTTTGGCCATCACCCCAAGAGGTGACATTGATCTTTTCTGTGAAACCAGTCACATCTACTGTGTGACCACGGTACAACGTAGCTCTTTCGATGCACTCCCGGTAAGCAATAGGTGTGGTGGGTCTGTTTCTTCTCAGTGGCTTCTATTTGGTTTTTCTTTGGTCATCTTGTACCTGCTACCCAATTCCCTCTGTGCAGAGCCAGCTGGTCTGTATCTTTACAGTGGTTAGCACAATAAGGTGCTGCTCTGTGATGAGCTACAACATCATTTTCAAATAAAGAAGAAAAAGTAATTGCCTGTGAGACTTACGAGAACAACTTTTGTTCTCCCTCCCCACACCCAGCCCTTTGCAAATCACATTTTGTGAGGCAGAATCTGGGCTGTCTCATTCAAAGTAACATCCCAATTCCTTTTTGTTGCGTTACAGAACTTTGGGCACCCCTGTTAAACAGCTGGAAAAGATTTATTGCATCTGCAGCGATGTGTATTGGTGCACAGTAGATAGCAACAGTGAAATATCTGAAATGATGTCATATTTCCTCCTTATCTTGGAATTGCACAAAGGAGGTTTCAAATGGAATTTTAGTTTCTTTGCATTTGCTTTAATAAGAAAGTTTTTTTTCAAGAAAAACTTTGAGCGTCTAATTTTGGGACTAAAGATTGCAGTGTTTCAGTGGGATGTGGACCTAAATTTGAACAGATGTCATGGATGAAATTGCCCTTTTTTCTCTAATGCCAGCTTGTTCTTGTGCACAATATTCAAGAAAGCTATTGCTATTCAGTAATAAAGATGCGTTCCTGAAATGTGATGGGCTAGGTTTCTGTAGGTATGTTTACAGTTTGTTAGCACGGGAGAAGTTAGCTTTGCTGTTCATTTCCTTTCTTTTTAGTGTAAGCATGTTATGTCCAGCACTTGAATATCTGCTTATCGAATACTTATGTTTCTGAACATATTTCTGAAATATGTCCACACAGAAGAGAAATCTTTACCCTTGACTGTCAATTATGGGGTAATGTGAAGGAGGAATGCAGAAAGAATTACCAGACCATTGAAAATTCATTTTATCCAAGTTTATTATTTTCCCTGAAAATGAGAATAAATACATTTAAAACTCCTACATAAAAAAGCATATTGAGTTGGCAAAACGTTATCAGGTAGCTAACCTTCTAAAGTTTTTGATTACTTGCAGTTTTAAATTATGAAATGTAGCAAAAATACCCCATGAATTTGATCATCATGGTCAAGTGATGAGATCCTGGCCCTATTGCTCAGTTGTTATAATGATTTACTGAAAATGGTATTGAGCCATGCAGTTGACACCATGTAAGTATTAGAGGGTTTTCTTCCTTTTTTTTTACCTCATTATATCCAATCTAAATTGCTTTCAGTTGCTAGAGTGTTTTGGAAGGTTTCTATGCGCAATCCTGTTCCTGTGAGAGCAGGTTTTAATGCAAAGTCACAGCCTTTTAGAATTTTGTAAGAGATGATATTGTGCCGTGATGCATCTATCTTGTCTTCTTATCTGTGTCTTTGCTGGTGACTTGAAGGTGTTATCCATGTATAAAATCAAACCAGTATGATCAAATATTTAAAAGGTCCCTTAATATTTCAGTAACTCTCAGTAATAAAACTCTATTATTTTTTTCCCCCCTCTCAGAACAAAAGCCTCAAGAACAAGCTCCTGTCAGGAAACAAGCTTTGTGGTATTCATGCAGAAGAGGTAAGTAAGGTTCCTTTCTATTCTAAATCTAACATACCCAAAAGAAGCTTGCGTCAAAGTCTTCTCTGCTGAGGGTTCTGCTATAGGTTACGTACCATGTGTGTATGGTGAGTGTTGCTAGAGCTCAACTTATTTCTGTGACTTCACTAGAAGCAACTCAAATGTATTAGAAAGCAAGCTGCAAACTCAAGTTTTAGACCAAAAAAAGAGAAAGTTTTTGCATGCTTATGAAAAGTATATATAGCTCTGTAGACTTATATTATACATCTGTAACATATATAAAAGTGACTTCCTTTCCCTGATCTCCATGCCTAGAATAGGCATAAATGCCTTTTAAAAATAGCTAAATGCCTTTTAAAAAATAATTTATAGAGACAGGAAAGATTTATTGTTATTGATTGCTAGAATATTTCATTACTTCAAGGTAAAAAGGGTCACTTTATAAAATGCAGGGAAAGAAATCTACCTTTTACTGAAGAGCGAGCTAGCAAAAATCGTTGATGATACAAAAGCCCTATTTTTTTGCAAATACATAAATGTACAAGTAAAAGCATTCACTTGAGCAGTCTCTTTAGCTACTTAATTTTCATGAAAGAGGATATCACTATATATGAATCTGATTTAGTCATTTACATGACTTTAGTCAAGTTTTTTTTGCATATATAACTTCTGCGAAATTCGTTGCACCTTGCCAGAATGAGACAGAAGCGTAACACTTTTCTTGATAAAAATTTTCATAATTATAGTTGAATGTGTTTTCTTCATAAAAGACTCTACTTTTTAACTTAGAGGTCAAAAAGTATGAGGTCAAAATAGTACCTATTTAGCTTAACTGAAGTTGTGCAACCACTGTTTCTGAGAAATCCTTAGTGGTAGGAAATAATAGGGGTTTGGGGTTTTTTGGTAGCTTCTCAAAATCTCGGTTATTTTCCTATATCACCATTTTTGCTTTCAAACATGCCACAGTATATGAATACAAATATATTTTCTTCCCTTGTTTACTGCTAAAAACTTGGCAGTGTATGCAACATAGCTTTCTGTTTTCCCCTCCTTTTCAAGTTTGTTTTTCCTAGCTGCGTAACATCTTGAATGTTTGGTAATTAACTTGAAGATCTTTTCCCTGATTATATCTCCTTTAATATTTGCAACATAAATGTCCTTAAATCTAAGGGCGAAGCCTAAGATTAAATTAAATTTAGTGTACTGTGACAAGCCTTGCTGTCAGAGAATTTCAGAAAACTAAACATAAGCTAGCGAACTCTCAAGGCAGCAGATTGTGAGTGTGTTTTAAACCCTAAGAATCTCAGACTTTATGAATCATCCTGGCAAATTTGTGGCCTTTAGTGGGTTAGTGCCGTTAGAACAAGCAAAGATACTACTGGAGCATCCTTTTTGTTGTTGTTTTGCCAGTTAGATGGTGTCAGCCAGAGAAACACAGTATATTTTTGTTCTGTAATTAAGTACTATACTCACCAAAGCACAACAATTGTGTGAAATCAGTATCCTTTTAGTTATTAGATCAAATACTTTTTATGGATAGAATTGCCTACGAGGAAGCTCCTGCTTTATTCTGCTCTCTCAGACTGCATACAAATGGTTTTAGTGTGCCCTGCGATTCCTCGTTGTCCAGTTGCACAGATGGGAGCGTGCTTGTGGTCCCATACAGTTTATACGGCTGCCTTTTCTTCCCCAGGAATTCAGACCCCTGGAGAAAGGAAGGCAGGGTGGTGCAAACCTCAGAGTTCCCAGGACACAGAAAAGGAAATATTGCAAATTGCTGTGGTTTAGAGATGGCTATCAACCTGTGTCTAATAACGGCCTTATCTGGCTGACTGCGCCAAAAGGTGTCAGTTTTGTAAATCCTCTCCCTAGAGGCACAGAAAAAACAAACCAACCACTTTTTATCACACAGAATTACAGGTCACATACCTGCTTTTAAGTCACTTATATCACGCACTGAATACTTTTAGCTCCATAACTCTTAATTTCATCACAGGTTTGTGGTTTAGTGAATGCGAATTTACCTTAACTGTAACTCTTTGATGCCTCTATAGCCGTTTTGGATACCTTGTATGTCACAGAGACTCTATACTTTCTTAAGCGCAACCCCTAGGACAATTAAAGTTGGTTAAGGTTTTCTCATCGGTCTTTAGCTGATGTGGAATATATTCCGTAGTTCTGCTGACTGCATTGCCCAGATCAGAAGACAGGGCGACTGAGTGTAGGCAATTGGCACGTTCTGCTGTGTAGATGAAATAACAGCAGATATATTTACAGAAGGAAGAAGTGAACTGTACTGATGTTGGCTATTCACTTCAGATTTTACAGACTACAATAACCAATTTGGCCTTACTTCTTAAATATTTAAAGCAAGTTCTAAAATTTTATCTTTAGATTCATTTATCCTTCCCAAAAGTCTGTCGCTGAATTTGACTGCACCAATTGGAAAGACATCAAATCTTTCTAAAAGCTCCAATTTACAGAAGATATGCTACCATCTGTAATGTTATGCTTATGGATGCGCTGTTTCAGTAAATGTGGAATAGACTTCTAAACCTTTGGTATTAACTAGCACACCCAAGCTTATTGAATATCAGTTGAGACTGTGGATTTTACTAAATGTAAATTGTTATTTTGACAAAATTCTTAGATAACGAGTGAAATAGTTGGGTGTAATATATTAAAAAAAAAAACATTTCTATTATATTTTGGTTAAATAAATAAAATAATGTATAGACCATTACTTAAAATTATTTTAAGGGTAAATTTAATAATATTTAAAATAAATATCAGCCTAAGGTGATATAAATCAACATAAAAATGCCTATTTTAGAGAACAAGGTCACAAACTGAGAACCTCGTTCATTTGGATACTCTCTGGAACTCCCTGGTCACTACAAAGAAGAACCTGTGCAACACTATGGAAACTTTTTCCCTCTAAGAAAAAGATTCTTTGAAGGTGATGCTTTCAGTTATGCTTCATGGAAAGTATTAATAACATCTCATGTCTAAAATGTGTAAGCCAAACGGTTATTCACAGTAGTACTAACTCATCTGTGTTCTTTAGGTGAGTGCCATTTTACATTTTCCTTGATACTTTTGCCTGGTTCAAATGTGCTACCCTGGAAAAGAAATTGACTTAGATTATGGTTATTCTTCTGCATTTTAAAGCTGATCTAGTTTCTGCTCTTGTCAGAACTTGCTACCTTTTTTTCTGTTCTTAAAAGTAAATATTCAAAGTTAAAAATAACCTGATTTCATTATCCTTACTTTCAGTCAAAAAAGATCCAAGCCCAGCTGAAAGAGCTTCGTTATGGGAAAAAGGATTTGATTTTTAAGGTAAGTTTTATTTCACTATAGTTAGCTAAAGTATTAGAGTTAATATAGTATTGAAGTAAAGTAAGAGTATGATAGCTGCCTTTATTACTGTAGTTCTAAGGAATAATTTCCTTCTCAAGATACCAAAAAGAGCTCGAAACACCACAGACAGACATAATATCGTAATGCAATTTCAGAAATATCATCTATTTGGGTTGCCTTTCT